>WNWK01001296.1:0-297482 GCA_009830355.1 Cherax destructor
CCGCCTTGTGGTTTAGCGCTTCTTTTGATTATAATAATAATCACCCCGGTTACCCCTGATTCCTCGGATATTCCACTGCAAATAAGCCATGATGTATGGAAAGAAAGATATAAGTTGAAGTTAGAGGCATCTATGGACTAGGGTTAGAAAAGTCCACGTGTGGAGGCAGCGGAAAACTTGTAATCAGAGAAGGAGGGGGACGCTGTGAAGGAAGGAGGGGTATAGACGGAGAAGAGAGAGGAGAAGGAACCGGAGGTGGAGCGGTGTCCATCAACGGTTCAGACTCTGTAATAAATCCTGCAATAGCTTCCAGCGCTTCAGAAGTCAAAGATGCAGGATGTGGGACTACATTAAGAGATGGAAGAAGTAGGAGGATGAGCAACAATCGGGGAGACTATAGACTGTACTAAAGTAGAGAACGAGGAGATGGAAGAGGAAACTGTCGAAGGGGCTTGGGAGAGGACAAGAGTGGAAGCGACCTGGGGGAGGGCAGTCAAGGAAAAAACTTGGGAGGGGACGGGGGATTTAGATATTGAACGAGGAGGAGAATGAACCTCCACACATGTTATAGAGCTAGTCGGAGGTGAAGAACCCCAATGGGGATTTTTTGCCGGACTTATGTGAAGAAGGGAGGCGGTGAGAATTGGGTGGTGGACGAGGGCGTGTAGACACAGAACTGTGCAAGTGAGTAGAGGAAGGGGTGTGGACAGTATGGGATGCCGAGGTAGGGACCTCTGAGCCAAGAACAGCAAAAGGATTTGAGACAGGGGTGACTGAGGATGGGGCGACCACAGAGGAAGCCGCGGAAGTTGAGACCCCAGAAGTGGGGGGACGTTTAGCAATGCGAGAATAGGAAATACGGGGAAGTCTCCCTTGAAGGCATAGATGAGAGATGGCCATAGCGTATGAGAAGCCTTCAGCCTCTTTGAGACAACGAATTTCCCGCTCATTTAGGTAAACCTGACAACTGCGAGAGTACGATGGATGCGCCTCATGACAGTTAAGGCAAGAGGGAGGTAGAGTACAAGAAGGACTGGCATGGTCGTCGGCACCACAGACTGGGCATTCGGCCATGGACCTGCAATATTTCGCTGGATGACCAAAACGCCAGCAGTTTCTACACTGTTGCGGTGTAGGGGGTCACCTTTCAAACCTGTAAACGGTGACCTGCAATGTAGACCGAAGGCGGAAGTTCATGGCAGTCAAATGTTAGACGAGCTATATTGCAAGGATAACGTCTTCACTTATTGGCCGGGAGGACAAAAGTGTCAACTTTGAGGATAGGGAGTTCTTGGAGCTCAAGCTGCTCCAAAATGTCACCACCACATGTCTGGAAATTCTGTTGGACAATGGTGTGGGGTAAAATGACAGAACCACTGCAAGAATTGAGAGAATGATGTTTGTCAATAGTGATAGGAATAGTATCTATGGTCGTAAGGAGAGAAAGATCACGAGCTTGGCCAGCCTTCTGGACCGTGATGATGTGCCTAAATAAACTTACATTTCCCCTAATACCAACTACAGTGGTACCTCGAGTTACGATGGTCCCCAAAATCGCCCTTTTATGTAAGTTTATTTTTTTAAATGCTTTTGTAAGTATATTTTTGGGGGTGTAAAAGGACTAGTCTATTTTACATTATTCCTTATGGGGATAAATTCGTTTGGTAATGGCACTTGAACAGCATTCTCGAACGAAAAAATATCGTAACTCGAGGTACCACTGTATTCAGGAAGTGTGCAATGGTACAGGTGATATAGGGGACAGAGACAGAAATTTCTGTTTTGCTTTCCCTGTACCCTTGACAATACAGGGTAGCACAATTACTACCTACTGCACAGGAATGATTATTATTATAATCAACGGGGAGAGCTAAACCTGTAGGATTATGCAGCACCTGTGGGGTGGGGGGAAATGTGGAAGGTATTCAGGCTTAATTCAGGGAACTGGAGCACAGATTCAATTCCCTAGATCAAGAGCCCCTCACCAACATCAAGGAACCTAGTTGAGGGGTGCACAGGAATGAATCCCCCTCCATCTGACAGATAATAAATGTACAGAAAAAACAAAGTTTTAAAACTAAATTCCCCAAGCACCTATGTTTATTACTGTCTTCAGGAGAATAAGTACAAGAAATAAAAGCACTCTTTTAAAACTATGAGCTTATATTTTATAGTTTTTCTTCAAATGTTAATGGAAGTTTTTTTGAAATCAGGTATTGTATTTACAGTATTTTGCATCTTATGACGTGCTTATTAAAAAGGACTTGCCAACCAGGCCACGTTGTGTTGACTGTTCAGATAAACAGACAAAACTTATTCATTTATGATATACAGTGGACCCCCAGTGTTCGTGATGCTCCAAACTCGCCCTTTTATATAAGTGTATTTTTGTAAATGCTTTTGTAAGTGTATTTTTGGGGGTCTAAAAGGACTAGTCTACTTTACATTATTCCTTATGGGACTAAATTAGTTTGGAAATGGCACTTGAAAAGCATTCTGGAAAGAAAAAATCATGAAAACCGGGGGTCCACTGTACAATATAACAAAATTAGTTTTCAAATAAATTAAAATTTCACTCATAATAACACTAAAATTAGTCTAAATTTATGTTAGACTTTCTTAGATATTTTTGTGTACTTTAAAAAAAAACCACTGATTTGTAATTTTAATATTTTATTTATAAAATTGACTATGTTTATTCACATTATAATCTCTGTACTATGCACTATCAGTGTTAATAAAAATGGCTTCTTTAGCAACTCTGCCTAAGATCAAGAATATACAGTAGTTCTAAGAAACTTTTAAAAATTACCAGTACCTTCTTTAGACTTTCAATTAAATTAACGATTAGGAACTACCCACTATATGAAGAATGTACCTCAAATGTGATATTGATACATTTTCAACACTATTATAGGCACAAAATTTAAAAGAAAACAAGACAGCATCTTAAAACATTATAACTCTATGCTCTGAAATAATAAAAAAAATCTGCAGTAGAGGTCTTGGGGGCCTAAATTGAAATACATACAGTGGACCCTCGCTATTCGAACACTCCAAACTCATCCTTTTATGCAAGTTTATTATTGTAAGTGCTTTTATAAGTGTATTTTGGGGGGTCTGAAATGGACTAATGTAATTTACATCATTCCTTATGGGAATAAATTCATTTGGTAACAGCATTTGAACAGCATTCTGGAATGAAGAATGTTCGAATAGCGAGGGTCCACTGTATATGTCACACGAATCCCTCTGTTACCTCCAATAGCTCCAGTAAGGCCTGGGATGCTGTATTAATCCTTCATTCACCTCTGTTCAATAACTACTATTTTAAAATTGTAGTGTGCAGGCAACTGAAAGTCTTACGGCTCTCACCATTTGTTATACTTGGGGCATAATCCAAGCTGACATGAACCTGCCACAGAAACCCAAATTGCAAGGGAAAGTTATAATGGACACTGAAAGACACTGGAAACAGTGCAGATGATGATCTATGCATTTGGCAAAGTACAAAGCCAGCACCAAAATGCAGTAACCCAACACTTTTACTTCACTCATACATAAACACTGTCTTTGCAGAGTCGCTCAGATATGACAGATATGACACATATATCTGCAGATAATACTAGTGTAATCCATCCTGATATAGGACCACACACAATGGATCTGAAAGTGAAGGGCCCATAGGAGTTCAGCCAAACTAAAGAACCTGTTAACAGAGTATCCTTAAACAGAGGTGAGAGTGTGATCTGCACACCACACAAGTTGGATGTAAAATGGACTGGTGTGTTTTGTGCAGGTAACTGGTGCTGGCAAACAGCAACATTTGGGTAACAATTGAGTGGAGGCAATTAAAGGCTTAATAAAGCATCAGAGACTTTGCCAGGGCAATCACAGTCGAGCAATAGCATTAACCTAATTTAGTCCGTGGTCCCAAAGCAACATGAAAACAATAGAGAACACTCGTCAATGTCATTTATATAGAATTTAAATATGTAATGACTATAGTTAACTACCACTTTCTCGTGTAGTGCCAACCTTTCATATGACAAATCAATCCACTGAGGTGGTGGTGGTGATGATAATGATTATAATGACAAAAATTACTAAACCCATGTAGGTCATATAGCCCTTCATTAATGAGATACAACCTATTTCTGTACTGGCTAAGACATCCATTCTTGTTCCTTTCCCAACTTTTTTTCAACAAGTCGGCCGTCTCCCACCGAGGCAGGGTGACCCAAAAAGAAAGAAAATCCCCAAAAATCTTAATATATATCTTAATATATATTATCCATCTCCTAAGTTCTCTCATGACAAGGAGAATGATGAATGACAGTCAACATATGTGCTTGCAAAAAAAATACAGTAGTTTTAAATACTGCATTAATAACTGAGCCAAGTTAACTGTCTCAAAAACATTATAGTTTAGCTCAAAATTCCTAGTGATAAGAAAATCTGGTCAGTTTCTAAGCCAGCATTTGAAATTACAAATGTTTTTATAAATTGACTCAGCCTTATAAAATATATTCTGCCACAATCTGATTGCATTTTAAACAACAATAGAAGCTTGGTAAAACTAGATAAATGGGATGGTAAACCCCAGAACTAACAGACATGATAACCAATGTCAGCACAACTTCCAAGTGGTTTAATTTCCCAGTCACACACATTGTATAGTATAATTAAATCTTAAAACTGGATCACTTGCTTTATAATGGCAATTTAATCTTTTTAAAAAACTCTTTCTCCAACCCATCCTCATAAAACATTTGTTTCTCACTCATTACAGTACCTATTTCTGAATGTTGTGTATCAATTAAAGCTCAAGTTTAGATTAGGCTACTCTAATTTAACCTAAATATACCTATATAGTATACAGAGTATGTATACTTCACTGTCAAATAAGTAAATTACATAAACATGATGATAGTATCTGGCTGCAGGGAAGAGACTGCAGATGCATAGAAGTTGGAAAAAAATGGTTCATGCACACTATGAGGGGATACAATCTCACTAAGCATAATTTGACAAACCATACCATGGGCAAGGATTGAACTCGTGGTGAATGAGTCATAAAACTTGGCGAGTGAGTCACAGTGGGACCTGTGCTAACCTCTCTATGGTGTATAAATATACCTAGTTGGATGAATCTTATTGTAGCCAGCTGGCCTAGTGGCTTACAAACTGGCCTGGAGTTTTATGACTCTCTCGCCACGAGTTCAATCCCTGCCCATGGATTTTGCGAGTCATAATTTGACTTGACAACCATTACAAGATCCTCCTCCTCCTGGGTAAGGCAGAGGATACAAAACAGTGATAAAGCAGGCTTTGAAGGTTGACCTCAGATTACTTCTTTTGAGAGATGATAAAACTTGGCTGTACAGATATACAGTGCAAACTAAGACAATGACTGAAGATAAAATTTGCTCTTGCAGTTTTACTGCATTCCACAACTTTTGCTTTCCTGTACAGTGTACACGTTCTTTATGGACTAAGCCAATACATAAATTTAGGCTCACAAGTTGGTAGACAGCAATCATCCAGCAAGGTACAGTACTACCTTCCAGTCGTAAGTGTGAAATGCAAGTCTATTAATAATTTGCAATCTGCCAGTATTATTCAACTGTTCTTTTGGCTTCTTATTATGCAAGATGGTTGATAAATCTTTCAAACACCTATTTACATTAAATTACACACTTTGCTTTACTTTGTTTCCTAATAGTTTTTACTTCCAACTGTACATGTTGATGGTTTTGGAGCTTATTGCCTCTGCAGCCCAGTCTTGGACTAGGCCTTGTAAACTGCAGAGGAAATAATACAGTAATGAGAACCATTATAAAGCACACATCAACAAAGATGTGTGCATACTAAATGTAAGTAAAAATCTGCAAGATAAACCTACCATCTCATATGTTCATGAGACAGAATAGAAAGGTCAATAATCCTGTTTGATTGCCGATGTATGGTATGAAAACACTCAGTGATCTATTAAACAAGCACAAAAAACAGATACCCTCCCACCTTGTAAAAGAACTGTTCTGTCCCCATATAATTCAGGTAACTGAGCATCTACTGAATTAACAAATGATTAAAAATACATCAACCAAGTTATCACAAGTTTGGCTTACAATTAAATATGTGAAAAATAAGAACACTCAAACACAGTACAGTGGTACCTCGAGTTACGATATTTTTTAGTTCGAGAATGCTGTTCAAGTGCCATTACCAAACGAATTTATCCCCATAAGGAATAATGTAAAATAGACTAGTCCTTTTACACCCCCAAAAATATACTTACAAAAGCATTTAAAAAAATAAACTTACATAAAAGGGCGATTTTGGGGACCATCGTAACTCGAGGTACTACTGTATTAAGAGAAAATGCTGCAAAATACCGAATAAATATCCTCAGAATAAAAACTTTCAAACATTTACAGTGGACCCCCACCTAACGAGCAAAATTCATTCCAGAAGCCTGCTCAAGTGCCATTACCGAACGAATTTACTTCCTTAAGAAATAATGTCACATAGGTTAGTCTATTTCAGACCCCCAAAAATACACTTCCACAAGCACTTACAATATTATACTTACATAATTGTATGATTTCCGGGGTGCTCGTTAGGCGGGGGTCCACTGTACTTTAAAATTCAGGAATATTTTTAAAAATTCTTTCTAAAGTATTTTGATCGGTACTGCAGTTGTCCAATATATTCCTTGTAAATGAAAATAATAAAATGATTAAAGGAACATGAGTGTCATATTAACCAAGAGGCACTGTAATAACAAAATAATAGTACAGTGGACCCCCGGTTTACTATAGTCTCCAAACTCGCCCTTTTATGCAAGTTTATTTTTGTAAGTGCTTTTGTAAGTGTAATTTTGGGGGTCTTAAAGGACTAATCTAATTTACATTATTTCTTATGGGAATAAATTCGTTCGGTAATGGCACTTGAACAACATTCATGAACGAAAAAATGACGTAATCCGGGGGTCCACTGTATACATGTATTTAACTTAATCCCTCAGATATCTTAACTTCTTATAATAGGCAACATCACTGGGAAGCTCAATTCTTACTAGGCACAATTTATGCATACAATATTTTAAAAGATGACACAACCCTATATCTTGTGTCATAAGCAGATCTGGGGGTCTCTCTCGAAAACATAAAAGGCCTAACTTCAGTGTTTCATTAAAATGCTTAAAAATTATACTACTATTTACCACTGATATTATCAACGCAAGTTTTACTTGGCTTCAATACGGTGTTATTCCAACACAATAGAACTGCCCAGTAAGGTGCTCTACGATGACTGGAGTACTACTACTGTCAAGGCAAGATATTTGACATCTTAAAACAATAGGAGAACTTCTCCATATGTATATGAATTGTTGCAATTATACATACTATATTATAAGCATACTGAGATGATATTCACAAAACATCCTTTCACATTCTACTAAAACAATACTGTTCAATTTTTTGTATAGTGTTCAAGGTTGCATTAGAAATGTTACTCAAACCTAAGTAAAACAAGCTCCACAGTTGCTGCAGCGTCGTTCCCTCATAGCTAAACAGCAAAGAATGCCAATGGGGAAGAACCAAAATGCACAGCATAGTCCAGCAAGAGTGAAATCCTCACTCAGCACACCCACCTGAAAAAGCAACCAATCAAAATGACAAAGTGCAATAAGAATTTATATTTACCACTCCTAAATTGGCTAAACCTAATGGAAACAGAACCCAATACTCATGAAATCATAATAACACAAGTGCAAACAAACCATGGAATGGGTTTGGTCTTACGACTGAACACTCTCTGCCCGTTCCGTGGTTTCAGAAATCAATATTTATGAGTATTGGGCCAAATATAGGCAGAATTTATCTTTCCTGAACCATGGTATTTGCTGGGTATCTAACAAATACCATGGTTCAGATTTTTTTATATCAAAATGAATGGAGTAATCTCAAAAAGGCTAGAATTACATATAGCAAGTCTCAACTTGAAACAAAATGAAACACAATCTCAAGGAGGTAGCTTTCAAGAGGTAACTACTCATTTTAGAGAAAAAAGGGAGAAAAAGAATAAGAAAAAAAGCACAGTAAAAAATAACATTTCTGACTACAAAAATTTATAGTGAATACACAAATAATATAATTGTAGTAGTAAATAAAAAAACAAATACAAAATTCAGACTTGTAAGTGCATACAATCCAGGAATATATATGAGAGAAGAATATGAAAAGATAAATAAGGTACTGCATAACAAACTAAACGAACTATTCATTAAACTCAAGTGAAAATGCTAAAATCATAACTATGTGGGATTACAACTACAGTAGACCCCTGAGTAACGTAAAAACTTCATTCCAGAAGCCTGCTCAAGTGCCATTACCGAACGAATTTACTCCCTTAAGGAATAATGTCACGTAGGTTAGTCTATTTCAGACCCCCAAAAATACACTTCCACAAGAACTTTCAATATTATACTTACATACTTGTACGATTTCTGGGGTGTTTGTTACTCGGTGGTCCACTGTACAAAGAAATGGACTGGGTAGCCTATGAGGGCATTAAGGTAAACAAATTGTCAGTAAAATTTCTTAATGCAACATGGTAACTAATTATATAGTAACTAGTTTACTTTCTTCACCAAAAATCTACTCTAGAGTACACACAATACTCATCAGGAATACTTTTGCAGAAGCATGCAGAACTACAACACTTGCAGGTGGCAACGTACCCCATAGGGTGACATTGATCTGAGTGAATGATACATTTCATTTAAATTTAAGTTCTCAAAAAACTAATATGCTGTACTTAACACCATTGCTATCATTGTAACTACTACGTATATGGAATATTTAATAAGAGTTAAGTGTATCACTGAAAATGCTCCCCTGACCTCATAACTTCCAGAACATTACTAAATTCTAATTCTACTGTGTTAGGGCAAATTTTATGGCTAAATATAAACTTGACACCAAAGAGCCATGATGTTGAAGAAAGGTGTGGGATTAAAATACACAATGTGGAATCTAATACACAACAGTTGCTTTCTGCTGATAACATTGTGTTTTTGGGAGATTCTGAAGAGAAGTTGCAAAGGTTGGTGGACAAATTTGCGAAGGAATGTAAAGGAAGCAAATTAAGAGTGAACATAGGAAAGAGTAATGTGACAAGGGTAATAAATGAGTTAAGTATTGAAAGACTAAATATCAGATTGGAAGGAGGGAGTATGTTGGAAGTGAATGTACATACAGTGGACCCCCGAGTTTCGTAAACCCCGGAAATCGTACAATTATGTAAGTATAATATTGTAAGTGCTTGTGGAAGTGTATTTTTGGTGGTCTGAAATAGACTAACCTACGTGACAATTTTCCTTAAGGGAGTAAATTCGTTCGGTACTGGCGCTTTAGCAGACTTCAGGAGTGAAGTTTTTACGAAACTCGGGGGTCCACTGTATTCAGATACAGTGGACCCCCGAGTAACGAGCATAATTCATTCCAGAAGCCTGCTCAAAGTGCCATTACTGAACGAATTTTCTCCCTTAAGGAATAATGTCAAGTAGGTTAGTCCATTTCAGACCCCCAAAAATACACTTACACAAGCACTTACAATATTATACTTACATACTTGTACGATTTCCGAGGTGCTCGTAACTCGGGGGTCCACTGTATTTGGGAGTGAACTTGTCGGAGGATGGGTATATGAAAGACGAAGTGAACCACAGAAATAATAAAAGGCAAAAGGTGGGTGGTTCATTGAGGCAGCTCTGGAGACAAAGAACATTATCCATGGAGGCAAAGAGGGCACTGTATGAGTATAGTGGGCATGAAGCATGGATTGTGAATGTTGCAGCGAGGAGAAGGCTAGAGGCAGTGGAGATGTGTCTGAGGGCAACATGTGGTATAAATATTATGCAGAGAATCCAGTTTAGATATTAGGAGGACATGCAGAGTTTCTAAAAGTAATATCCAGAGGGCTGCAGAGGGGTTCGAGGTGGTTTGGACATTTAGAGAGGATGGAACAAAATAGGATGACTTGGACAGTGTATAAATCTGTAGTGGAGGGAAGGGGGAATAGGGGTTGCCCTAGGAAAGGAGAGGGGGTAAAGGAGATTTTGTGTGAGGGGCTTGGACATCCAGCAGGCAAGTGTGAGCATGTTAGATAGGAGTGGAGACAAATGGTTTTTAGGCCTTGGTGAGCTGTTGGAGCATTAGCAAGGTATCATTTTGTGAAGGGATTCAGGGAAACCAATTAGCCAGACTTAAGGCCTGGAGGTGGGGAGTACAGTGCCTGAATTCTGAAGGGGTGGTGATATTTGCATTTTGGAGGAGAACATGAACATAGTATCGGCATGCCTCTGGCAAGACAGTGATAGAATGAATGATAGTACAGTAGAACCCTTGCATCCGCGGATTTGGTTTCCGTGGTTTCAGTTATCCACAGTTTACCATGGCCCGAAAATAACCCTTCATTTTGCTTAATAATGGCACCAAAGCAAAAAAGTAGTGATGGTGACAGTTCTTCAAAACCTAAGAGAAGTCGTGAAGTGCTTCCCATCAGTGAAAAAGTGCTAATTCTTGACTTATTGTGCGTAATTTTTCAGTCGACTTTATCATAGATATGTACATAAATGAAAAACAACTTATATACAGGGTAAGCTACTATGCCCGGTTTCAGGTATCCACGGTAGGTCTTGGAAGGTATTCCCTGCGGATACAGGGGGACTACTGGAAATATTTTTTTGGGATCACCCTATCTTGATGGGAGATGGACAGTGTTAAAAAAAAAATTACAAGTGAGATTATGTCAACCAGTTGCACACACACACCATTATATTTATATTGCACTCAGTTTAAGGGTTAAAAATGCAGTTTATTTAACTGAAAAATATCTTGGACTCTAGATGACAGAAACCACTAATAAAAACAGAGAAAATAGCTTGTCAGTTAATTTCACTGGCAACCATCTGAAGCCTTCATATGATCAGTTTCTTTCTGTAAGCAACTCACGTTGCTACCCTTTCATCAAAAAGAAGTTTCCACCATTAAGTTAAAATGCCTGATGGCAAATCTCATAATAAGAAAATGCTGCTTATTCTAAAAATATAAAATGAAGCAAAATTTAAAAAAATGTTCAAAATTAATTAGCAACACTACAACTGCTCAACAGAAACAGTAAAAATGTATTGAGAGAGAGAGAGAGAGAGAGAGAGAGAGAGAGAGAGAGAGAGAGAGAGAGAGAGAGAGAGATACATACCCTGCAAGCTGGGCATCCACCAACAACAATCACATCAGTGGCTCTAATTGGGTTCACTACAACAGGGATGGCCCCATAAGAGGGCTGCTGAGTGGTGATGATTGTTGTGCTACTGCTCATAGGATGAGTGGGAACAAAGCCAATATGGGGAGATGGTGGCATCTGTTGGTAAGGTGGAGGTGGTCCCACTGAAAATGCAAATTTGAATAAATTTGCAAATGTACAATGCAAAATTTATGCTTCAAAAGTGTTAATGAAAGGAGACAAAGATTATCAATACTTTTAAATGAATGTCAATTGATGAAACTTATGAAGAATACACAATTTTTACTGCAATTAGTGATTATAAAATTGCATTCATCTTCAATCTAATAATTATGTTATTAACGGATTTTGGGAATTTCAAACAAAAAACTGGCAGAACAATCTCTAATTATTGGATAAAATGATAAAAGTTCATAATTCTGAATTTTGTCTGTAGCTACTGAGTCCAGTTGTCTTCTAAAGTATCAGACCATGCCCAATGATTTCGACATTTGTCCGGTACTGGCCAGAGTGACCATGTATATGGCCTGTCCATTTTCACCATGCCCCAAGCCAAAGGCCACACTGCTTGACCTGCAGGGCAGGGTCAGGCCGGCCTTCCTGCCTGGCTAGTTAGGCTGCCTGGCTGGGCTGTCTGCCTGTGTCACCAGACCTTCTCACTGCCCACCTACCTCCCTCCCTTGCACCAAAATCTCTGGTCCCCATCTCTCTCCCTCCCTGCCTCTCACCACCACAACACTATCAGCCAGTTGCCAGATACACCACTGTTCTCATTCTAATCAATTTTTAATTTCAGTTTATTAATATAAAATGCCAGTGTCAAAAAAATTATTGTTCAGCTTATTATGGTGTGGAGAGAAAGGGTGAGTGCAGAAAGTACTGTGCAGCCGTACATATTAGTGGTAATGGAGGCAGCATCAGAAGCCACCACCACTATTCACACTGAAACAATGTACAGTGGACCCCCGAGTATTGGCCGGCCTGATTATTGGCCAACTCGAGTTTGTCGCTTTTTTCAGCCCAATTTTTCCCCAACTATCGGCCGTTTCCCCGAGTATCGGCCCGCGTACCAGACCTGTCCGCCTCCCCGCGCAGGCGTCGTGAGCCAGTCTAGCTTTGTTTACCATTGAGTGAACATTACCCAGCGTGCTCATTCAAACATTTCACAATAATTTTATAGTGTTTATTGATTGTCACTGTGAAATAAGTCACCATGGGTCCAAAGAAGCTTCCTAGTGGCACCCCTGTGGTAAAGAAAGTGAGGAACACCAATGAACTGAAATTATGGAAATTTGTTCAATGTGGAATAAGGTGCAGGAATTTGTTGAAAAATGCCACCCTGAGCAAGCTGAAATAAGCCATCTCTGCAACAAGTTCAGTGACAGAGCCATATTGCACTTCAGGAACATGTTAAAGAGGTGCCAGAAACAGAGGACTGTGGACAGTTATTTTGTGAGACAGGGGTCCAGTGACTCTCAAGCTGGTCCTAGTGGCATTAAAGACCAAGAAGGGAAGTAACCCAGATAGGGCTTTGATACCTGAAGTCCTTATGGAAGGGGATTCCCCTTCCAAACACTAAGCCCTCCCTCACTCCTCCTCCCTATCTTCCAGATGCCAGCAAGTCTCTTCAATAAAGGTAAGTAAATGTTATTTTAAATGTAAATTTATAAATTTAATGTGTTGTTATTATGTGTTTTGTGTATGTAAAACTACAGTGGACCCCCGGTGTTCGTACTGCTCCAAACTCGAACAATTATGTAAGTGTATTTTTGTAAGTGCTTTTCTAAGTGTAATTTTGAGGGTCTAAAAGAACTAAGCTAATTTACATTATTCCTTATGGGAACAAATTCGTTTAGTAACAGCACTTGAACAGCATTCTGGAATGAATTAATCACGAACACCGGGGGTACACTGTATACTAGTTATTCTTTAAAAAATGAATTTTTTGTGAATATTTTTGGGTGTCTGGAACGGATTAATTGAATTTACATTATTTCTTATGGGAAATAATGGTTCGCCTTTTGGCCAGTTCGAGTTAAGGCCTAGCTCCTGGAATGGATTACAGCCGATACTCGGGGGTCCACTACGTATACGTAATTTATAAATAAGAAATATTTACACTTTAATTTATAAATAAGAAATATTTACACTTGCCTTGGAGGAAATGTTAGTTTAATTAGTTAGTTTGATGGAGGAGATGCTGGCAGAGGTTTAGGGTGGTGGAAGATAGCAGGTCGGCATATGTTCAGTGGCTCTATATTCATCCAACAACATTAGAGAGTTACTTTCGTGTCCTTTTTCTATCGCTTAATCGCTTAACTTACTTGCTACACTGTTAATGCTACACTTTATTGCTGGCTGGTGCTATAGCCTTTATCGACTACTGCTGCTTTAGTATCGTACATATCACAGAATCAGTGAATCACTGAAGAAGGCACATTCTCCCCTCTCTCTTCCTCCTCCACCTTGGTACTTTCCTAAGAGTTTTTTCTTGAATTCTATCGTGTTTCTCACCTTCTTTACCAAAAGGCTGGCACTAGCTTTCTTTGGGCCCATGGTGGCTCATTTAGCAGTTGCAAGCACAAAAAACAATGGATTATTATGAAATGTATTGTATGAACCCGTGGGGTGATGGTCACTCACCCATAATCAATGCCACACTAACTGTGGTAGTTGGAGGTAGGCTGGCTTTGTTTATGGCCTGACGCTGGGAGAAGGGCCGGACGCGTACCATACCGCCGCTGAATCTCGAAAAAAATCATGAACTTCGAGTCTATTTTTCGCTGAAAAAAGGTGCTGAAAGGCGAAACTCATGAAACACGATGCCACTGAAACTCGGGGGTCCACTGTATGCTCCTCGCTTAGCAACAAATTTGTTTACCGACGTGGTCTAAGGAACGGAACTCCGTTGTTAAGTGAGGAGAGGCTGTAATTACGCAAAATGAAGCCAGCAATCTGTAACTTGTATTCATTTTTTACCTTTCAATACTAGTATTTAGCTTCAGTAATTATTTGCTTATTCACTTATTCAGTGACATTAGTCAATTTACTTATTTACCATATACCCTCGGTTTTCGTGTATCTCTGTTTTCGCTAATTTCAGTTTTCGTGCACTTTTTTCATGGAAATATTGGCTCCGTTTTCGTCGATGGTACGGAACCTGTCCAGTGCCCAGTGAGCATACAAAGCCCGCAAGCCCGCCTCCCACACACATTCTCAGGCAGTGTAGCATTGTCCTGAACATTATCCTGCGAGTTCATACAAAATATTTCTTAATCCATTGTTTTTGGCCCTTGATTGTTGTGTGTGACTGCTAAATAAGCCACCATGGGCCCAAAGAATGCTCCTAGTGCTAGTCCTTTGGTAAAGAAAGTGAGGAACACCATAGAATTAAAGAAAGAAATCGTAGCAAAGTATCAAAGTATCGTCAATAAAGGCTATAGCGCCAGCCAGCGATAAAGTGTAGCACTAACAGTGTAGCAAGTAAGTTAAGCGATAGAAAAATGACAACACGAAACTTAACTCCTCCATTGTTGTTTGAGGAATATAGGGGCACTGAGACCAGCGCCGCCCTCTGCCACCATCTCCTCCAAGATAAGTGTAAATATTTCTTATTTATAAAGTGTAAATATTTCTTATTTATAAATTAAAGTGTAAATATTTCTTATTTATAAATTACATACATTGTTTCAGTGTGAATACTGGTGGTGGCTTCTGCCACCACCAGTATTCCACCACCACCACCAGTATTCCACCACCACCACTATATGTACGGCTTATGGTCAGTGGCCCTTATAAACCCAACAACAACAACAACACTATCACCAGTCCTCAAATTCGTAATGACATATTTTATTCATTCTAGAGTATATATCATGTTTCTATGTTATTAATATTATTTATTATGTCATATT
Organism: Cherax destructor; assembly: GCA_009830355.1. Taxonomy (NCBI): domain Eukaryota; kingdom Metazoa; phylum Arthropoda; class Malacostraca; order Decapoda; family Parastacidae; genus Cherax; species Cherax destructor. Next base: position 15,231 of record WNWK01001296.1, read on the forward strand.
AGATGAATTGTGATAGACAAATAAGCCATAGAGCTGATATTAGTGTCAAATTTAAATTGAAGCATTTTGTCCTGCCTCCAAACAATAAACTCGCCTCCCTCTCTCCTCCTCTCCATCTTCCATACACGAACAAGAGTCGCCAATAAAGGTAAGTGTGATGTTAAATGTTCATTTATACATGTTATTAGTGCTTTATATTTATTTGTCATTCTTTTCTGTATGTAAATCTATATTTAATCTCTAAAAAATTATTTTTGTTAATACTCCTGGGTATCTGAAACGAATTAATTGAATTTACATTATTTATGGGGAAATGGTTTCAGTTTTCGCCGATTTCAGTTTTAGCCGATCCCTCTGGAACGGATTAAACACGAAAACCGAGGGTCCACTGTAAATGTATTTATATTCGACTTATGATATTTTCAACTTACGATGGGATCATGAGAATGTAACCCCATTGTAAGTCGAGGAGAACCTGTATTTGCAGACTTCTTTTTGCCAAAGATTAATATGCTACAGGTGACTGAGCCAAGAGATGTAGAAATTTTAAAATTTCATGTACATTACCCTATATTTATTTTCAATTGTTAATTTATAATTAATTTTAAGAACTGACTAAAAGATGGTAAATCATGCAGAGGAGGAGCATGGAGGGGAAAGAGCAGGGCACAAATCTATCAATTGAAGAATTTCTTCCTATTTGAGACATTAACAAAAATATTTTGTTTGTTAAAAAAATATCCACTGTGTATCCACTATGAACTCTGACAGGGGAGATATGAGTGTATGCACCTGGCATACATGTATTATACCTGCTAATTAAAAAAACAGATTTAATTATCTGCCCTCATTTCCCAGCCACTTTAAGAGAGATCAAATGATCACTGTATAGCAGTCCTGAGATATTGCTTCCAATAATTTTTTTACAATGTGCATTACTGAATCCCTGAAAATTATTACCAGTAGATTTGCAAACAGAACATAGAAAAATTACAATAAATAATAATATAATCAAGGGGGAAGCACTAAACCCACAGGAATATACAGTGCTGTGGGGGGATGTGGAAGGCATTCAGGTTTAATTCAGGGAACTGGAGCACATATCCAATTCCCTAGATCAAGAGCCCCTCACCAGCATCAAGGAAGCTTCCTAGAGGGGAGAAAAATTACAAGTGATTCAAAATAATCTCTAAAATGTATCAAAATAATACCAGTATACAATAATTCGTACTTGGGGGTGGAGGGACACTGGAAGATCCATGGGAATACCCAACATTAGGGTTGTACGGAGGCGGCTTCTCCGACATCGTCTGTAAAAATTCACCTAGGGCTGAGTAAACTCTTCTCTCTTCAGAGAATGTTTCCAACCAAGCTGTTAAAAAATAATTTTTTTTTTAGATATTAATTAAGCCTAAGAACAGATTACGACTTAGTCCACATCCATTGGCCACCAAAGTCCCTTAAGGTAAAAGTCATCATTTTATTCTGGCTATTACTCTGGACCTTTAGAAACTCAGGATAATCACAAAAAAGCTAATCAGTGTGGCTTGCTTGTAATGGAGCCCTTTGACCCTTTTTCCGGGGATGCAACCCATAAAATTCTGGTAACACTAGGTACACAGGAGTAACAAGTGTAGGAAATATGTCCAACTTCCCCCCACATACTAGAAATGAATGCAGGTCTTTCACATGTTGGCAGAAAGGTGCAATCACTTGAGCTGCCATGAGCCACATAAGCTAATGTTTACACAACATTACATATTGCATATAGTCATAGATGTACAAAGTGTACTCAGAGTAGTGCATTAAGATCACAACCATAGGACACTTATCCCATCCAGGACAAGTCAAGACGGGCAAATATCCTATGTGGGTCACATCCTGGGAAACAAAAAAATTACCAAACCCAATGGAAATAAGCAACAAGGCTTGATTTTTGGAGTTATCCTGGGTTAATAGTCTTCTGTGGTTAATAGTCTTCTGTGGTTAATAGTCTTCTGTGGTTAATAGTCTTCTGTGGTTAATAGTCTTCTGTGGTTAATAGTCTTCTGTGGTTAATAGTCTTCTGTGGTTAATAGTCTTCAATGGTTAATAGTCTTCAATGGTTAATAGTCTTCTGTGGTTAATAGTCTTCAATGGTTAATAGTCTTCAATGGTTAATAGTCTTCAGTGGTTAATAGTCTTCAGTGGTTAATAGTCTTCATGGTTAATAGTCTTCAGTGGTTAATAGTCTTCTGTGGTTAATAGTCTTCTGTGGTTAATAGTCTTCTGTGGTTAATAGTCTTCTGTGGTTAATAGTCTTCTGTGGTTAATAGTCTTCTGTGGTTAATAGTCTTCTGTGGTTAATAGTCTTCTGTGTTAATAGTCTTCTGTGGTTAATAGTCTTCTGTGGTTAATAGTCTTCTGTGGTTAATAGTCTTCTGTGGTTAATAGTCTTCTGTGGTTAATAGTCTTCTGTGGTTAATAGTCTTCTGTGGTTAATAGTCTTCTGTGGTTAATAGTCTTCTGTGGTTAATAGTCTTCTGTGGTTAATAGTCTTCTGTGGTTAATAGTCTTCTGTGGTTAGTCCTGTGGTTAATAGTCTCTGTGGTAATAGTCTTCTGTGGTTAATAGTCTTCTGTGGTTAATAGTCTTCTGTGGTTAATAGTCTTCTGTGGTTAATAGTCTTCTGTGGTTAATAGTCTTCTGTGGTTAATAGTCTTGTGGTTAATAGTCTTGTGGTTAATAGTCTTCTGTGGTTAATAGTCTTCTGTGGTTAATAATCTTTATGATGACAACTTATATTATCTAACAATTTTTCAAAAGGCATTTTTCCATCAGGGCTTTGACATTGTGTATCTTGCTAGCACTACTTATAACCATTATAAAAATACCTAATATTGGAATAAGGTGGTACTTGAGGGAACTTACGAATGACAAAAAAATTATGTACTAGGAAAAACTTGGTTACTGTGATACCAATTCTTGACTTTACATTATAAAATCATTTATTACAAACACTACTGTATGACCCATACACTGTATAGGTCATACAGTGTATGGGTCATACACTGTATAGGTCATACAGTGCCTTGGAAAACGTAAGGCAATCGAGCCAGACCCAAGGAAAGGGAGGAGAATATCAATTCCTTGGATCAAGAGCTCCTCACCAGCATCAAGTAGCTTCCTCAAGCAGTAGGCTAGTACGGCTAGACAAATGTAACTAGTGAACTATTAATTCCCTTTTTTTCAGAATACATGCAGAATAATTAGAGGTTTCTTCTCCACCCGATGATAATGGAATATACACAACGTTAGTAAGTTTATTTAGGTACAAGTATACATAAATACTGTCACACAAACTATCATACACAATAACATATGTATAAATTACCTAGGATAACCCAAGAAAAAGTCAACCAATATGACTTATTTCCATTGGGGTCCAACTTGGACCATTATATGACTTAGTTAAAAGTCCAAATTGGACCAAAACGTCGTCCTAAGTTTCTGTCTTGCATGTACGGGTTATGTGTGTATTGTTCTCACTACATTGCCTTTTTTTTTTATCTCCCAGTTAACTAAGAGACAATAACAAGAAAACAAACGACCTAGACCATATGTGAGTAAACAGGCAGTAACGTATAACAAACTCTACTTACATTAACCAGAGCAGACAAGACCCAGGAGGCAGTTGAACTAGTGTTAAAGTGTTGCAACAGAAACACACGACCTAATTCACAGTCATGTGAGGCTGTGTCACCACACAGGGGAGGATGCTGACAGTAAACACACACACAAGACAGGGAATTACACCACGTTTCACTCTTACCAGACAACACAGTGGACAGTTTCTACAATCTCGCAACAGATGGCGATGAAATACTGTATACTTTCTGAGTGTAGCTTAGTTGGTGAAGTATGCCGTATAGGTCAGTTTATTCAGGGATCTACCTGGATTTCATTACCTTTGTAACTTGTTCAGTTATCAGAACTTTGGGGTCCAGTCCCTGGACCCATTATGTACCTCTGTAATACTTTGACTACCGCCCACAGCATGGGTATGGGATGCATAATAAAGGTACACATAGATCACCCATCACAAGACTAGTAAGTAAGTAAGTAAGTAAGTTTATTCAGGTATACACAAATACAGTTACATAGATTATCATACATAGCAGCATATGTGTAGAAAACCTAGGATAACCCAAAAAGTCAGACAGAGTGACTTATTTCCATTGGGGTCCATTTAATACCTTAATATTATACACTTTAGGAGATATATGTTATTATACTATAAAGGATATATACTAGGAATAAGGTAAAAAGACTTATTTACATTTACATGTATGTTGGCTAAAAAAAATTAAAAAAAATCATTCTCCTCCCTTTCTGCCGCTACATTCATTAGGTACCTTTTGGCTCTCTTCTTGAACTGGCTCATGCTATGACTGGCTTTGACATGTGCAGGCAGTCTGTTCCATTCCTTTATTGCTGTACAATAAAAGGTGTTTGAAGCCTGGCCACTGACTGTGGGTACGACAAAGTTGTGCTCTCTCCCCCTAGTACTATGACTGCTTTGGTTCCCAGCCTTGACAAGATTGGCAGCAAGATATTCTGGACACTGTGAGCAATTTTATAAACTTGATTCAACTTAAGTTGTTTTACTCTGTTTTCAATATTCAGCATTTCCAATTGTTGTAATTCTTCCTGGCCTACATGCTCTTTTGGACCCAGGTCCAGGATGAATCTTACCATTTTGTTCTGGGTGATTTGCAGCTTATCTTTCAGTTTTTTTTGTCAAGGCAGAGTACCATGAAGAGCAAGCGTAGTCCGTATGACATTGTATAAGGGCTAGACATAGGGTCCTGCGAACCTCAGTAGGTAGACACTGTGCTTGTCTGTAGAGGAACTTCAGTCTGGCATTCGCTTTCTTTACTACACTGTTCCCTATCAATTCTCATGACATGCATGGGTCAAAGGGGATTCCCAGATATTTTACTGAGGAAACTGAAGTGATGGATTCTCCATGACACCGGACATTAAAATTATTTACCCTTCTCAGTTTATATTTCGTGCCAAAGAGTATGGCTTCTGTTTTCCCGAGATGTAACGATAGTTTGTTGATAACAAAAAAGGCACAGTGTGACACAGTGTGGCTAGTGTGACTTTGTAAATGGTCCAAGTCGGGCCGAAACGTCGTCGTAAGCTCCTCCCTTTTAAATGTGCGGGTTGTGTGTGTATAGTTTGTTGTCTACTAACCATTTGCTGCAGGACTCCAGTTCCAGTGTTAATACATTAGCTATATCTTGTGGGTCTTTACCTGACACTAACAGAGCACTGTCATCCACATATAGTAGGAGTTTGCACTTGACACTGATGGGCATGTCATTTACATAACACATGAATAATAAGGGACCCAGAATACTACCTTGGGGAACTCCACATGCTATCGGCAGTGGTTCTGATTCTGTTTTGTTGATTTTGACAATTTGTTTCCTATTGCTAAGATAGGACTTAAACTAGTCTATGGAACCTATGCCGATAACTTGAAGCTTCTTACGTAATAAATTGTGGTTGACAGTATCGAAGGCCTTTTGCAAGTCTAAAGTTACCATTCCTATGCGGTTCCCTATCGACATTTCTGTTCTCATGTAATCCATCAGATTAATTAAGGAGGTGTTGGTTGAATAAGAGCTCCTAAAGCCTGATTGGTAACTATGAAGAATGTTGTTGTCATTAAGATACTTAACTACTTTACAGTACACCACCCTCTCTAGAATTTTGAATATTACACTGAGTATACTAACAGGCCTATAGTTGCTGACATCAGACATACTATTTTTTCTTGAAGATAGGAGTAACTCTGGCTTCCTTGAACCCCTCTGGTATTGTATTAGTGGTGATGGACAAATTTATTATATGAGCAAAGGGGATTACTAGTTCAGAGGCACCATCTTTTAGGAACTTAGACGGGATGTTATCTGGGCCGGTGCTCTTAGTTGGGTTTAACCTGCTTAGTTCTTTTTGCACGAAGTCATGAGATACACTTACTAGTCGACAACTGTTTGGAGTTACTCCTTTATTGGTATAGTATGTTTTAAATTTACCAGAGTCTGTGTTAAAGGTATTTGATGCAGCTGGTAGCTTACTTACTAGTGTTGATGCGACAGTTGTGAAGTATGAATTAAAACAATTTGCTACTTTAGTTGTTTCGTGGCATACCTCGTTATCGACATTTAGTACTATGTTAGATCTATCTACGGGTTTATGGCTATACCCCAACTGTTTTAGTTGTTTCCAGAGCTTTCTAGGGTTATTCTTGTACTCTTCGATTTTTGAGCAATAGTGCCTTGCCTTTGCACCTTTTATAAGCCTCAGCACTCTGTTCCTCACCCTTTGGAATTCATTTAGCGCTGCAATATCCTGTCTGTTTGCCTTAAATCTTTTTATCAACTGGTCTCTGAATTTCATATTATCTAATATCTCAGTAGTCATCCAGGGTTCAGTTCTTCGTTTAATCCTAACCTCTTTAACTGGTGCAATATTATCAAGGATGGCAGTGAACATTGTTTTGAATTTTTCCCAGGCATCATTTACGTCCGTGCAACTTGTTATCACTGACCACTCGCAATTGTGTAGCATATTTACCAGTGTTTCTCTACTGTATTTTCTAGTTGACCTAATTTTTATTGTCCTGTGTAGGCCTATCCGTTCCCTAGTGATTTTCCTGGTACAGTAAATGATGAAATGATCACTAAGACCTGTGGTAATGACCCCTGACTGACTATTGTTCTCAGGGCGGTTACAAAGTATGTGGTCAATTATGGTGGCTAATAACTGTGTGATTCGAGTTGGTGTATTAATTAGTTGAGTGTAACTATTTAAATCCAGAATTTGCTTATACCTTCTACATAGCCCGTTATTTTGCTATTGAAAACAGATGTTGAAGTCTCCCAGTATTACTGTCTCCACATTGTTATCAAGTCCAGACAAGACTCTCGAAAAGTCCTCTAAGAACTGGTCATGGGTGGGAGGGCGGTAACTAGTTCCTACTAAGATGGGTTTGGTCATGGGAAGCAACACTTCAAACCATAGAATCTCCAGTTTGTTGTCATTTAAATCAGGAATTGGATTATAGGCTAAGTCGTTCCTTTGTAGGCACATACCCCACCACCTTTTCTATTCAGATTCTATTCTATTCTATTCAGATTCAGATTTTTATTTCTCTGTGAAGATTACAATGTGTGGTTTACATAGGGAAAATTCCTAGGAATCCACCTTGACAGTAGCCTCAAATCTCAAACACACACACAACAAATTTCCAAGAAAATCTCAAAGACAGTAGGCATACTATCAAAGATACGTTAATATGTGCCATAATCAGCTCTTGCACTGTATTATTCACTCATCTACCCTTATCTCACCTATGGAATTTGTGCATGGGGATCAACAACATTAAATCATCTAAGACCACTAATAACCCAACAAAAGGCTGCAGTCAGAATGATAACAAATTCCCACTACAGACAGCATACTCCACCAATATTCAAAAGTCTAAAACTACTCACCATAAAGAACATCCACACTTATTCTTGTGCTACTATATATACTGAACACTACACTCAAACATAAACCCTCCACTCAAACTTCTCCTCACCAACCTTAACAGGACACACGACCATAACACAAGACACAGATTACTTTTTGATGTACCCCGTGTCCATATCACCCTGTGTAAAAATCTATGCACATAAAGGGCCTCAAAATTTGGAATTCATTACCAGTAAATACTAAAGTAACCCGGTCTGAACATCAATTTAAGACTCTTCTCAAAAACCACCTACTCACCCTAAACTAAATATCATCAATTTAAGACTATATAATTTAAGACTCTTCTCAAAAACCACCTACTCACTCTAAACTAAATACTCAATATTCAGTTTAACCAAAAAATCTCCCAGTTACCTAAATCTTGAAACTTTAAAACTAGATACCCAAAGTTCATACATTAATTAATACTACATTGTAGTATAAATACCTGCCCAAAACAATACTACCTTACACCAAATTGTGCATTCTAATACTGTAAACTACTTTCAACAACGCTAAATGTTATTTTCTCATAATATAATTTAAATATTTACTATTGATATAACCAACCTACAAAATACTTTCAACTTGTCCTAATGTAATATCCCCAGATTGTAATTTGAGTAAACTTACTATCTGCTATAAATAAAAACAAATGTTCAACTATAACAACTATGATCAATTTATCTAGTATTAAGTAGTTTGTAAGCCATTAAATTTAGTCTTCCCATAATGCCATGGCATGATAGTGGCTCTCTTTGCACTGCAATTCATTATTGTAATTACAAAATCTTGATGTAAACTTGCAATGAAATAAAATTTGTATTTGTATTTGTATATAGTTGCATAAATTATCATACGTAGCAGCGTATGTGTAGATTACCTAGGACAACCCCCAAAAAAAAAAAAAAAAAAAGTTAGATAAAGTGACTTATTTCCATTGGGGTCCTTGGCTTATTTCCCACATTGGGTGGTAGCTTCAAAGGACCCCAGTGGAAATACGACTTTTTTTGGGTTATCCTAGGTTCTCTACACATATGCTGTAATGTATTTGTGTATACCTGTATGTTGTGTATACCTGTATGTTGTGTATATCTGTATGTTGTGTATACATGTATGTTGTGTATACATGTATGTTGTGTATACCTGTATGTTGTGTATGCCTGTATGTTGTGTATACCTGTATGTTGTGTATACCTGATGTTGTGTATACATGTATGTGTGTATACTGTATGTTGTATACCTGTATGTTGTGTATACATGTATGTTGTGTATACCTGTATGTTGTGTATACATGTATGTTGTTTATACCTATATGTTGTGTATACCTGTATGTTGTGTATACCTGTATGTTGTGTATACCTGTATGTTGTGTATACATGTATGTTGTGTATACCTGTATGTTGTGTATACATGTATGTTGTGTATACCTGTATGTTGTGTATACATGTATGTTGTGTATACCTGTATGTTGTGTATACCTGTATGTTGTGTATACCTGTATGTTGTGTATACATGTATGTTGTGTATACCTGTATGTTGTGTATACATGTATGTTGTTTATACCTATATGTTGTGTATACCTGTATGTTGTGTATACCTGTATGTTGTGTATACCTGTATGTTGTGTATACATGTATGTTGTGTATACCTGTATGTTGTGTATACATGTATGTTGTGTATACCTGTATGTTGTGTATACCTGTATGTTGTGTATACATGTATGTTGTGTATACCTGTATGTTGTGTATACCTGTATGTTGTGTATACCTGTATGTTGTGTATACCTGTATGTTGTGTATACATGTATGTTGTGTATACCTGTATGTTGTGTATACCTGTATGTTGTGTATACCTGTATGGTGTGTATACCTGTATGTTGTGTATACCTGTATGTTGTGTATACCTGTATGTTGTGTATACATGTATGTTGTGTATACCTGTATGTTGTGTATACCTGTATGTTGTGTATACATGTATGTTGTGTATACCTGTATGTTGTGTATACCTGTATGTTGTGTATACCTGAATAAACTTACTTACGTAATATATACAGCTGTCTTTTCATCCTGTCCTCACCCGTTTTTACTCACCTTTTTTTTTGTACTTGTCTATTTACGGTTGCAAGTATCGAGTCTCAGCTCCTGATCCCCTCAAGGACCCCAATAACAATAACAATAATAATATTTTTATTTCTACAAGTACATGTACAAGGTATACAGGCCTAGCTGACATCAATGACATACTACTATATAGAAAGCCGCTTGTTATGCTGAGCATTTCGGGGAAATTAGGTCAATGTCCCAGGATGCGACCCACACCAGTCCACTAACACCCAGGTACCCATTTTACTGATGGGTGAACATGGACAGCAGGTGTCTTATGGAAACACGTCCCTAATGTTTTCCAGCCGTACCGGAGATTCGAACTCCGGACCTCAGTGTGTGAGCTGAGTGCACTGAAATAAGCCACTTTGTCTTATTTTTGGAATTATCCTAGGCACCTAAAGTCAGTACCTGACCAACCGGCCTGTGGTTCGTACGTCAGTTTGCATGCGGCCAGCAGTAACAGCCTGGTTGATCAGACCCTGATCCACCACGAGGCCTGGTCTCAGACCGAGGCGCGGGGGCGTTGACCCCCGAAACCCTCTCCAGGTAACTTTCACATATGTTACTAGATATGATAATTGTACTTATGTGTACCTGTACCTAAATGAACGTACTTAACTGACCGCTTAATGTTGAGTCCTTCCTAGACGTCATCGAGGACTGTCTGTCTTATTTCCATTGTGGTCCTTCAATCTTGTCCCCCAGGATGCCACCCACACCAGTCGACTAACATCCAACATTTCCACCCGTGCCGGGGACTGAACCACGGACACTCAGTGTTTGAGGCGAGTGCGTTGCCTCTTCCACCTTTACCATCAAAGACCAAAGAAATACTGCCTGATATCCCTATAACGCATCCGTAACTTGAACGTCCAACTGTGCCCCTGCGTACTTGTTTCTCACCTCTCAATCTGGTTCGAATCCCGTCATTCAATTTCATTTGTTACATTCGTTTATTACGAGTTTTCACTACATTTTACAGGTGATTAAGAAGAGACAAAGGTAAATATGCCACTCCCTGAGGGGGGCGTTGACCCTCGAGCACCCTCCAGGTATACTCCAGGTACAGGTACACATAAGTACAATTATCATTCATAGTAACATATGCGTAAATTACCCAGGATGACGCAAAATAAAGTGAGACAAAGTGACTTATTTCCACTGAGGTCCTATAATAACTCTAGTTTCAAGTCTCAGTTAGTGGCTAACAAGCACATTCCCATGTAAAATAACATTTTAATTAATATATAAAAATAAATTAATTAAAAAATAAATTAATTATTAACAAAGTAATTAAAAATAAATTAATAAAACAAATTAAAAAAAAAAAAAAAAAATACAAATCAATAAAATAAATAATTAAAAATAAATTACAAATTAAATAAATTGAAAAAATAAGTGAATTAAAACATTAATTAAAAATAAATAAATTAATTAAAAATAAATTTAAAATAATAATATATACAAGGTAAAAAATTAAATAAATAATTAAAACATAAATAAAAAAATATCTAAAAATAGGGAGAGACACCATGCCCAGCCCTTCTAGGGCAGAGTAGGTGCCAAAGCTGGTGCTTGCTACCATCTGAAGCTCGCACGCCTGCCATTCCCTAGCCTCTTGGGGCGGGGAACGTGGCTAGGCCTGGGGACAATTGGTCCCAGACGATGAGGGGGTATTTGTACCTCCTCCCATGGGAGACAGGTCTCAGACACTCCCACGACAGGAAGCCAAGGCCGGATCACCATCTGGAAAAGACCCGGGCCGGGAGAGTACCTGCGAATCTACAACAACAACAACAATAGGTTAATTAAAAAAATTCTTTAAAAATAAATTTAAAATCTATTAAAAGATAATTAAAAATAAATAAATTAAAAAGTAAATAAATGAACAAATATATTAAAAATAAATAAGAAAATAGATTGAAAAATAAATTAAAAAACAGATTGAAAAAATAAATTAAAACAATTTGAAAAATAAAAAAAAATTAAGAAAATAAATAACTATGCGATACATGCATCATCCTTTGTGAGCTCCATGATAGGGTAAGTAAATAACAGGTAATAATGGTGACTGTAGAGGTTATGAGAGAGCTTGGAGCCTTGTGGGACTCCTACATCTAGTGAACAATAGTTACAGATGTGATTCCTGATCTCTATTCGCATCTTACGGAAGTTGCAGAGTATCTTTTTTTTCATACTGGTAAGAAGGTTGGTAAGGTTACAATGCCTGAACTTGAGCCCGTCTTGGCAGAGTGTCGAAGGCCTTCTCCACCTTCTTGTCCATGTTGATTTGGATGATTTACGGTATGATGATTTGAGTTTCTTGCATCGAGCGGTGCTTTCGAAAGTCAAGTTGTCATTTTTTTAAGGATGAAGTTGGTCTTTAGGTGTATGCGTGGTAGTGAGTCGAGGATTTCTAGCAGGCTGGTGGGTCTGTAGTCCCTCGGGTTAGTCAAGTTTTTCTGCTGTATCATAGGAATGAGGGTCATCGTCAGAGGCTTGAAGAGAGGAGGGAAAAGGAGGGGGGGGGAAGTTGCCAGAGGCAAAACAGGTTCTTTAAAGAAGTTAGTAAAGGAAGCGATGGTAGAGAAGGATGGCATTTGAAGATAGTGTGGGATAGTCCAGACGTTTCAAGGACCTTACTTGGTAGGCGGGTATTACGAACACAGGTAGCAATTCAAGATAACCAAAGTTAGCAATTAAAGAACAACCTCGCAATAAAAGGACAAGGCAAACACAGAAGGGATAGTTTTTCTTTACCCATATATTCTTTCACCACTATGTACAATATTTACGAAGTTAAATTAGCAGTATAGCGATAAGACAGAGCAAAGAGCCACTCATAATAGTAGGAGTGTTCTGGACCAGCATAAGCAAGAGTCTGATACACAGCCAGACAAGCAGGCAAAACATCGCCTGGTCATGGACCGAGGCGCGGGGGCGATGGTCCCAGGAATACCCTCAGGGAGATGAGTAGCCGGCTCTCACGCTATTGGTTAACTGAACTGGATAATTAATACAGCAGTGGGATTCCAGAATTGTTGTACTCTGAACTACCAGTTTGCTGGTAAGAGGGCATGCTAATGGGTGTGTGATGAACGTCAAATAAATGTAACATACTTGGCGCACCCCACAGCGGGAGTGAAGGAACTTGTCGCGTTGGGCAAATGTGGTGTTGAGTACGTGTGTGGGGAGTGTAAAGGCATATTGTCTGGTCTGAAGTGAAGTGTCTAATTTGTATTCCAGTGTTCGAGATGGCAAGTGTGTTGTTTAGATGGGTGTCCATGGAATATGTTCTTCCAGATATTTTTGAAAATCTGTGTCGCCTCTGCTGGGTCAGAGACGTATCTGTTCAGAATGATGTGTTGGAAGTATGTGATGTTCGGGGTTCCCTTGATCTTCCGGATGAAGGTCAAGAATTACTTGGGATCTCTTATTCGGTTTACGGTATATAAGGGAGAGCTGGTGTTTGTTGTGGTCCTCATCCGAGATGCGGATTTCGGAGGATGGAGAGGTCCTACTGTAAGAGGAGAAGCGGTGTCGATAGCAGAAATGGAGACGCCTCGTTTTGTCAGACAAGCAGAAGTAGCGAACTTTGTAGTGTGTTTTGGGCACTACTTTGTCAGCAGCTTGTGTAATGATGTATTATATGCCTTCTATCAGATTGGTCTGTTGTTGTAATTGTGTGAGAGGTCAGTGTTGTTAATATGTTGTTGAAGGTGGCCCAGTCTGCCTGTATTATGGAGTGGGTATGATAGGGATGAGGATGGGGTTAGAAAAGATGTGGATGATGATGGGAATATGATCAGAGCCAGACAGAGAGTCTTGGAAATGTAGGTATTGATATGAAGACCTAGATGCACGAGGCACTTTTGTGTGACTAGTTCGAGAACTTGATGGCCGTGTTGGTTTGCATTTTTATCTTGGAAGGCAGAATGTTGGGCGTGGAGGTCATTAAAGAAAACGTTCTGCCACTTGCAGCTTATTCGGTCCTCGAGGAAGCCACTCATGGTCAAAAGTTTCCTTAAATAAATGTCATAACCGTACGACGTACTTGTCTTCTCCCACAATTTGTGTATCACCATACCCTGTAAACCCATATTTTACAATGTAAATATGGACTATGCTTATGTACGACCACACCTGCTGTATGAATGTCTACGAATGCCTTTTTTTTGGCATGTACGTGTTTGGAAGGAGCTCTCTTTTGAAGCAGCATCACAGGTGTAATCTGCGTGGAGATAGCTTATTCTCTGAAGACGAGCATTAGGCCTCCTATCCTTGATAGGCTTATCCTTTTCATGCAGCCGTTTCCACTTACGTAATTGTCTAATTTATTTTAAAACTAATCAAAGCATTTGCTTGCGTTTAACTGCTTGATAGGATACGTTTTCTGCCTCCATTGTGCACATGTGCTTTGCTATTTCACGGACACACACACCTTCAAACATACGTTAGGCAACTTCATTTTTGCGTACAAACACTGCTATCTTCACAAAAGGTACATAATACCGAAAAGTGTATAAATTAGACACATGAGCGACGTTAGGAATTTTATTTATCGAGATTCGTTTTGCTCAACAGCACTATGCAACACAGGGAGTTTTAACGTTTAAAGAATTTCAGTAAATAAAGACACAAGTCGAAATAAAAAACTTTATATAAGACAACATTTTGACAGCGCAGCAGACGAAATTTCTCCTGAGCTGCCAATATATATGGATGTCAGGTGAAACCGTTATTCTCCATTACACTTCTTATATTTACCTATGATTTCCTCACTTTGTGTTAATTTGGAAAAGCTCTTGATGAGTGAGCGCTCAAGGGAGGTGACTTGATGCAGGTGGGAGAAGGAGCTCTCTACATTCGAAGAATTGGACTTATCTTCCCCATCCTTGGACAGAACCTAAATGCTTCTCCTATGGGTTTAACGCTTCTCCCTGAGTAGAAGAGGTAATAAAAACGATATTCTTCTGAGCAAAAACGTTTCCAAACGTTTGACACGTGTTTTTTTTTCGCCTACTTTCTTATTTGATGGACATTTAAACGATAACTTTCACAGAGTACATGTGCGGGTACTTCATTTGGGTGCTAGTATGTAAACAAACCAGAGTACGGGCGGGGATTGAATCCGCGGTGAGTGAGTTTTACGACACACCGCGGATTCAGTCCCCGCTCGTACCGTAGTTTGTTTGCAATCGTGTCATTACGATTTCTTGAATTAAGTAAGTTTATTCAGGTACAATTACACAATCTTTGGATGATTACAATCGTCTTATTAATAATATATATGCAAATTATCTAAGATAGCCAAAAATAACAAAGGGTTTATTTCCACCAACGCTGCATGTGGGACTACCTCAGTGGTGCCCACGAACGGTGCTAGTACAATGGTAGAGTACACCGACGGTGCTAGTACAATGGTAGAGTACACCGACGGTGCTAGTACAATGGTAGAGTACACTGACGGTGCTAGTACAATGGTAGAGTATACCGACGGTGCTAGTACAATGGTAAAGTACACCGACGGTGCTAGTACAATGGTAGAGTACACCGACGGTGCTAGTACAATGGTAGAGTACACCGACGGTGCTAGTACAATGGTAGAGTATACCGACGGTGCTAGTACAATGGTAAAGTACACCGACGGTGCTAGTACAATGGTAGAGTACACCGACGGTGCTAGTACAATGGTAGAGTACACCGACGGTGCTAGTACAATGGTAAAGTACACCGACGGTGCTAGTACAATGGTAGAGTACACCGACGGTGCTAGTACAATGGTAGAGTACACCGACGGTGCTAGTACAATGATAGAGTACACCGACGGTGCTAGTACAATGGTAGAGTACACCGACGGTGCTAGTACAATGGTAGAGTATACCGACGGTGTTAGTACAATGGTAGAGTACAACGACGGTGCTAGTACAATGGTAGAGTACACCGACGGTGCTAGTACAATGGTAGAGTACACCGACGGTGTTAGTACAATGGTAGAGTACACCGACGGTGCTAGTACAATGGTAGAGTATACCGACGGTGCTAGTACAATGGTAGAGTAACCGACGGTGCTAGTACAATGGTAGAGTACACCGACGGTGCTAGTACAATGGTAGAGTACACCGACGGTGCTAGTACAATGGTAGAGTACACCGACGGTGCTAGTACAATGGTAGAGTACACCGACGGTGCTAGTACAATGGTAGAGTACACCGACGGTGCTAGTACAATGGTAGAGTATACCGACGGTGCTAGTACAATGGTAAAGTACACCGACGGTGCTAGTACAATGGTAGAGTACACCGACGGTGCTAGTACAATGGTAGAGTACACCGACGGTGCTAGTACAATGGTAGAGTACACCGACGGTGCTAGTACAATGGAAGTACACCGACGGTGCTAGTACAATGGTAGAGTACACCGACGGTGCTAGTACAATGGTAAAGTACACCGACGGTGCTAGTACAATGGTAGAGTACACCGACGGTGCTAGTACAATGGTAAAGTACACCGACGGTGCTAGTACAATGGTAGAGTACACCGACGGTGCTAGTACAATGGTAAAGTACACCGACGGTGCTAGTACAATGGTAGAGTATACCGACGGTGTGCAAATAATGACTTTTTTGGAATGACGTTTCATCCACCATGGAAACCATACCACGGGTGGGGTTAGAACCCGCGATCAGAGAGTCTCAAAACTCCAGACCGTCGCGGGTTCTAAGCCCACCCGTGGTATGGTTTGTTTGCAATCGTGTCATTACGATTTCGTGAGTCCACCATGGACTTTAGCAATTCAGAGACGCGCACGAACGCTTCTACTGCGTAACATTACGTCAGTGGTATGCATATATCAAGAATACTCCAGGTGATGAAGCATCATCTTAGTGTACCGAAACCTGACTCAGGGCAAGGTCACCTGGAGAAAGGCAGGTATAAAAGGTGCTGGATCTGTGAGGTCCTTGGTTCAGTGCGCTGGTGCACACGTGTGTGAGAGGACCATGAATCGCGTCCTACCGCTGCTGCTGGGGGCGTCCCTGGTCACACCTGGCCTGGGTGAGATAATTCCCCGGCGTCAGTGTGGAGACGTCCAAGGGGATTTTTACCAGTTCTCTGCCAAGAGTCTCAACGACTCCAATGTTATCAGCTTTGACCAGTACCGAGGCAAGGTGAGTGATGTGTTCTAGTGTTGCGTCCTAGTGTTGCGGCTCCTAGTGATGAACACGCAACTGCAGCTCATTAATACTAATGAGGAAGACCAGGCAATTCACAGAGAATAAAAAATGCTTGTGAGCTAGAGACACGAAGCTTTTGACACTTAAAAAATACTTCATTATCGCAGATGAACATTTTTACGAGACTTGGAAACTGTTATGAAAATCAAGAATGTAAAAAAGGTGTATGGTTAATACGATGTAATCGGGAGTTTGCAATTTTCTTGCAGTATTAACTAGTAACTGATACCATTTGCCCTAGACTTGGCCCTTGTAGTTGAGTGGAACAAATTCCAAGCAGCGTCACAGAAGTGAGATTTTTGGGTGACTAAAAACAGGTTTGACAGGTACATGAGTGAGTGGGTGTGAGTTAGATCTGAATATTATAGGTCAGTAAGACAACTACAGTACTCTACTAGTATGATCGTACATAAACCATACCACGGGTGGGGTTCGAACCCGCGGTCAGAGAGTCTCAAAACTCCAGACCGTCGCGTATGGTTTGTTTGCAATCGTGTCATTACGATTTCGTGAGTCATGATCGTACATGCTCGGGATCATTTATTTTGTCTTAGTTAAATCTACAGCTTTTCTTTACTTGGCAAACATGTCCCCTTCTCTCTCTCTCTCTCTCTCTCTCTCTCTCTCTCTCTCTCTCTCTCTCTCTCTCTCTCTCTCTCTCTCTCTCTCTCTCTCTCTCTCTTTTCTCTCTTCTCTCTCTTCTCTCTCTCTCTCTCTCTCTCTCTCTCTCTCTCTCTCTCTCTCCTCTCTCTCTCTCTCTCTCTCTCTCTCTCTCTCTCTCTCTCTCTCTCTCTCTCTCACGATCTCGATCTTTATTTTTCTTGCCCCATGAATAAATTGATTCAAGTTTAATCCTATATTAACAATTTAAATAATTGTATTTCATATATATGTCGTGTCGAATAGGTAAAAAGGTTAGGTAAGGTTCGTCAGGAAACAGGACAAGTGTTTCCTGACGCGGGTCTTAGTCAGATGATGACCCGCCGTTGGACATTTTGGTCATCTGACCGAGGCCTTCCGCTGGCTTACCGCTCCACCCCTTTAAAAATTATAGTCAATTATAACTATTTCTTATATAGGTAAAAACTTGCGGTTTTGTGCTTAAATAGCAACGTTCTTCTTGCCGAATAAGGCAAGCGAAAATTTGTGTATGCAATAATTTCGCAAAAACGATTCTGAACCTAACGATAAAAAATATATTTCATTGTGTTTGTTTATTATAAAATTATTGTAAACTTATCTAAAATATGTTTAGTTGGATTAGGCTAAATTAAATTGCGCTTGTTATAATAAGATTAGGTAATTTTTCTAATTTTTTTTGGTATAAAATTATTGATATTTACATTAACATAAATGAAAATAAAATATATCTTTAAACGTCTAAGAGAAAATCTTAGAAAAGACTTAATTTTAAACGAGTTCTTGCTAATTGAGCAATTTTACCTATTAGGCACGATATATATATATATATATATATATATATATATATATATATATATATATATATATATATATATATATATATATATATTATATTATTTTTAAAAATATATATAGGGAGGTACCACCTCTAGAACTTGCTGGGGACCCTCATCCTCAGAGAAGACAATAAACGTACCTCAGGGAAAACTCGAGGTTCTCCCCGGAGCTGTTTGAATATTTTCTTCTCCTACTACCCCCTATATATATTATATAAGTGCTTTATTAATAGACAGAATACATTGACAGAAAACACAAACATGAACATGAATACATTGGTACAATATATCAAAGATTATGAATCACTTCCAGCTCCTCCGAAGCTGGACGCGAGCCCATTATGCAGCATGCATTTCCCCTCTGGATGGCCACGCTGAGGCGCTGGAACATGAAAGTGGCTCCCCTTGGGTCCCTGGTGGTGTCGATGTGTCTGGAACCCAGTTCTTTAAGGAAACGTGTTGCATTTTTTCCCCATGATCCCAAGGTCTCTGATCCCACTGGGACAAATTGATACTGTTGGCTTATGTCCCTGTACTTGCCGATCTTGTACTCCTCTCTGTGGTCAGCAGCTCCTCCCTGTCGCCCGACACTGTGATGGATGTAGGTGTCAGCCAGTGTCGACGCACAGGTATAGTCCCATATACATACATATATATATATATATATATATATATATATATATATATATATATATATATATATATATATATATATATATATATATATTTTATCTCGTAGTTCTTCCATCCGGAAAGAGCTGTGGAGACTCGATCCTGTGTTGCGCATTGTGAAACTCACGCGACCTAAATGTACTCGCATAGCGTAAATAAAAGGCCACTTCCTAATTTTTTTGATCGTGTAAAATGTTTCATGATTCTTATGTTGGTTTTAAACAAATTTACTTTGGTTCATGATGCCGCCCGCCCATGTTTTGTCTCAGGATTCTTCACTATGTAGTGATCCTTTATTTTTTTTTTTAATGGGGCGTAATAGCAAGCTCCGGTAGACCAGCGGATGGTTAACCATTGGACTGGTCATCGTCTAATTAAAACCCATGTCAGAAAACTGTTCTTTCCTGACCACCACTTCGATCTTTCTGTTCCTGTTGTGTCTGTTTGGGTAAACGAAAAAAAAATGCTAGAAATAAAATCCACGAATGCAAAACATAATCCACAGGGGGAAAAAAATCCAAATGTTACTCGATTAGTTCAGGTTAGGATTTTTCCATGTATTTTAGTTGGGCTGTTCCTTTTTTTTCCACCTGGATTTTTTCCCGTGCATATTTTCTTTGGGTTTATTTTCATTCTTTTTTTTTTATAGAATCGTATATTTGTCTTGTTTCTGAACTCTGTTTACATTTAGACTTATCTGTTCATCTAGCAAATATTTCCTGTTTTATTTACGTGTTTCATATTTTTTTTTTTTTTTTCTCACAATCTATTGTAAACCCGAATCCTGAAGGTGATGCTTCAGTTTCCATACTGTCTTTCGTGTGAGTGTCATACTGGAACGAAGGACGTGTTGTTCTTTGCATTACACGTCATCTATACAAAATACATCAAAAGAATAATTTTGGGAGCACTATACGCTGTGTACGACCATCAAGGTGTCTGACTACTGTCCTTCTCTCTGCTTTAGATGCTTCGACTACTAAAGGTCATTAGTGTCGATTTTTGGGTAAGTTGGATTAATTTGGATAAACCTGGCAAGAATGGTTTAATCCCAAAAGTAGTGACTGAAGTGAACACGGCGTATATATACTGAAAGAAATATCTCTCAATGCACAGTTAGGCGTCCGGTACATCGTCCCAGATGCTTGCAAACCGATTGGAAAGTGA
This sequence comes from Cherax destructor, assembly GCA_009830355.1. NCBI lineage: Eukaryota > Metazoa > Arthropoda > Malacostraca > Decapoda > Parastacidae > Cherax > Cherax destructor. The sequence continues at coordinate 35,463 of WNWK01001296.1, forward strand.
GGTAAGTCATGTCAACACAGCGCATCTCTCCCAGCATCTGTGCCTAGCCAGGTTACCTATATTAACACCACCAGTTGGCACAGTTTTGCCGTTATTTCAACAACCTAACACAAGACTTAGATCTTCGGGGGGTCGACGCCCCCTCGCCCCGGTCCATGTAATAACGCTTAGTGTGTGTTCCTGCAGGTGGTGTTGGTGGTGAACGTGGCCACCTACTGAGGGCTCACCACCGCCTCCTACCACCAGATGAATGCACTGGCAGAGTTCTACGAAAACGAGGATCTCGTCATTCTTGGTTTTCCATGTAACCAATTTGGCAAGGTAAGTCACTCGTGAAATATGTGAATACATTTAGCAGTAATTACATATCTAGACAGAGTTTACGGAAAATTCAGCTTTCTTGACTTAAAAAAAAAATTAAGATCTCACTTTTGTTAAAGTAATTATAGTTGAAAAGTCATGCACACCCGAGCCTTGGTCATGAGGCAGACGTGGTAACTATTAAACCACGTACTTTTCACCCGGATAATTTGTTTTGTATGTTTTGTATGTTTACAGCCTTATACATGTATATAGTATTTCTGATACATTTGTATGTTCAGTGGTGGGCTGGTGTGAGTGTCTGACTCACACCAGCCAACGTGGCGAATCCGCAAGATTCCTTCCCTGCTTAATCTACTCATTATATTTACATTATATCGACGAATAATGAAAAATGCAATCATTTAATATTTATAAAATAATATCATAATGATAACTTATTAAGGTTAACTATTTAAAATTACATTTTAGAAATTTATTTATGTCGTACTTTTTTTTTTTTAACCGTGGACTTAATTATTCTTCTCACCTGACAGCAAGAGCCGGGAGCCAACGCCACAGAGATCTTCAATGGGATCCACCACGTCCGCCCTGGAGGAGGCTTTGAAACTAAGATGATTCTCTTCGAGAAGACGGACGTGAACGGCAAAAATGAGAATAAGATCTACACGTTCTTAAAGGTGAGCCAGAACGGATTGCATGAAGTTTGCAAAAACTGGAAACCAGTAACAGGATAATGGAAAGTGATCCATCAGTCCAGCTCTGCTTCCATTATCAATTTTTATCCAGTAGTTTCTGAATTGTTAATTATAAAATAGCTAAATAATATCTTATTAAAAAATGTTGAAATGCCGGATTTAAACGTTTTTATGTACTTAATTTTGCACAATATTCCGGACAGAACTAGACTAGATTAAAAGGTCATTACAGGGTTACAGGTAGTAGCATTTAGAATACATCAGGGTTGGCTAATAATGCCTATTAATAGCAAAAAAAAATTGATTGACCTTAAGGTGCATTTGAATTTAGTGTATATTTTCTTACTAGTCTTTGAGTGTTTTTGTCTTAACCGCTTCTTTCAGTAGTTCACATTATCCACGTGAAGATGGTCATACATTGCATGGATTGTTTGTATTTGGTAATCTAATTAATCTTTTAAATGGCTATATACTAAAACGGGAAAAAATATCCTTTTTTTTTTCCAGAGCGCTTGTGAGTACACAGACACAGATTTCTCGTCTAATATATTTTATGAACCCAAACGAGTTGGGGACATCCACTGGAATTTCGAGAAGTTCCTGATTGGCAGAGATGGCAAGCCTCGAGCCCGGTTCCACCCAAAAGTTACTAACCCTGAAGATCTGAAGAGCGACCTCAGTACCCTCCTGTACGAAGAGGTTCCTGCTCCTTCTCAGGTTCCTGTTGCTTCTCAGGTTCCCTCAGCCACAGGCAAGACTGTCCCTTCCCCAAATATTTCTCTTGCAGAGACATCATGTTGCTGAACTCCCAGCTCCTCTTCTTAGCCACGCCCATCCTGTTGTAGCCCCGCCCATGACGATGCCGCCAGAAACCCTCAGGTGGGCGGCGTCTGAAGTAGTCAGGAGAGAGTAGCTTCTTGTGCATTCTGGCCGCCACTCTCCTGCCTGCGGGATGCTGTCCAGGCCAGGCCGAGCTGGAAGGGTTGTTGGACACTATCTGACATAGCCTTTGGAAGTTACATACATGTTAATTATACACTGCAAAATATATTTGCTAAGCTAATACCGTATTTTTTTATTCTCAAAATATATTCGCATCTGATAATAATGGAGAGTTGAGAGACAGTGTATTTCTTGGATTTTTATCTCGCATCCCTCGCAATTTACTAGACAAAACGAGCTACCAGAACATATAACATGAAGGCAAACGGTTTTTTTTTTTTCAGCTTTTGGATATTTGAAACATCCCGGCGAGCGAAATGTAGCCTAAATAAAACAGCCAAACGTTACAGATGTTTCCATTTACCATAATTGATTGTTGGTATAAATATATTCATACGCTCAAGGAGTAATGTGCAGTGTGTCGCTTGTTGGCCAGTGTGTTTACCTCTTATACAAGTATGAAGATAGCTTATACTGGTTCATAACTGGTGGACCACCAGTTATGAACCAGTTCCACTACCAACCACCAGTGGTGGTTCCTAGCCACGTTCACCACCAACACCACCAGCAGGAACACACACTAAGCTTCATTACACGGACCGGGCCTAGGGGGCGTCGAACCCCCGAAACCCCCTCCAGGTATACACCATCTGCGGGAGGGGATCTAAGTCTTGTATTAGGTTGTTGAAATAACAGCAAAACTGTGCCAACTGGTGTTAATATAGGTACATTCCACATACCAACCATCAGTGGTGGTTGGTATGTGGAACGCACTTACCTGTCTTGACACACCTTGCAAGACGGCTCAAATAATTATGAATGTTCCCACTTAATATATTCATTATTTATTGTTCACTTTTAGCGTTAACTGTTCAGTAAATTATATGGAGATAATTGACTAATACAATGTTTCTGAGTACATGTAAATCTCTCCATAATTACTTTTACACCAGAAAGTGTGTTCATATATTATTCTCGGGAAGAAACTTTCTTTACTTTCATTGTGTATGTCAGGGGTCGGCAACCTTTTGGAGAGAGAGAGAGGGCCAGACAGCTATGCAGGCTCTCGGAGGAGTACCATGTTATTAAATGTAATATATTTTTTTTTCTCTTGAACTCAGGGTTGCCATTAGTTTTTTAAACCAATTTTGACCTAATTCTAATAATAACACAATTTAATAACACAATTTATGTACCCAGGGAGGTACAACCGTCCTGCCAAGTGAGTGTAAAACGAAAGCCTGTAATTGTTTTACATGATGGTAGGATTGCTGGTGTCTTTTTTCTGTATCATAAACATGCAAGATTTCAGGTACGTCTTGTTACTTCTACTTACACTTAGGTCACACTACACATTCATGTACAAGCATATATATATACACACCCCTCTGGGTTTTCTTCTATTTTCTTACTAGTTCTTGTTCTTATTTCCTCTTATCTCCATGGGGAAGTGGAACAGAATTCTTCCTCCGTAAGCCATGTGTGTCGTAAGAGGCGACTAAAATGCCGGGAGCAAGGGGCTAGTAACCCCTTCTCCTGTATATATTACTAAATGTAAAAGGAGAAACTTTCGTTTTTCCTTTTGGGCCACCCTGCTTCGGTGGGAAACGGCCGACGTGTTGAAAGAAAGAATTAAATAAACGTTATTATGGAATGCAGATACCTACTGTACAGTTGTTTTGTCGTGTGGGTATTGGGAGAGCAATTATTGTTGTATAGAAACACACTGGTGGGTGGTTATAGTGTATTGAATGAGTCAGTGAGAAGGGAGAGCCCTGCCTCCTGTTCAGTACTACGCCTATGCCGAGAGTGAGAGAGAGAGAGAGAGAGGCCTCTGACGCTGCGCTCACATGGCGTGGGTCTCTGACGTCACAAGTAACAAGGGATCACGAATATAACATAGCTAGGATTACTTATAATACACTACACAAGTATATCAATATGCTTCAGTACATACTACTGACAGTTTTAGCACCAGACAACAAACTCAAATGAAAAACTGTGAGGGAGGATACGAAGTAATTTTCCCAGGGACTGCTTACCCTTGAAGTGAACTACTGAATCTGTATTCCATACTAATTAGATAATTAGTGTCCAGGTGTTAAGTTGGCGGGCCGGACGAAAACCTCACGCGAGCCGGATGTGGCCCGCGGGCCGGGGGTTGCCGACCCCTGGTATATGCAATTAATTTTTGGGGGGGGCAGGCCTTGTGTGACTCATTGGTATAAGAGGCCCCTCCAGGGAGGTGCCATGACGCCGGTGAGAGCTTTTGATCCAAGGAACTGAACTTGACATTCCCTTCCTTGGACCTAAACTCATTGCCTCCCATTCCCCCAGATGCTGTATAACCCTTACAGGTTCAGCGCTTCTCCCTCTCACATTATTATAAGAGTTTACAATATGCATAGAGTGGCAGTACAACATTCATAAAGCACTACTCAATTATTATATTGACAAGAATGACTATACGCCACTACTTCCACTGAGATATGGAATGGGATATTTCTGCCCCTCCCCCACTTCCCCACTTCCTTTGGGCATAACGAAGTCCCCTTGGGTATAGATGTTATTCTTTCTTACAAACACTTAGGAAGTGGGAAGACATCCAGTCTCTGGACCTGTGGTAACTGTAACTAAGGAATTAATATGCCAGACACTATGGAATATATCTTCCCAATGACGCACCCACAGAAGAAATGCAGAGAAACGAACATTATTAAACAGACTGTCAATTCATTTACCAAAAGAGGACACGGTAAAGCATCTTACTTTACCAAAGAAAGAACCTGTTAAGATACATGCCAATGTAACACCGAAGGTTATTAAATAAATCCAATCAAATACAGAGATTTCAGAATGAGTAGGTAGGTATAAGGTTTGTCAGGAAACAGGACAAGTGTTTCCTGACGCGGGTCTTAGTCATATGATGATCAGCACTTTGTAATGTGAATCTTTGATTCTCCAAGGGGATTATCCCGTGGAGAATCAACCAGAGGCTAAAATAACCCTGGTTGGAAATAATGATAAAATTAGGTACATAGATCAAAGCAAATAATTAAAATAAAAATAGTTAAAGTAGCCAATTTGAAAAAAAAAAAATGAAAGTTGAAATTAGCAGTGTTTAGTAAAGTTATAACCAGGCATGATTTATGTATGTATGTATCTTTTAAAGCTCAGACTCGTAGGTTAATGTAAGCTGAAAAGTTACAATATACGAGAGATTAACTCAGAGGGTAACATATTTAACACTGGAAACACTGTGTTGTTACGATTATCTCTTAAGAAATCCATATTTACTTCAGTGGTGCACTAGTGGGAATAACACTAACATTAGAAAATAGTAGAGATGAAGACCTCTCCAGCATCAACAACCCATCCAGGGATAAGCTTATAAAAAGTACATGGTGACAAGCTAATTAGAAACTATAGAGCAGTAAACTATCTCGTGAGGAATTATACACGTGTTCGTCACCTGAGGAATCTCATTTGAAGACGTTTCGCCAACCAGGGACTTTACCAGTTCATTACAGAGATGATATTCGAAAACAGTACAAGATAAGGTAATCAGTCCTTCCAGAACTATGCGCAAAATACAGTAGAAAATGAAGTAATCAGTCCTTCAGTCTGAAAGTCGGTGTGTAGTATCTTAGTTTTGACGAATCCGAGTCAGATGAGGTGCGGCAGTTGAAGTCAGGTCACAGGGGGACAGCACCCACTAGTGGAAGTAGATCATGTCCATGATATCCTCTGTACCAAGATTCCATGATGATGTGTCAGGTAGGTATCAATACAATAATGGTAGTACTGTATATAATCAAGACAAGAAGAGGAATTAAACATATATGCAGCTCCTGGGCCTCTTTATTTGAAAACGTTTTGGTAATTACCTCTGTATTGGATCAATGCATCAATAAAGTTACTGGCTGGTAAAACGTCTTCAAATAAAAATCCATAGGTGTTTCACATGTGTCTAATTCCTCATCTTGTCTGTATTATATGCCATCATTACATTAATACTGTCTCATGGGATATAATTCATCTGTTTACATTGTACTCGTCAGTATTGCAGTAGATTCTATATTAAGGTTAGCACTTCGGATAAACTATAGACCATATATTCACTGGGAGTCAGTCTAATCTGTGGTTGGGCAGACATATGCACAGGAGCGTTAAGTGATAGATCTTAAATCATACACTAGATGCCATCTTTTACCTGGAGTATACCTGGAGAGGGTTTCGGGGATCAACGCTCCAGTGGCCCGGTCTGTGACCAGGCCTCGCGGTGGATCAGGGCCTGATCAACCAGGCTGTTCCTGCAAACCGACATACGAACTGCTCAGGTGCCTGTCCAGCGCCTTCTTGAAGACAGCCAGGGGTCTATTGGTAATCCTCCTTATGTATGCTGAAAGGCAGTTGAACAGTTTTGGGCCCCTGACACTTATTGTGTTGAATCATAGCGTACTCGTGGCGCCTCTGCTTTTCATTGGGGAGAATGTTGCATATCTTGCCGATTCTTTTGCTTTCGCAGGGAGTGATTTTCGTGTGCACATTTGGAACTAGTCTCTCTAGGATTTTCCAAGTGTATATTATCATGTATCTTTCTCGCCTGCATTCCACTGAATACAAATCAAAGGACTTCAACCGTTCCTTGCCACCCAGGTGTCCTGGTAGCTCACTTAACCCCAGATGAATCGCAATATACAAGAAATATATAAAGAAAATACACTAAGTATGCCAACTTCAAAAAAAAAAAACTGAGGACAATAAATACAGAGACAGTTTATTAAGTATATTTTATGTCACTGGAAAATAAACATCTAACTTTTGTATATTATATTAAATGTCCCAGCAGCCCTTCCAGCCCGGCCCAGCCTGGACAACATCCCACAGGCAGTAAAGTCGCAGCCAGAATGCACAAGAGGCTACTTTCTCCTGACTTCTTCAGACGCCGCCCACCTGAGGGTTTTCAGCGGCGTCATCATGGTCGGGGCTGTACCAGGATGGGCGTGGCTAGGAAGAGGAGCTGGAAGTTCAATGGCAACAAGTGGGCTAACCTCTTAAGAACTGAGAAATTCTACTTATTAAAGGCTTTTTGGTTGTCACAGTTATGCCTGGGTCTATAGGATCCTGAGGAACGTCAGGATCCTCAGGAACCTCAGGAGGCAGTTCGTCCAGAAGGGTACTGATGTCGCTCTTGAGATCCTCGGGGTTAGTAACTCTAGGGTGATACCGGGCTCGAGGCCTGCCATTCCTACCGATCAGGAACTTCTCGAAATTCCAGTGGATGTCCCCAACTCTCTTGGGCTCGTAGAACACATTAGACGAGAAGTCCGTGTCTGTATACTCACAGGCACTCTGAAAAAAATACCAGACATATATTTCACATTCCAGTATTTGGACCTTTGAAAATGTACTCATACAGTTTTCTCACAACAATTATAGATAGTTATTAATCTCTAATGGAAATGCAAGTGACACAGTATGTGTTGTGAGAGAGATGTTATTACCACACAGTATGCGGTTTATGAACTTTTAAGAGAAAATGCCATAAACCAGTACATAATACCACTAATATACATACAGAGGGGAAGATGCTCTGAGCAGAATACAGTAAGAGGGTTGCCAAGGCAAGATAAACAACTGAGACAGTGCGGTACATTCAGTCAACTTGAGATTTGCAATTTCCCAATAACAACAGGCATGTATTAATGTTGGTAGAATTACCGACAATATGTTAAGTAAAAGGACACAAGTGCAACCAATGCGACATTAGTTGCATTAAAATGTCACATTAGTTGCACAACAGACATGTCTGGATCTGAATTATGTACTGTCGACAACAATGAAGAAAAGACAACGTTGCAGAACAAGGTTTTATTGACATCATATTGGTTTAATAAAGCTCTAACAGAGCAAAACGTTATCCCAGAAGAAGGTCGTTTTGCTACGTGAATCATTCTTCAACGGTCATGTCTAGTGACAAGGGATGCTGCAGATGTTAAAAGAGGCCACTCTAAACTCAAGAACAGCTGAGAAAAATTTAATATAAACGGTTGCATTAGTCTTAATGATAAACAACAATCAACACTGAGAAACTAAAGCAAAAAAAATCCGACAACGAGACCGTATAGTACATCAGAGTTCATAAAAGTAAATCATGGAGATGACAGCTTAGTGAGTCACATGGTCATGACAGCTTAGTGAGTCACCATGGACATAACAGCTTAGTGAGTCCCCATGTACATGACAGCTTAGTGAGTCCCCATGTACATGACAGCTTAGTGAGTCCCCATGGACATGACAGCTTAGTGAGTCACCATGGACATGACAGCTTAGTGAGTCACCATGGACATGACAGCTTAGTGAGTCACCATGGTCATGACAGCTTAGTGAGTCACATGGTCATGACAGCTTAGTGAGTCACATGGACATGACAGCTTAGTGAGTCCCCATGGACATGACAGCTTAGTGAGTCACCATGGACATGACAGCTTAGTGAGTCACCATGGTCATGACAGCTTAGTGAGTCACATGGTCATGACAGCTTAGTGAGTCACATGGACATGACAGCTTAGTGAGTCACCATGGACATGACAGCTTAGTGAGTCACCATGGACATGACAGCTTAGTGAGTCACCATGGACATGACAGCTTAGTGAGTCACATGGACATGACAGCTTAGTGAGTCACATGGACATGGCAGCTTAGTGAGTCCCCATGGACATGACAGCTTAGTGAGTCACCATGGACATGACAGCTTAGTGAGTCACCATGGACATGACAGCTTAGTGAGTCACATGGACATGACAGCTTAGTGAGTCCTCATGGACATGACAGCTTAGTGAGTCCCCATGGACATGACAGCTTAGTGAGTCACCATGGACATGACAGCTTAGTGAGTCACCATGGACATGACAGCTTAGTGAGTCACCATGGACATGACAGCTTAGTGAGTCACATGGACATGACAGCTTAGTGAGCCCCCATGGACATGACAGCTTAGTGAGTCCCCATGGACATGACAGCTTAGTGAGTCCCTATGGACATGACAGCTTAGTGAGTCACCATGGACATGACAGCTTAGTGAGTCACATGGACATGACAGCTTAGTGAGTCACCATGGATGTGGCATGCAAAGATTATGTTACAATTTATTCGGCGTGTGTCACACTCTGCCTCCCAACCAGCTAACCGGGTGCTAAGGGTTTAACGATCACTAGGGTACCCGTAGTTAAATCAGTACCTTGGTTCTTTGGCCAATCACAGGCAAGCCCGCCAAAGCTGAAGCAACGTGGTTCACTTTTGGTAAGCACTGGCAGACTTGCCTAGCTGCTGGTTGAGCACGGTGCACTCTCTCTCTCTGGCTTCTGCTTTGCCATCTGTCACCGTGGTGTACACTTACTATTCTATCTGTACATAGTGTACATACTTGTATATATCATCTGGTGAAGGCAAATATACATTATAGTCTACTGTTGAGTTTTGTTTGTTCCACATTCCCATTACGACCAGGTCTCACAGGCCATTCGTCACCTGTGTTCGTAATAATGGACATGACAGCTTAGTGAGTCACCATGGCAGCACCAGATATTCAGAAACAAAGTATTTACATAACAAACATTATCCTAGCTTTTTTATACTAAAAAGTTCAGGATATGTAGTGATAAGAAGACTCGTAGTGCAACAGGTGTACGTACGTCCGTTGTGACGCTACACGTCTCTACACGATAAGAACTCTAACGCAGAAGTGAAGGTAAAATATTTTTGGTTCCATATCACTTATATATCTACTTTCAAATAAACTTTTTGACTAATAATACCGACAGCGAGGCTAAGACGATTTGTTTTAAACAAACCAACAGTCTCCCAAGGAGGCAGGCTGACCCGAAAAAAAAGGAAAACACTTCCACCATCACTCATTCAATCACTGTCTTATCAGAAGCGTGCTGACATAATGGTTCAGATGGCCCTCCGAATTGCAACATCCTCACCCATCCTTCAGAGTGCAGGAACTGTACTTTCCCCCTCCAGGACACAAGTCAGGCTACTCGGTTTTTCCCGAATCCCTTCATGTTATCTTTGCTCACTCTCCAACATCACGTCAAGTCTAATGTGCTCATGCAAGCCTGTTGTTGGATGTCCAAGTGCATAGCACTCAAAACCTCCTTTACCTCGCTCCCTCCAACTTTTCCTGGAACGACCCCTACCCCATCTGCCCTCCAATGCAGACTTATGGAAAAAGAGACACAAACGCAGTATAATGTACTCTTTTATTATATTGCAGTACAATGTGATTTTTTTATTATACTGCATTTGTCTCTTTTTTTTTATCGGATCGCTATTTTGTACTATTTCTCTCCACCCCTAATTTATGCCCTCTCCTAGTCATCCTATTTTACTGCAGCCTCTTTACATGCCCATACTACCTCAGTAACCCTTCCTCAGTCCTCTGAATAATTCTTTTGGTAATCCCACTTTCTAATTTGCAAGATCCAAATTCTCGAATTCTCCTCATGTTTACAACAAACATTATACTCAGATACTACCTCTTCACTGTTTCCCATCTTCTCATTACTGTAATGTTTACAACACATGTCTCACACGTGTATAGCATTGTTAGTACCACTATGCTCTGGTACATTTTTTTTTTTGCCTTTATGGATAACGGTCTTGTCTCCATAGATACCTCAGTGTGCACATCTGCGGCTCACAAGCCTGCCCTTCCTGTCAGCCTCCTTGGGGCGGGGTAGGTGGCAGACCAGAGTGGCCTAGCATCTATCTACCACCTGCCTCGTGCTGGTGGCGAATGTGGCTAGGCCTGGGACCAGTTGGTCCCACTGCTGAGGGGTACCCCCTCCCATGGGAGACATAGGTCTCTGATACTCCCACGCCAGGGAGCCGGAGCTGGGTCGCCATCTGGTAAAGACCCGGGCCAGGAGAATTCCCGGTGAATCAACACCTTCTCAGTGTGCACATCCACCTTTTTTTTCCCCTCGTCAGTTCTATGGTGCATCTCATCTTTCATAGCTCCCCGCCTCTGACAAGTCTACTCCCATGTAACTGAACTCATGTACTTCCTCCATATACCCTTCCTCTGATTTCATATCCACTCTTTCATTGCCTTTTTTTTTTTTTTTTGCTGTTCTCATTACCTTTTCAATTTTAATTTCCTTCTTTTATATACCCTTTCTAATTCCTACACCAACCTTTGCAACATGTCTTCCGAATCTCCCAAAAGAACTGTGTCATCTGAAAAAAACAACTGTGACAACTCCCACTTAGTATTAAATTCGTTATTGTTTAGTCCTAAACCTCTTCTTTTAGAACCCCATCTGTAAATATGATAAACTTATTTAGGGAGTAAATTTGAGTATAAAAAATCTCATCTGTCTGTTTTTCTCACTCTACCCACAAAGGGTCAATAATATGATAGGTAAATCATACATGTTTTCAAAGGTCATATAAATATTATGCAGTATTAACAGATTGTAAAAAAACGAGAAAATCTCGACACCCTTAATTCATTTCAGTGTAAGTTGCGTCTGGCTGTGAGCACCTCACCTTAAGAACGACAACACCTCACCTTCAAGAACGTGAAGATCTTGTTCTCATTTATGCCGTTCACCTCCGTCTTCTCGAAGAGAGTCACCTTAGTTTCGAAGCCTCCTCCAGGCCGGACGTGTTGGATCCCATTGAAGATCTCTGTGGCGTTGGCTCCCGGCTCTTGCTGCCAGGCGAGAAGAAGAGTCAAGTTCACGGTTAAAAAAAAAAACCGAAGATCGAAAAGGTGATACCATGTCAAGTAAAACTGTAATATTTCTCTTAGCGTTTTAATCCTAAAAAATAATATTGGAAATGACTTTTTGTTTTAACAATATTCATGGATAATGTAGATATAATCTGAAGACTAACCTAAAGAATAATTATAAAGCAAGGAAAGGAATTACAAATATATAGCACGCCTCTACGTGCGTGTGAGACAGGTACGCCAACCATTCCAACACTGACTTTGTAAAAGTTTAGCGCCTAGTGTTGATAATAATGAGCTCGTACGAAGAATCAGAGTGCAGACATAACTGGTATAGAGAATGATACATGAAAACTGACGAATTACACCCGAATAACCCGTTCAAAGCACTGAGTACGACTGCTAAGATATCAAGTCGCTGCTGTCCTCAGACACCACCGCGGAGTCATGCTCGGGACTGTATACTACACTCGACAACGATACTTGTCATGAAATTTTCCATTAGTAAAACAACGCCAGAGTGACATCGGAGATGTTTGTAAAACAAAATATAATTGACAACTGTAATTTTCTATTACAATTGATCAGGAAGTTAAATCTTTGCTCGTTTTCTCTAGTTATGTTCAGTGGTGGAGTAGATAGCATCTCAACCTCACGACCACAGGTCAGGTGGAGTAGATAGCATCTCAACCTCACGACCACAGGTCAGGTGGAGTAGATAGCGTCTCAACCTCACGACCACAGGTCAGGTGGAGTAGATAGCGTCTCTACCTCACGACCACAGGTCAGGTGGAGTAGATAGCGTCTCAACCTCACGATCACAGGTCAGGTGGAGTAGATAGCGTCTCAACCTCACGACCACAGGTCAGGTGGAGTAGATAGCGTCTCTACCTCACGACCACAGGTCAGGTGGAGTAGATAGCGTCTCTACCTCACGACCACAGGTCAGGTGGAGTAGATAGCGTCTCAACCTCACGACCACAGGTCAGGTGGAGTAGATAGCGTCTCTACCTCACGACCACAGGTCAGGTGGAGTAGATAGCGTCTCTACCTCACGACCACAGGTCAGGTGGAGTAGATAGATCTCTACCTCACGACCACAGGTCAGGTGAAGTAGATAGCGTCTCACCTCACGACCACAGGTCAGGTGAAGTAGATAGCGTCTCTACTTCACGACCACAGGTCAGGTGGAGTAGATAGCGTCTCTACCTCACGACCACAGGTCAGGTGGAGTAGATAGCGTCTCTACCTCACGACCACAGGTCAGGTGAAGTAGATAGCGTCTCAACCTCACGACCACAGGTCAGGTGGAGTAGATAGCGTCTCTACCTCACGACCACAGGTCAGGTGGAGTAGATAGCGTCTCTACCTCACGACCACAGGTCAGGTGGAGTAGATAGCATCTCTACCTCACGACCACAGGTCAGGTGAAGTAGATAGCGTCTCTACCTCACGACCACAGGTCAGGTGAAGTAGATAGCGTCTCTACTTCACGACCACAGGTCAGGTGGAGTAGAAAGAGTCTCTACCTCACGACCACAGGTCAGGTGGAATAGAAAGAGTCTCTACCTCACGACCACAAGTCAGGTGGAGTAGAGTTTCTACCTCACGACCACATGTCAGGTGGAGTAGAGTTTCTACCTCACGACCACAGGTCAGGTGGAGTAGAGTTTCTACCTCACGACCACAGGTCAGGTGGAGTAGAGTTTCTACCTCACGACCACAGGTCAGGTGGAGTAGATAGCGTCTCTACCTCACGACCACAGGTCAGGTGGAGTAGATAGCGTCTCTACCTCACGACCACAGGTCAGGTGGAGTAGATAGCGTCTCTACCTCACGACCACAGGTCAGGTGAAGTAGATAGCGTCTCAACCTCACGACCACAGGTCAGGTGGAGTAGATAGCGTCTCTACCTCACGACCACAGGTCAGGTGGAGTAGATAGCGTCTCTACCTCACGACCACAGGTCAGGTGGAGTAGATAGCATCTCTACCTCACGACCACAGGTCGGCTTTACGTTAATCCTTTCTTCATTTTTTTTTTACATTCACGAATGTGAAATTTCAGTTTGAATTAATTATAAATGTTCAACCAATAATAAATGTGATGTCATTTATGAAGTGTTGCTATTAAAACAATTCCTGTGTTTTTAAGTACATTAATTTATTGGCAAAATTTTGTCATTTATAGCTAGAGAAGCTAAATTTTCTGTAAATTCAATCTAGATTTATAATTGCTGCTTCTCTACACAGGTCTTCTTCTGACTTACCTTACCAAATTGGTTACACGGGAAACCAAGGATAACGAGGTCTTTGTCTGCGTAGAACTCTGCCAGTGCATTCATCTGGTGGTAGGAGGCGGTGGTGAGGCCTCAGTAGGTGGCCACGTTCACCACCAACACCACCTGCAGGAACACACATCTTAGTTACACCAAATGAGACTGGTTCGATACTGGTTCTAGCATAACATGGTTGGTATAAGGTTTGTTGCTGGGTTGTAGCAATAATAATATTAAAGCAGTTATATTTTTTTTTTCCAAATTTTATTTTGGAGACTATACTCACGGTGAATTCAGATGCCACTTAGTGTTGACCAGGGTAACCTGACTAGGCACAACTGACTAAGAGAACTGTGGTGTGTTATGTTTTAACTCACTTCACAGTGGCCATGCATGTGTAAAACTCTAGCAGGAAGCAGCTAAGTATGTGATGGGACCTGATGTGTATGGGGGTGTCAGTGTGACCCCGAGATGCATCTTTTCTTGCAAGATTGTACACAATAAAATGTGAAGAGACTTGTTAACTTATAAAGGAATTAATTATTAATTAATTAGCGAGGCAGAGATGGAATTAATCCTGCAAAGTATAGATTAATTCTTTTTCAAGATGAGGAAACAGGATTCCTTAAGCTGGACAAAAGAGATACTTGAGAACCCTTTCAGAAGCAAAGAACTCTATTATTTTCTTTACTTGAGGCATTAAATCCCATGTGAGTCAATGAGTTCATGGAGTGGTGGAGGCTCAAACCTCCGTCCCTAAATGCAGAGATGGAGATAATTCCACTGCAAGTGATAAGTGAATCATCTGATTTATGATCTCAGATAGTACAAGATAGTAAAATTAAAATTACCAACTAATTGACTATATATATATAGGGACTCAAACCGTGGTCATCGAATGCTATACCACTGAGCCACGAAGCTAAAAATATGAAGATTTTTCACAGACAGTATTTCTGTGACATGTCTGTATCAGCAGCATTAACTGTGACGCTAAGTCTCTACCCACAGTCACAGAAATTTTCAAGGTACATTTATTCTTTTACCCATCAAAGCCATGTAGCATTGGTGGGGTATGACGAATGTCTCCGGGTCAAAGAAATAAAAACAAGATTATAAATTTATTCTCAATCATCTGAAATTTTCTTCTCCGGAATTAATGTAAGAATAAGTGTGTAATTACTTTTATTACATTGGTAAAGAGAAACCACAACATTTCGTTGGATCACCCACCTTGCCTCTGAACTGGTCGAAGTTGATGACCTGAGAGTCATTCAGAAGCTTGGCGGAGAACTGGTAAAAGTCCCCTGCGACGTCGCCACACTCACGTCGGGAGAAAATTTCACCCAGGCCAGGGGTGAGCAGGGACGCCCCCGCCAGCAGCGGCAGGACGAGATTCATGGTCCTCTCACGGTCAAGTGCACTAGCACACTGCACTGAGGATGCCACTCCCCAAACACCTTATATATCCGTTGTTACCCACGCAACCATCATGGCATGGCCTGAAACACGACCCCAAAACTGTGTTACCACGTCACCGTGTCACCATAGTGACTGTCACTATATCAGGTCAGGGTAGCAGCCAGCGCTGGAGTACCAGAGTTGACCTCGGTTCTGTGATAGACTACATGACGACGTGGGCCCGAAATGTCAACAAATGATTCAAACAAAAACCAGTGTTACTAAGGTACATGTAAAGGTAGTCCCATGCACACATATGTACATATAAAAGTTATCTCATATATATATATATATATATATATGAGAGTTAATGTTGCAGTTTTATAACTGTAGTGTAAGCGCGCCTATGGCAAGACAGTGATGGAGGGAATGATGGTGAAAGTTTTTCTTTTTTGGGCCACCCTACCTTGGCAGTGCAGACACTGTACTTCCCATCTCCAGGACTCAAGTCCGGCCTGCCGGTTTCCCTTCATAAATGTTACATTGCTCACACTCCAACAGCACGTCAAGTCCTAAAAACCATTTGTCTCCATTTGTTCCTATCTAACACGCAATTGCTTGCTGGAAGTCCAAGCCCCTCGCACACAAAACCTCCTTTACCCCCTCCCTCCAACCTTTCTTAAGCTGATCTCTACCCTGCCTTCCCATTACTACAGATTTATACACTCTCAAAGTCATTCTATTTTGTTCCAACCTCTATATATGTCCGAACCACCTCAACAACCCCTCCTCAGCTCTCTGGATAATAGTTTGGTAATCCCGCACCTCCTCCTAATTTCCAAACCACGAATTCTCTACATTAAATTCACATCACACATTGACCTCAGACACGACATCTCCACTGCCTCCAGCCTTCTCCTTGTTGCAACATTCACTACCCATGCTTCACACCCATATACGAGCGTTGGTATAACTATACTCTCATGCATTCCCCTCTTTGCTTCCTTGGACAAAGTTCTTTATCTCCACAGACTTCTCAGTGCACCACTAACCTTTTTTTTTCCCTCATCAATTCTATGATTCACCTCATCTTTCATAGACCCATCTGCTGACACACCCACTCCTAAATATCTGAATACATTCACCTCCTCCATACACTCTCCCTCTAGTCTGATATGCAGTGTTTCGTTAACTTATTTTTTTTGTTATCCTCATCACCTTACTCTTTCCTATATTCACTTTCAATTTCCTTCTTTTACATACCCTACCAAACTCATCCAACAACCTCTGCAAAAGCACAGTGTCATCAGCAAAGAGCAACTCTGACAACTCCCACTTAGTGTTAGATTCTTTATCTTTTAACCCCAAACCTCTTGCCAACATCCGAGCATTCACACACACACACACACACACACACACACACACACACACACACACACACACACACACACACACACACACACACACACACACACACACACACACACATATATATATATATATATATATTATCAGTTGAGATATAAAATTCTCAGGGCTTGTAACCCATCTATATAGTAATACACCTGTAGCCAACTTATTTTAGTTTTTGTGCGATGTTATACTGACAGTAACTTTGTGTTACAGCTGTCCTCTTCTTGGTGGTATTGTATACGTGTGTGTGACGCAGTAGCTTCCAGTGAAAACATTGACTCACTGTGATTCTGCATGACTAACTTAATTGGGCAAGCTTAAGGATACCTTTTTTTTCTGTAAGAACACGATTGAAATTACCACTCACTTGAAATATAAATATAAATAAATAAATAATATATATATATATATATATATATATATATATATATATATATATATATAACACTGCGACTAACCGAGGATTCGAACCCGTCATTTTGGCCCGCCCCATGGTGAGCGAAAACACACATGACGTCAACCCACAGGACCACTCAATTGCGTGGTCCTGTGGGTTAGAGCGTCATGTGTGATTTTTCGCTCACTATGGGGCGGGCCTAAACGACATGAGTTCGAATCCTTGGCTAGTCGCAGTATTGTTATTGATTGAATACCACTCGTTCGTGGTTACAATAAGATATATATTTATATTTCAAGTGAGAGGTAATTTCAATCGTGTTCTTACAGAAAAAAGGTATCCTTAAGCTTGCCCAATTAAGTTAGTCATGCAGAATCACAGTGAGTCCATGTTTTCACTGATAATTTAAGGTGTGTAAAAGAAAGAAATTAAAAGTGAACATAGAAAACGGCATGGTGATGAGAGTAACATCAAAATTAGATGTATGGAGAAATAAATCTGTTATTTACGAGTGGACTGTCGGCGGACAGGTCCATATATGTAAGAGATGAAGTGAACTACAGAACTGACGAAGGAAAAAAAAGTGGATTGTGCATTGAGGCATCTGTGGAGACAAAGAACCTTATCATTGGAGGCACAAAGGGAAATGTACCAGAGTATTATAGTGTATTATGGTATGAAGCATGGGTTTTAAACGCTGCAGCGAGGAAGAGGCTGGAAACAGTGCAGATAATATGTCTGAATGCAATGTGTGGTGTGAATATTATGCAGAGAATTAGTAGTTTGAAGATTAAAAGGACGTTTGGTGTTACCAAAAGTTTTATTCAGAGAGATGACGAGGGGTGGTTCAGGTAATTGTATATTTCAGAGAAAATGGAGGAAAATGGGATGACTAGAAAAGTGTATAAATCTTGGGTGGAGGGAAGGAGAGGTAGAGGTCGTCCTAGGAAAGGTTGGAGAGAAGGGGTAAAGGAGGTTTTAAATGCTAGGAGCTTAGACATCAAACAGGCTAGTGTGAGTGCTAGATAGGAGTAGAGGCAAGTGGTTAGATGTGGTGTTGGAGTGTGAGCAAGGCAATTTTATGAAGGGATTCAGGGAAACCGGTTAGCCTGATTTAAATCCTCGGGATAGGAAATACAGTGCCTGCACTTTGAAGGAGGAGTGGGGATGTTCCAGATTGGAGGGGCATCGGAACTGTGATGCTAGCACGCTTTTAGCAAGACATTGATTGAATGAATGATGTCAAAAAGTGCTTCTGCTTTTTCTAGTTATCCTGTCTCGATTGGAGACGGCTCCCCCACACACACTCGACCCCTGCAGCCATAATTAGGTGACTACAATTAGGTGAGTACACACACACTCTCACCCTAACACAACGCGCCAAGTGTCTATCGAAAAGTGAGTTTGACAACTAGTAACTACTACTACTACATACATAGAATGGAAAGTGAAGCAGTACGAGGACGGCTATGAGGCAACTCCTACATGAGGAGAGTGGGAAAGTGAGTTAGAGGGGAAGACAGTAAATGAAATGATGGAACCACAAAGTGCAAGGCAGTGGAGGCAACGTGAGCCCATGGTGTACCCGGAGGTGAGAAGCCAAAGCCAAGTGTGCTAGAGCATGGAAAAAGTATAGAAGGCAAAGGATTCTGTAAACAGGGACTTGAACCGAAGAGCCAGAAATGAATATGCGTCAATACGAGAATGACATGGCATCAAAAGCAAAATCTGACCCAACGTTGTTATACACCCATATCAGGAGGAAAACAACAGTCAATGACCAGGTAATCAGGCTGAGGAAGGAAGGAGGTGAGCTCACAGGAACGACCAGGAAGTATGAGAGGAGCTCAGCTCACGATTGATGGAGGTATTCACAGTGAAGACAGAGAGGTTTCCAGCAAACCGAGGTGGTAGGGTGCACCAACAAGTGCTGGATACACTGCACAAAACCAATGAGGAAATGAAGAAACTGCCAGGGAAACTAGATACCTCGAAGGCAGTGGACCCAGATAATATCTCTCCTTGGGTCCTGAGAGAGGAAGCAGATGCACTGTGTGCCACTAACAACAATCTTCAATAAACTATCGAAACAGGGCAACTGCCTGAGGTGTGGAAGACAGCAAATGTAATCCCGATTTTTAAGAATGGAGACAGACAGGCTGCAATAAATTAGTACAGACCAGTGTCGCTGACATGTATAGTGTGTAAAGTTATGGAGACGATTGTCAGAAGAGTGGCAGAGCACCTAGAAAGGAACGGGCTAATATATGACAACCAGCACGGCTTCAGGGAATTGAAATCCTGCGTCACAAGCCTATTGGAATTCTACGACAAGATACAGAAGTAAGACAGGGGGGAGAGAAAGGGATGGGTAGATTGCATCTTCTTGGACTGCAAGAAATCTTTCGACACAGTACCATACAAGAGACTGGTTGAAAAGCTAGAGGGGCAGGCAGGGATAGCTAGGTTGAGAAGAAGCTGGACTGGTTATCTTAGGACTATCAGATCACTAGTATTCCCAAGTGGAAGCTTAAGTAAAGGTAACAGACTGGGAATCCCCAGTGATATACAGATACGCTCTCTCTCTCAAAACAAACTGTAAAAGAATCAAAACGCATTTTAGACAACAGGTTCGATTTAATAGTGTGGAAATCTGTGTTTCTGCACAGTACAACATTAATACTCGACATTGTTCTCAGTAGATTTCTCTTACTCCCGAACTGCAGCGTAGACATCACCGTCTGCTAAACCTCAGCAACATCACACCAAAGAGTCCTTCACTAGCAAGACGTCTAAAAACACCTCCCTCCAGAGTAGGAGCCTACGTTCTGCGATGAGATCAATGTGTATAGGTTGCGCTGGGTAGGGCTGCTAGACACTGGGTAGCATTGCGTAGCACTGGGTAACACTGGGTAGTTCTGGGTAGCGCCGGGTAACATTGGGTATCCCCTTCTGTTAGCATACTCATGGCACCACATAAGCTACACAACACTTTCACAAATCTCGTGATGTAACAGAGTCTTGTGATCATTGTGTGTATGTGTGTGTACTCACCTAATTTTGGTTACAGGGGTCGTTTCACAGCTCCTGGCCCACCTCTTTAATGGCCGCTACTAGGTCCACTCTCACCCTGCTCCATGAGTAGGTGTGTGTGTGTACTCACCTAATTGTGGTTGCATGGGTCGAGACTCAGCTCCTGGCCCTGCCTCTGCACTGTCCGCTACTGGGTCTCTGCTCTCTTTGCTCCATGAGCTTTATCATACCTTGTCTTAAAACTATGTATGGTTCCCGCCTCCACTATATCGTTCGCTAGACTATTCCACTTCCTAACTACTCTATGGCTGAAGAATTGCTTCCTAACATCCCTCTGACTCATCTGAGTCTTCAGCTTCCAGTTGTGTCCCCTTGTTTCTGTGTTCCCTCTCTGGAACATCCTGTCACTATCTACCTTGTCGATTCCCCGCAGAATTTTGTATGTCGTTATCATGTATCCTGTGTGTGTGTGTGTGTGTGTGTGTGTGTGTGTGTGTGTGTGTGTGTGTGTGTGTGTGTGTGTGTGTGTGTGTGTGTGTGTGTGTTTCAAAGAATAAAGAGGAAGGGTAGGTTGTTAACAAATCTGGGCAATAAGGTCATAATCACCAGACATCAGCCTCGTAAATAATTAAAACTAATCAATATAAATTAGACTAAACATTTATTAATATATATATATATATATATATATATATATAATATATATATATATATATATATATATATATATATATATATATATATATATATATATATATATTTTATATATATATATATATATATATATATATATAATATATATATAAAAATATATATAGTATTATATATATATATAATTTAAAATATTGATATATATATATATATAATAATATATATATATTGTATAAATTAAATATATATATATTATATATATATATATATATATATATATTTATATAATAATTTTATAATAACATATATATATATATATATATATATATATATATATATATATATATATATATATATATATATATATATATATATATATATATATATATATATATATATATATATATATATATATATATATATATGTCGTGCCGAATAGGCAGAACTTGCGATTTTGGCTTAAATAGCAACGCTCATCTTGCCATATAAGACAAGCGAAAATTTGTGTATGCAATAATTTCGCAAAAATCATTCTAAACATAACGAGAAAAATATATTTCATTGTGTTTGTTTATTATTAAATTATTGTAAACGTATCAAAAATATATTTAGTTGCATTAGGCTAAATTAAATTGCGCTTGTTATAATAAGGTTAGGTAAGTTTTCTAAGATTCTTTTGGTGCAAATTTATAAATTTTACATTAACATAAATACAATAATATATTTTCAAACGTATAAGAAAAATTTTAGAAAACACTTAATTATAAATGAGTTCTTGCTAATTGACCAGTTTTACCTAATCGGCACGACATTATATATATATATATATATATATATATATATATATATATATATATATATATATATATATATATATATATATATATATATATATATATATATATATATATATATATACATATATACGTATGTATATATATGTATATATATATATATATATATATATATATATATATATATATATATATATATATATATATATATACACTAAGACATACCCACATTCATTGTATATACATTGAGAAACAGACTATATATATTTCACTGAGAGACAGAAAGAGAGAGAGGAGAGAGGGGGAGAAAGATACCTTTGCATATACGCTGATTGATACATTACACACCATTGTGTATATATATACAGACATACACACTATGGTATAAACATTTCCCTAAACATGCGTTGAATATACACTTTGACGCGAGAACTGTTGCGCAGTTGTTTATAGTTGCGTCACATTGTCAGTGGTGTCCTTGCACCACACACACACACCACACACACACACACACACACACACACACACACACACACACACACACACACACAAGTAGTGCAGATATTGAGGACATCACACATGAAAGCCACATTGGGGCCAGTGATCATATGGTTCTAAGCTTCGACTACATAGTAGAGTTACAAGTGGAGGGAAGCAGGAAGGGCTGCACAAATGAAGCCAAACTACAAGAAAGGTGACTACGTGGGCATGAAGAACTTCCTGCACGGAGTTCAGTGGGACAGAAGAGCTGGCAGGGAAGTCGGTAAACGAGATGATGGAATATATGACAACAATTTGCACGGAAGCTGAGGAGAGGTTTATACCCAAGGGTAACAGGAAAAGCGAAAAAGCCAGGATGAGCCCATGGTTCACCCAAAGGTGCAGGGAAGCCAAAACCAAGTGTGCCAGGGAATGGAAGAAGTATAGAAGGCAAAGGACCCAGGAGAATAAGGAGAACAGTCGTAGAGCCAGAAATGAATATGCACAGGTAAGAAGGGAAGCCCAAAGACAATACGAAAATGACATAGCAGCGAAAGCAAAATCTGACCCAAAGCTGTTGTACAGCCACATCAGGAGGAGAACAACAGTCAAGGACCAGGTGATCAGGCTGAGGAAGGAAGGAGGGAGGTCACAGAAATGACCACGAAGTGTGTGAGGGGGCTCAACATGAGATTTAAAGAGGTGTTCACAGAGAAATAGAAGGGCCTCCAGAAAGGAGGAGAGATAGGGTACACCACCAGGTGCTGGATACGATAAACACAACTGAGGAGGAAGTGAAGAGGCTACTAAGCGAGCTAGATACCTCAAAGGCCATGGGTCCTGAGAGAGGGAGCAGAGGAGCTATGTGTACCCCTAACAACAATCTTCAACACGTCTATCGAAACAGGGCAACTACCAGAGGTATGGAAGACAGCAAATGTAGTTCCAATTTTTAAAAAAGGAGACAGAAACGTAGCACTAAACTACAGACCAGTGTCACTGACATGTATAGTATGCAAGGTCATGGAGAAGATTATCAGGAGAAGAGTGGTGGAGCACCTAGAAAGGAATGAGCTTATCAACGAAGGCCAACACGGTTTCAGGGACGGGAAATCCTGTGTCACAAACCTACTGGAGTTCTATGACAGGGTGACAGCAGTAAGACAAGATAGAGAGGGGTGGGTAGATTGCATATTCTTGGACTGTAAGAAGGCGTTTGACACAGTCCCACACAAGAGATTAGTGCAGAAGCTGGAGGACCAGGCAGGGATAACAGGGATGGCACTACAATGGATCAGGGAATACCTGTCAGGAAGACAGCAGCGAGTCATGGTTCGTGGCGAGGTGTCAGAGTGGGCGCCGGTGACGAGTGGGGTGCCACAGGGGTCAGTCCTAGGACCGGTGCTGTTTCTGGTGTTTGTGAACGACATGACGGAAGGAATAGACTCCGAAGTGTCCCTGTTTGCAGATGATGTGAAGTTGATGAGAAGAATTCAATCGGAAGAGGACCAGGCAGAACTACAATGGGATCTGGATAGGCTGCAAGCCTGGTCCAGCAATTGGCTCCTGGAGTTCAACTCAACCAAGTGCAAAGTCATGAAGATTGGGGAAGGGTAAAGAAGACCGCAGACGGAGTACAGTCTAGGGGGCCAGAGACTACAAACTTCAATCAAGGAAAAAGATCTTGGGGTGAGTATAACACCAGGCACATCTCCTGAGGCGCACATCAAGTAAATAACTGCTGCAGCATACGGGCGCCTAGCAAACCTAAGAACAGCATTCCGACATCTTAATAAAGAATCGTTCAGGACCCTGTACACTGTGTACGTTAGGCCCATACTGGAGTATGCAGCACCAGTTTGGAACCCACATTTATCCAAGCACGTAAAGAAACTAGAGAAAGTGCAAAGGTTTGCAACAAGACTAGTCCCGGAGCTAAGGGGTATGTCCTACGAGGAGAGGTTAAGGGAAATCGACCTGACGACACTGGAGGACAGGAGAGATAGGGAGGACATGATAACGACATATAAGATACTGAGAGGAATTGACAAGGTTGATAGAGACAAAATGTTCCAAGATGGGACATGGCAACAAGGGACACAGTTGGAAGTTGAAGACTCAGATGAATCACAGGGATGTTAGGAAGTATTTCTTCAGTCACAGAGTAGTCGGGAAGTGGAATAGCTTGGGAAGCGATGTAGTGGAGGCAGGTTCCATACACAGCTTTAAGAAGAGGTATGATAAAGCTCATGGCGCAGGGAGAGTGACCCAGTAGCGGCCAGTGAAGAGGCGGGGCCAGGAGCTATGTCTCGACCCCTGCAACCACAACTAGGTGAGTACAACTAGGTGAGTACACACACTTACCATAATATCCCTTGAAACTGGGCAGCTACCTGAGATATGGAAATAGGCCAACGTAGTCCCCATCTTTAAAAAAGGAGACAGAAAAGAGGCACTAAACTATAGACCAGTATCACTTACGTGTATAGTGTGCAAAGTCTTGGAGAAAATCATCAGGAAAAGAATTGTGGAGCATCTGGAGCAGAACAGGATAATCGACGCCAGACAGCACGGATTCAGGGAAGGCAAATCCTGTGTAACAAACTTAGAGTTCTATGATAAAGTAACAGAGGTAAGGCAAGAGAGAGAAGGGTGGGTTGACTGCATTTTCCTGGACTGCAGGAAGGCCTTCGACACAGTTCCTCATATGAGATTATTAAAGTAGTTGGAAGACCAAGCATGTATAACAGGAAGGGCACTGTAATGGATCAGGGAATACCTCACAGGGAGGCAACAACGGGTCATGGTGCGTGATGAGGTATCACAGTGGGCGCCGGTGACGAGCGGTGTACCGCAGGGGTCAGTCCTAAGACCAGTGCTATTCTTGGCATATGTGAATGACATGACGGACGGGATAGACTCAGAAGTGTCTCTGTTCGCAGATGATGTGAAATTAATGAGGAGAATCACATCGGATGAAGACCAAGCAGGACTTCAAAGAGACCTGGACAAGCTTGACATCTGGTCTAGCAACTGGCTTCTCGAATTTAACCCCACCAAATGCAAAGTCATGAAGATCGGAGAAGGGCAAAGAAGACCACTGACAGAGTACAGGCTAGGTGGACAAAAGCTACAAACCTCATCAAAGGAGAAAGACCTTGGGGTGAGTATAACGACAAGCACGTCTCCGGAAACACACATCAACCAGATAACCGCGGCAGCATATGGGCGACTGGCAAACCTAAGATTAGCGTTCCGTTATCTTAACAAGGAATCGTTCAAGACACTGTACACCGTGTACGTCAGGCCCATACTAGAGTATGCTGCATCAGTCTGGAAGCCACACCTGGTCAAGCACGTCAGGAAATTAGAGAAAGTACATAGGTTTGCGACAAGGTTAGTTCCACAACTCAGTGGACTGCCCTATGAAGAAAGGTTGAGGGAAATAGGACTAACAACACTGGAGGACAGAAGGGTTAGAGGAGACATGATAACGACATACAAAATACTGCGGGGAATCGACAAGGTAGATAGTGACAGGATGTTCCAGAGAGGGAACACAGAAACAAGGGGACACAACTGGAAGCTGAAGACTCAAATGAGTCAAAGGGATGTTAGGAAGCATTTCTTCAGCCATAGAGTAGTTAGGAAGTGGAATAGTCTAGCGAACGATATAGTGGAGGCGGGAACCATACATAGTTTTAACATAAGGTATGATAAAGCTCATGGAGCAGGGAGAGCAGAGACCCAGTAGCTAAGGGGATTGTCCTACGAAGAAAGGTTAAGGGAAATCGGCCTGACTACACTAGAGGACAGGAGGGTTAGGGGAGACATGATAACGACATATAAAATACTGCGAGGAATAGATAAGGTGGACAAAGACAAGATGTTCCAGAGAGGGAACACAGAAACAAGGGGTCACAATTGGAAGTTGAAGACTCCTATGAGTCAAAGAGATGTTAGGAAGTATTTCTTCAGTCATAGAGTTGTCAGGAAGTGGAATAGCCTAGAAAGTGACGTAGTGGAGGCAGGAACCATACATAGTTTTAAGACGAGGTTTGATAAAGCTCATGGAGCAGGGAGAGAGAGGACCTAGTAGCAATCAGTGAAGAGGAGGGGCCAGGAGCTATGAATCGACCCCTGCAACCACAAATAGGTGAGTACAAGTATTTCTTCAGTCACAGAGTGGTCAGGAAGTGGAATAGCTTAGAAAGCGATGTAATGGAGGCAGAATCCATTCATAGCTTCAAGAAGAGGTATGATAAAGCTCATGGCGCAGAGAGAGTGACCCAGTAGCGGCCAGTGAAGAGGCGGGGCCAGAAGCTATGAGTCGACCCCTGCAACCACAACTAGGTGAGTACATACACACACACACACACACAATGCTCTGGAGTGGGAGGTGTTTTTAGACGTCTTCCTGACGAAGGACTCTGGTGCTGTTGCTGAACAAACCATACCACGGGCGGGGATAGAACCCGCGACCAGAGAGTCATAAACCTCCAGACCGACGCGCTAGGTATGGTTTGTTAGCAATCGAGTCCTGTTGCTGAGGTTTAGCAGACGGTGATGTCTACGCTGCAGTTCGGGAGTAAGAGAAATCTACTGAGAACAATGTCGAGTATTAATGTTGTACTGTACACAAACACAGATTACCACACTATTAAATCGAACCTGTTGTCTAAAATGCGTTTTGATTTTTACAGTTTGTTTTGAGAGAGAGAGAAAGAGAGAGATAAGAGATCTGTTACCTTTACTTAAGTACTATTGGAATACTCGTGATCTGATATCTAATATAAACAGTCTACTTACTTTACTATATATATATATAATATATATATATATATATATATATATATATATATATATATATATATATATATATATATATATATATATATATATGAAGAATGAAGAATCGTGTGTCAGGTGCAGACAATATTGGGCAGGAGAGCACTGCAATCAGCCAATTAGTTCATTATTTAGGTTTGAACTGTTGATGGTTTACAGGTTGGCTGTTTCCTATGTAAGATAATGTGTGCCAATGTTTGTTGCTAAGCTGATGGCTGCTCTGTTTCTGTTCAGTTGTGTTCGTTGCGCCGATGATCTCTGATTCCAGGCACCGTCGTCAGTATCTGTCCCTTTTCTTTAAACCTTAGCCTGGAGTCTTCCCATGCCGTAAGGTAGACATGTTCGTCCCGAAGAAGGAGACAGATCCCGACGAAGGCACCTGGAATCCTGTAGAACTTCTTTTAACATTGAATGCCAAATTATTGCGATTAGTTCCTTTTGTAAACAATGGAAGAAATGACGTTGTAAGGGGTTGGCTTGTGTATTGCTCTTGCTTGTTCCAATGATATGTCGACCATGATGTATGATCCTCACATATTGAGTCTACGGAGTTAGAGTTACCTATGATGGAACATCTTTATACTATTTGTACTCATCAATAATTTCTTTCACAGTAATCGTTGAAGGGTCAGCTTCAAAAACGCTATTCTCAACTTACTATCTACTTGCAATAGTAGATGGTATGAAAATACCGAAAAATTCAAGTTGATAAAGTCAGTCTGCAATTGGAAAGTTTAAGGCATAGTAGGGCAGCTGTAGTGCTTAACTATGTTTCCTTAATATTTGTATTAATAGCAGACTATGTTCATGTCTGTCTATGTACTCTGCTACCACCAGATATATTTTATCAGACTTGAAAAAGGCTGCTGAGTAAATAAAACGCTATCTTAAATAAAGTTTGCAGTTGTGAGTGGCCGTGGTGTGTATATACGACTTAAAGGCAAAGTCTAGGAGTTTACTGAATAAGTGGTTTTTGACAAGCTTAAAATAATTTCATCTTACTTCCCCATCAAGTTCCTCTACTTGACTTACAGTTGTGTATATTCTCAAATCAACAGCATCTTTCCTGCTCTTTTCGTCTTGATAAAAAAAATTCTGTGATGGAATGGTATTTAGCGTGTATACCAATTTTTAGCTAGTCGTAGAGAGCACAAACTCAAGAAACACCAGATGTACAGAATGAACGAGTTTTACTTGCCAGACTGGAAAAACCCACCCCGGCCAATTAACTCTGCAAACTACGTGATCCGCGAGCCTTCCCTCCCATCATTCCAGGATGACGCTACACACATTCACAAGAATGAATTCTCAAGGACATACTGAGTGATCTCCGAAGAGGAGACGAAGATTGGTAAACATCTGATCCAGTCTACGTGCAGAGTTACGAAATCCATCAATGATGTAAGACTCATGAAGACCGCGAACATCAGCGAGGGCAAGACATTGTTCCAAGCAAGTACTTAACAGCAAGTTATGTTTACTCACACCTTGCGCCCACACGCCTCCTAAGCCGTATCCTTCTCCAACCTTCTATCACAAGCAAAAAACATACCCTATCTATCACACTTATTTGCAGGCTGGGCCGTGTGGTATGCATCATAAATTATATGTTCCTGGGTAATTCAGGTCAGGAGGGCAGTGTGTCCTGAGGCGCATGTGAACCAGGCGTCTCGTAAACTGGTTATTGTCTTGTTTCTACGTCATGGTGTCTGTGGTATGAATAAGAGTCGATTTATGATATTTTCTTATTTTATATTTTTCTTGGATATACTGTAGCACAATTGCTGCATGTGATGGTGTAGATACCTGCTCTTTCCTCTGGGTTGGTGTTATTCCTTATAGGATTTTTCTTAAGGTATGTGAGCACGGCAGCGATTATGTAACTTCTGTTTTTTTTTAAGCTTTCACAGGTACAATGGAAATAAGGAAAATTAAAAAAAGGTTACTGTTGATATTGACTCTCGGAGCGTTAAGTATTTTCTGAACTTCGTTTCTATGATGTTCCCGTATGAAGGTGTCAGGAAAATATAGACCGCGGAAGATGGCAGTGATTTTGAGGGTGTCATTATCCAGAAAGATCAGGACGAAAGATTCTGAGAGCCCTTAGAAAGAAACTCAACAGAACAGCTCTCTTGATTTTAATGGAGTGGAGAGACCAGAAATGAGTGAGATCATTCAGGTTGGTGGGTCTATGAGATCAAGTACGTTGGGTGTTCTAAAATATCCTCATTTAGGATACTTCGGGAGGGATGTCACGGAGTCTTCTCGGCCTCAGGAAACTTCTAAGGACAACGGTTATCGGGTACCTCATGTCCACACCCCTCTGCTGCTAGTGGTGCTAGTTGCCGAAGAAGAAACAAGCGTAATTTAAGCATAGCTTGATGAGATCGTCCGAGACTCTGGTACTAAGAATAACGATAGTCTGGTCTGTTGGGGATGCTGACGAACAATTAAACAATACCCAAACTGGCGAGTTTCTTGTTCAGTGTGACAGTATACCTGGTCTTGAGTAAGAGATCGCCAGAGTGTCGGAGGTATACACTGCTGATAGTGCCAAGCAAATTAGAAAGGAATTTTGCCAAAACCCCTTTCAGTCCGTGAGGAGCGCTGCTCTCCTTGTATTGATAGGTCTGAGTGGTGTCCCCAGGTTGTAGGTTTTAAGGAAACCATACATATTTGCAAGTCCCAAGTTGCAAGGCAGTAGCTACGTAAGTGTCCTTCTCAGTTTAAAACGTCGGAGGATACTTCTGTGAGCTAGTTGTATGTACTATATAACGAGATCAGAGTACATGTACTTGCATCATTAAGGAAATCGATCATCTTATTAGTGTAGAGGTCCGGTTTTGGTTTTGTGTACCAATTAACAAGAACACAAACACAAAACTTCCAGATGACGAAGGAAAAAAAATAGTGATATGTACATACATGATAGTTTGTTTAATATCTTATTATATCACAGTTTGACTTAACCCACAAACGTAACAGAATAAACTGGGTACATCATCTATAATAACATAGATGGGGAGAACAAATGAGATGTATGTGTGAGTTCTTGAAGAACGACTCAGTTAGCAGGTAAGGGGGTGTTTTGATGATGGTAAGGAGACCTTTATTTAATAAATCTGATCTGTCTTCCACTTCCTTGGATCTAACCTGATTACCATAAACATCATTATCATGATAATAATAATAATAACAATTATTATTATTATTATTATACAAATGTGGGAGGCAACTGGAAGATTATAGAAGAGGTGGATACATCCGGTCAGCTATCAGACGACTGACCCTCCTTCCCTCCCCACACACACAAACATGCACTCACACACACACACACACACACACACACACACACACACACACACACACACACACACACACACAAACACAAACATGCACACACACACAAACATGCACTCACACACACACACACAAACACACACACACACATGTACAATATGACTCGCACAAAAAAATCTTTGGAATGATACTAAATATAATAAAACAATGTCTTCCCGCTTGTTCAAGTGTTCATGACCAGAGACCAACAACTGTGTACTCGCAGGGTTGTACTCGCAGGGTTGTACTCGCCGAGTTGTTTTTTCGTGGTTTGATTCTTTGCTTCTGGTCCCGACTCTCATATTAAAATCGCCGGTATTATTGATTCCAGTAATTATGGTCCCTTATTCCATATATTCTTGAAACAGTATGTTTTTTTTTTTTTTGCCTCCAGCACTTTGGTCATAAAGCTTATTCTATATATTTACCACCGTGACACTGAAGAAGTGTTAGCTAATATCCCTGTGACTAGTCTGTCTCTTTAGCTTCCATGTCTGCCTCCTTATCCCAGTGCCTCGCGTATCAGTCTGTTCCCATCCGCTCTGTCAAATCCTCTGAAGTACTCGTACGTCGTAGTCATGTTTCCCCAGTACTTCTCTTTTTCTAAAGTCGTCAGGTCTAATTCCCTTATATGCTTGCCCAGGTGGAATCGTCATGCTGGCGCTTATTACTCTACAAGAGGCCTGACAGTTATAGTGTATAGCGTCCTAAATGATTTTCTGTTAAGGTCCCTGAAGTCAGTTCTGAGATTCATTAACCTCGCATATGCTGCTGATGTAATATAGCTGGTACACATCTGGGGCTATGCTGTGTTTAAATGTTCATTCTAAGATCTTCCTCCTTGAATGATATTTGTTGTTTCTCGCTTCTCAAGCTCTACATTGTATCTGGTAGTCTCATTCTCTCTCCCATTTTCTTGACTTTTTTCATTCTCTTGGGTTGAACCCCAGTAGCCACTTGTTTAACTACCCCTTTCATGTTGTCCATTTTGTTTATGTAACCTGGCTATACTACGCCGTTCTTATTTTTCTCATTAGCTTTGTTTTTGCACTCACCCAGTGTGTGTGTTTATGTGTAAGGAAGGGGATGGGAAGGAGAGCTTAACTATGAAGTAACACGTCTCACTTGTTGACTCACTCCTACCCTCGTTCTTCCCTCCATCCCTCTCTCCCTCCCATCCTCCCTCCTTCCATTTTCCTCTCCCTCTTCCCTTCCTTCTCTCCCTCCCATCCTCCCTCCTTCCATTTCCTCTCCCTCTTCCCTCCCTTTCCCAACCAAGACACATTACATCTCAACATGGTAGCCAATGTGGAAAATTTAAATTTTTACTCTACTAGTAAATATAAATTTAACATTTATATTAAAGTTTATAATCACTGAATTCTTAATAAATCTTCTAAAATGTCTGTTTTAAGACTTCTAGTAACTAAAAATACCAAAAATGTAATATGGAATGAATTAACATTGGCTTTAAAATGTCTGTTTCCAGTGGGAAGAAATTAATCTACAACTTAACATGTTGTATGAGTACCAATATATGAGATGATCTTGGTTAGTCATGGCAAATCTAACATTGGCTAACCAGCAAGCGTCTTTTCCATTGTGAAGAAGACAGGATCTTTTACAACTATCACACTCTAGTTTGTAATGGTGATACAGATATTCTTGGCCTTGAAGTAATGACCTTTGTTATCGATCTTGACATCAACAAGGACCTCAAGCGTCTTCCATTTACAGAGATTATTCATTTTTATCTTATAATTCTCTCTCTCTTCTCTTCTCTCTCTTCTCTCTTCCTCTCAGTCTCACGCTCTCTTCTACTTCTCTCCTCTCTCTCTCTCTCTCTCTCTCCTCTCTCTCTCTCTCTCTCTCTCTCTTCTCTCTCTCTCTCTCTCTCTCTCTCTCTCTCTCTCTCTCTCTCTCTCTCTCTCTCTCTCTCTCTGTACGTGTGAGTGTGTGCGCGCGCGCGTATACAGTTTTTAGATATTATACAAGTCCTATAATATATAAAGTAGTAACTGCAAATAGAGTTTTAAACACAAGTTTTACTGATAAATTCAGGCAACACATATAGATAAAACATATAAAACACGTTTTGTTGGTAATATGGTGACTGGTTCACCAGTGTACGTTCACTGCTGGACACGCGTACGTTCACTGCTGGACACGTGTACATTCACTGCTGGACACGTGTACGTTCACTGCTGGACACGTGTACGTTCACTGCTGGACACGTGTACGTTCACTGCTGGACACGTGTACGTTCACTGCTGGACACGTGTACGTTCACTGCTGGACACGTGTACGTTCACTGCTGGACACGTGTAGTTTTTACCTAAATCACAACATTATTTTGAGTTACACAAAAAAATCGGTTTCTTTTGTGCATCCTTTTTATGTGCTAAATTCTGGTTATTTGTAATTTTGAATTGATTAATGCTTAGTGTCTCATCTAACTACAATAAACCACCTCAATTACTAAGAACGCTTGAAGTTCCTAAACCTGTACTCCCTGGAACGCAGGCGGCAGAGATACATTATTATATACACTTGGAAAATCCTAGAGGGATTAATACCAAACTTGCACACGAGAGTCACTCCCTACGAAAGCAAAAGACTCGGCAGACGATGTAACATCCCCCCCAATGAAAAGCAGGGGTGCCACTAGCACGTTGAGAGACAACACAATAAGTGTCAGGGGCCCAAGACTGTTCAACTGCCTCCCAGCATACATAAGGGGGATTACCAATAGACCCCTGGCTGTCTTCAAGCGGGCACTGGACAGGCACCTAAAGTCGGTGCCTGACCAGCCAGACTATGGTTCGTACGTTGGACTGCGTGCGGCCAGCAGTAACAGCCTGGTTGATCAGGCTCTGATCCAACATGAGGCCTGGTCACAGATCGGGCCGCAGGGGCGTTGACCCCTGGAACTCTCTCCAGGTAAACTCCAAGTAAACATTTGGTATGGCAATAGGGAATCCCCTTTTACAGTTCCTTAGTAAATAATGTCCTCTTTTTTTTTTTTTTTTTTTTTTTTTTTTGTAACTATTGTCTCCTCTCCCAGTTCTTTCATAACTGATGCAAGAAATTCTAAATTACTAAATGGAATTCTTCCTTTTATGTATAAGTACAAAAGTGTGTTGATGTCCTATGATTTTTTTACCTAAGAATGGAATAGTCTACTACCTCCATTCATAATATTGTGTACGTTGGTAAGACAAAGTAAGTCAATACTTCTAGAATGATTTACTGTTTAAAAATTAACTAAAATTTAGATTATAGAGAAGCCAGCCATTGTTTCTTTCTCTGTGAAGTGTTATTCCTCACACGTGGATCAGGGCCTGATCAACCAGGCTGTTACTGTTGGCCGCACGTCTGGTTGCGTGCGGCCAACAATAATAGCCTGGTTGATCAGGCCATGATCCACCATGAGACCTGGTCACAGACCGGGCCGCGGGGGGGTTGACCCCCGAAACCCTCTCCAGGTACACTCCAGTGCATGAGGAACGAATGAAGGATTATTAATATTTACACGGAGAAACGCTAAACCCATCAAGCTCATAGAGCACTTGGAAGATAGGAGGCTTGATTCCAGGAAGAGGGAAGCTCTAAATACTCAGAGAGAAGTCACTTCTAGCTGTCTCACGCTGAGTAGCTTGTCTCTATGCAGCAGTGTCTCCCCAACACCTCTTGCTTCTTCTAAATCACGTAGAAAACGTTGGGCATTTTTTCCTTAGCAACTGTTTCAGCTGTCCGCCTGGCACTCAGCAGGTACCTGGGAGTGCATCAAAACA
Organism: Cherax destructor; assembly: GCA_009830355.1. Lineage (NCBI taxonomy): Eukaryota > Metazoa > Arthropoda > Malacostraca > Decapoda > Parastacidae > Cherax > Cherax destructor. The sequence goes on from WNWK01001296.1 coordinate 69,600, forward strand.
CTTATGTACAGTTCAAAACATTAAGTATATGGCTACGAGCGACTTCTACTTCATTTATATTCTGTAAGTATAACCATACGTATCATCCAGGGTAACTAGGTGTCAGTATCACCATACGTATCATCCAGGGTAACTAGGTGTCAGTATCACCATACGTATCATCCAGGGTAACTAGGTGTCAGAATCACCATACGTATCATCCAGGGTAACTAGGTGTAAGTATCACCATACGTATCATCCAGGGTAACTAGGTGTATGTATCACCATACGTATCATCCAGGGTAACTAGGTGTCAGTGGCATCCTGAGAGGCGACTGTGTAACTTACACTTTGAAATAACATGAAGTAGATAATAACTGTTAGCCTGTATACTCAGTATAAAAAAAAGTTTCGTATACACTGCCTTTTTAACCTTGATCTTCCTTAGTGGTGTTTCCACCAATGTTTACCTTGGTGGTGTTTCAAGCAATGTTTACCTTGGTGGTGTTTCAACCAATAGATCAAGTATGTTTGTTGCTCTCTTTACTCGCGTATTGCTGCTTATGTTTGTGTGTGTGTGTGTGTGTGTGTGTGTGTGTGTGTGTGTGTGTGTGTGTTAGTTACCATTTTGTCCTAGGCACATGTCAATTAGACACTAGGCCTGTTGTATATATGTGTGTGTGTATGTGTGTGTAAGGAAACACTTCGAAATGTTTCTGCCCCACCGGGAATTGAACCCGGCCCCTCCGTGCGTGAAGCAAGAGCCAAACATGGCATTTATTAAATCTCTGTATTAATTGTGCAACATGTTTACATCTGCTTCCAAGGCACAGCTTGTTCTAAACAAACCATCTTACTTTAACCGGAAATCTTACTAATATTTATCAATCTAGACATTTAGTAAAAACGACAACAAAAGTAAAATCTATAAAGTCTATATAAAAACAAATTGTACAAATATATTAACAGGTTTCATGAAATTTTATAGTCATACAACAGAACATAAATTAAATAATACTTGATTACAAGTTTTTCCACCAGTTTTCCAAATGTAAGTTAATTAACCTTCAAATGATCCTACTCTAAGTCCAACACAGGACTAATCCTAAGAGTAAATGTACAAAATATTGTACAGATGTACGTTATATTAACCCATCTGTAAACTTTCATCCCAGGATTTTAGATACCTTTTATGTGACACACGCGAGAGCCATCACAGAGTACGCAGCGGCATCATGGAACCCCAACCAGAAATAATGCATTCAGAAACTAGAGAAAGTCCTGAGAATCTTTACGAAACTAATCCCAAGGCAAAGAGTAATTGCCGATGAAGAAACAGTAATGGAACTAAACCATACAGAACTGGAACTAGAACACGGAAAAACATGAATAACATACTCTAAGAACTCCACTTTGCAGAGACAGAATGCTTCAAGGTAGAGAACCTGGACAAGGGGAAAGTTAGGTAGACATGAGTCACGGGAATGACGGAAAGTAGTTATTCAGCCTGAAGGTGAATAAGAGACGAAAAGATCCGGACGAGGAATTGGTGGAAACAGAGACCATACACAGTAGGTGTCTGGTTGAGCAGACCCTCATCCACTTGATAAAGCTCAATGTGTGGGCGAAACGTTGTCAATAAAGGATCACATTATTCTGGTTTTGTGTTTATTTTTCCATGAGGCCTCGTCATGACCGGGCCGCGGGGGCGGCCCGGCTCGTGAGTAGTTGAGAGGCAGAGCTTGGAGCCGAAGCTTGATCCCCCTCCCCCCCGCAGTCACAAATTGGTAAGTACGTTAAGCTAATAGACAGTCACAGTCAAGCACGTCAGCTCTTTGATGCTCTCAGTCGATCACGTCAGGTGCTAGTGATTCTAGCTCCAGCTTAGGAACCTCATTGCCCTTGTGGCCGTTTTCTTAAATGGATAATTTGTTGTTAAATAACCTAACCTAATTAAACATAACCTAATTTAAAATATATATAAAAGAGTATTTGTAAGTTTATCGAAAGTGTTAAGAAATTAACGATGGAAATTACGAAGGCAATTCTACGTGATTGAATAAGGAAAGGCTGCCGCTGTAGATCTTGTCAACACCATGATCAGCTTCCCTGCAGATAATGCCATCCCAACACGGCAACAGCTTTGGAATTATCCACCTCTAATACACTTCTCAGAACCAACTGCTCCTGGGAAATTCAGTTTTTTTTATAGACTCGGTAATTCCCACATTGCGTCCGGTGACCTTCTTGTCCATGTGAATTCACAGGTGTTTTCAGAGTCATGGAGTTGCTTGGTTTTCAAATGCATACATACAGAGCAAGAGGCGAGCGCTCATTTGTACACATAAATTCGTGTACACACTAAAGGCAAGATGACAACACTTTTTTCACACATTCAAGCATACCTGATCAAGTATGGTGGGAAGTGCTGGCACTCTGAGGAGAGGCTGGGATGTTGCAATTCAGAGAACCATATGAACTGTGATGTAATTACACTTCTTGCATAACAAGAACTGAGCGAATGACAGTAAATGTTTTCTCTCTTTTTTTAGGGGTCACCTTGACTAGGTTGGAGATAGCCAGTGTTTTATATATATATATATATATATATATATATATATATATATATATATATATATATATATATATATATATCTTTTCTTCTTTCAACAAATCGGCCGCTTCCCACCAAGGCAGGGTGGCCCAAAGAGAAAAACAAAAGTTTCTCTTTTTAACTTTAGTAATGTATACAGGAGAAGGGGTTACTAGCCCCTTGCTCCCGGCATTTTAGTCCACTCTTACGACACGCATGGCTTACGGAGGAAGAATTCTGTTCCACTTCCCCATGGAGATAAGAGGAAATAAGAACAAGGACTAGTAAGAAAATAGAAGAAAACCCAGAGGGGTGTGTATATATATGCTTGTACATGAATGTGTAATGTGACCTAAGTGTAAGTAGAAGTAACAAGACATACCTGAAATCTTGCATGTTTATGAGACAGAAAAAAGACACCAGCAATCCTACCATCATGTAAAACAATTACAGGCTTCCGTTTTACACTCATTTGGCAAGACGGTAGTACCTCCCTGGGTGGTTGCTGTCTACAAACCTACTACCTAGACGACATATATATATATATATATATATATATATATATATATATATATATATATATATATATATATATATATATATATATATATATATATTATATTTATATATATATATATATATATATATATATATATATATATATATATATATATATAAACTTTATTTCAAGACAAAATACAATAGGGAGTAAAACAACATAGATAACTCAGAGCTACATGTCAAATACTTCGTCCAACTCCCCGGCAGTGGGCCGCGTGCCCAGAATACTGCAGGCATTTCCCCTCTGGATCGCAACACTGAGTCTCTGAAAGAGGAAACTGGTCGCCCTGTGGTCCTTGGTTTCTATGATGAGTTTTCCACCCAGCTCCTTGAGAAACTTTAGAGCACACTTGCCCCATGCTCCATGGGTCTCCGACCCTATTGGGATGAAGTTATAGCAAGAGGGAAGGTCTTCATATTTGCGGGTCTTCTGGGTCTCCCTGTGGCTGGCAGCTCCACCCCCTTCGGCTAAGGAGTGTGGCAGGTAGGTGTCTGCCAATGTGGCAGCACAGGTGTAGTCCCAAGCAATCTTCTTACCATCCTTCCAGGGTAGCATGGTGGCTCCATCAGGACGCTTTTGACTTCCATCAGACCTCTGCACTTGGGGTTCCCGTTGAGCTGGGCAACGGGCTGTGGCGAGGCTTCTCTTTATGATGTCATTGACCTCCTCATGTCTAGCATACTTCCCTTCTGATGTGTGACACACTAGACCATGAAGTCCGAATTGGTCAGCGTCGCCCTGCCGCAAATACACCTATGTTCGGTGAGTATGGGGGCGGCTAGGCGAAGAGCAACACCAATCCGAATGGCCTGTGGGTCGAGTCGAGTTCCCAGAGAGGAATTGGGAACAGCAAGAAGGAAATCTCCTGAGTGTGGTGCCTTCACCGCTAGGAGACGAGCTTTGTCCTTTCCTGAAGCGTTGGTGAGCATTGTGTTGGAAATTTTTTCCATGATCGGTTTGTCCCATTGGGACTGTTTGTGCTCTTTGGGAGGAGCTGGTCTACTGGAGGAGTCTGCCAGGATGTCCCACTGCACTGCTGCTTCAATGAACTTGGGTTCTTGAGCTCCCACCACACCTCTCAAACGTTCAGGGACAATCCTCTTGACTAATCCACTGGAAGCCAAACACGAAGACAGAAATGCAGGTAACGCTACCTGCCTTGCTTTGCGCACCCCTATACCTCCCAGTCGCACTGGGAGGGTTGCCTGCTCCCATTGCTGATCCTCTAGTGACAGATTCAGTGCCTTCTTGAAGGTTAATCTCAGGTGTGCGTCATACTCGTCAAGTGTTGGGTTTTCAAAAGAGGGTGCGCACCTCAAGAAGTAAGTGAGTCTTGGCATAGTAAGACACCTTGTGAGGAGATACAGGGCATCATGGGCATCAAGATCACTTATTCTCTCCTCCATTCTTTTCAGGTCATTCACTTTGTCCTTGAGGACAAGTCGGCCGTCTCCCACCGAGGCAGGGTGACCCAGAAAGAAAGAAAATCCCCAAAAAGAAAATACTTTCATCATCATTCAACACTTTCACCACACACATACATAATCACTGTCTTTGCAGAGGAGCTCAGATACGACAGCTGAGAATTGTCCCTCCCAGCTGTCACTATCCCAGACCCCTCCTTTAAAGTGCAGGCATTGTACTTCCCATTTCCAGGACTCAAGTCCAACTAAATCAATTAACTGGTTTCCCTGAATCCCTTCACAAAATGTTACCCTGCTCACACTCCAACAGATCATGTCCCAAAAACCATTCGTCTCCATTCACTCCTATCTAACACGCTCACACATGCTTGCTGGAAGTCCAAGCCCCTCGCCCACAATACCTCCTTTACCCCTTCCCTCCAACCTTTTCTAGGACGACCCCTACCCCGCCTTCCTTCCCCTACAGATTTATACGCTCTCCAAGTCATTCTACTTTGATCCATTCTCTCTAAATGACCAAACCACCTCAACAACCCCTCTTCAGCCCTCTGACAAATACTTTTAGTAACTCCACACCTTCTCCTAATTTCCACATTCCGAATTTTCTGCATAATATTTACACCACACATTGCCCTTAGACAGGACATCTCCACTGCCTCCAGCCTCCTCCTCGCTGCAGCATTTGCAGCCCATGCTTCACACCCATATAAGAGTGTTGGTACCACTATACTTTCGTACATTCCCTTCTTTTCCCCCATGGATAACGTTTTTTGTCTCCACAGATACCTCAATGCACCACTCACCTTTTTTCCTTCATCAATTCTATGATTAACCTCATCCTTCATAAACCCATCCGCTGACACGTCAACTCCCAAATATCTGAAAACATTTACTTCTTCCATAATCCCTCTCTCCAATGTGATATCCAATTTTCTTTATTTAAATCGTTTGATACCCTCATCACCTTACTCTTATCTATGTTCACTTTTAACTTTCTACCTTTACACACTCTCCCAAACTCGTCCACTAACCTTTGCAACTTTTCTTTAGAATCTCCCATAAGCACAGTATCATCAGCAAAAAGTAACTGTGTCAACTCCCATTTTGCATTTAATTCTCCAAAATTTAATCCCACCCCTCTCCCCAACACCCTAGCATTTACTTCTTTTACAACCCCATCTATAAATATATTAAACAACCATGGTGACACTACACATCCCTGTCTAAGACCTACTTTTACCGGGAAGTAATCTCCCTCTCTCCTATATATATATATATATATATATACGTATATATATATATGCAAAAAGATCACAGTAAACAGGTGATATCAAAATATGCAAGAAAACCAATATGAAAAAATAGAAGAATTCCAAGCGCTTTCGTGACTACTCACATTATCAAGGAACTATAACAGGAAACATGACAAGAAGGGCTTATATAAGGGGCGAGACTACACCTCACAGTCACATCACACTAACAAAGACTACACCTCACAGTAGCGTAACATCTCACGACTCTGTGAAGAGGAACATAAGAAAGGACCTGAAACTCTTCCCAAGAATTAAGATTAGTCCAATTTATTATTAAATTCTTCCCAAATTTTATTAATTATAAATGAATCCAATTTATATAAACCAAAAGAAATATTCATATTATTTTCAAAACTGCTTTTAATGAAACATGATTCTATTATATTTCTCTCAACCATGGACTTGCTTGATACAACATTCTCAGCATTTTGAAAATCAATTGGATGGTTAAAATCTCTCACATGAATAAATAGAGCATTAGAATCTTGTCCAGTTCTAATGCTATATTTATGTTGTTTTAATCTTAGTTCAAGACTTTTACCAGTTTGACCATAATAAACTTTATCGCATACTTTACAGGGAATCTTATAGACACATCCGTCAGCATTTTGGGGGGAATTTTTTATCAAAAGTCTTTTTACTGTATCAAGATTTTTAAATGCAACTTTGATATTAAAATTCTTAAGAAAGGAAGGCATATCAACCAAGTTTTCATGGTAAGGGAGAACCAACATATTTTTGGTTGAATAAAGTTGGTTGTCCCTTTTTGGATTGTAAAAAGTATTCCTAGCTATTTTAAAAGATTTATCAATTATGTTTCTTGGGTATTTTAAATGCTCTATTTATTCATGTGAGAGATTTTAACCATCCAATTGATTTTCAAAATGCTGAGAATGTTGTATCAAGCAAGTCCATGGTTGAGAGAAATATAATAGAATCATGTTTCATTAAAAGCAGTTTTGAAAATAATATGAATATTTCTTTTGGTTTATATAAATTGGATTCATTTATAATTAATAAAATTTGGGAAGAATTTAATAATAAATTGGACTAATCTTAATTCTTGGGAAGAGTTTCAGGTCCTTTCTTATGTTCCTCTTCACAGAGTCGTGAGATGTTACGCTACTGTGAGGTGTAGTCTTTGTTAGTGTGATGTGACTGTGAGGTGTAGTCTCGCCCCTTATATAAGCCCTTCTTGTCATGTTTCCTGTTATAGTTCCTTGATAATGTGAGTAGTCACGAAAGCGCTTGGAATTCTTCTATTTTTTCATAGTGGTTTTCTTGCATATATATATATATATATATATATATATTCTAAAACCAAGGGTTGGCATGCAAGACACAATGAGGTCAACGACATCATAAAGAGAACCCTCGCTACAGCTGGATGCCCAGCCGAGAGAGAGCCTCGATCACTAGCAGCCAACAACGCCCACAACCCAGCAAACCGCCCCGACGGGATCACCATCTATCCTTGGAAGAATGGCAAGCTCTTAGCATGGGATTATACCTGCGTGTCGACACTGGCTGACACCTACATCCATCACAGTGTTGGGCGACAGGGAGGAGCTGCTGACCACAGAGAGGAGTACAAGATCGGCAAGTACAGGGACATAAGCCAACAGTATAAATTTGTCCCAGTGGGATCGGAGACCTTGGGAGCGTGGGGAAAAATGCAACACGTTTCCTTAAAGAGCTGGGTTCCAGACTCATCGACACCACCAGGGACCCAAGGGCAGCCACGTTCATGTTCCAGCGTCTCAGCGTGGCCATCCAGAGGGTAAACGCATGCTGCATACTCGGCTCGCGTCCGGCTTCGGAGGAGCTGGAGGAGATTCATAATCTTTGACATATTGTACCATTGTATTCATGTTCATGTTTGTGTGTTTTATAAATGTATTCTGTCTATTAATAATGCATTTATATGTATGTATGTGTGTATATAGGATGGGGTGGTAGGAGAAGTGGAATATTCAAACGGCTTCAGGAAGAAATCCAAATATTCTTCCTTGATGCCTTTTATCCACTTCTCCGAGGCTATGGGTCCCACAATTTGCACCAGAGGTGGACCCCATCCTATATAAAAAAAAAAAAAAAAAAAAAAATATATATATATATATATATATATATATATATATATATATATATATATATATATATATATTTATATATATATTTATATATATATATATATATATATATATATATATATATATATATATATATATATATATATGTGTGTGTGTGTATATATATATATATATATATATATATATATATATATATATATATATATATATATATATATATATATACTATATAAGAACGATATGTTTGTGACTTGATAAAGCCCACTGTGTGAGCGAAACGTTGCCAATAAAGGATCACATTATACTGCTTATATGTTTATTTTTCCACTATATAAGAACATAAGAAAAAAGGAACACTGCAACAGGCCTACTGGCCTATGCGAGGCTAGTCCAATTCACTTCCCGGCTTAAACCAATGACCCACCTAGTCAGGTCAGGTCACATCCACTTAAGGAAGGAGCACGGCATCAGACCTATTAGCACAAGCTAGTCAGGTCCAGCTCACACCCACTCATGTATTTATCCAACCTATTTTTAAAACTACACAACGTCTTAGCTTCTATGACGGTACTCGGGAGTTTGTTCCACTCATCCACAGCTCTACTACCAATCCGGTGCTTTCGTGGCCTCAGCAGTCACGAAAGATCATCCTGTCCTAGCCTTCTACCTGGAGTCTACCTGGAGAGCATTCCGGGTATCAACGCCCCCGCGGCCCGGTCCATGACCAGGTCTCCTGGCGGATCAGGGCCTGATCAACGAGGCTGTTACTGCTGGCCGCACGTAGTCCAACGTACGAACCACAGCCCGGCTGATCTGGCACTGACTTTAGGTATCTGTCCAGCTCCCTCTTGAAGACAACCATGGGGTCTGGGGGACTTGTGGGGAGCGTTACAGAGTGCCATGGCTTGTTGTAGTGTTTTGGAATCTCTGGTTAAGTGTTGAAGGAGGAGGTTCAACTTCTTCAAGAGGAAAATAGGTGGCTGAAAATTTGCGTAGATGGATTTAGGAGTGAGTGTGCGAAGGGTGGAGAAAAAGGTTACCAACAGTGAGTTGAAGCCACGGGGGGTGGAAACCTTTACCTCAAGTACTTTCTCGCTTCTGAGTGCGTCATCAGGAGCTATGCAATGTTGCAAGAATAGCAACTGAAGAAATGAGGGGAAGTTTTCTCAAGAGTATGGTAGTATGGGGTGACACCAGCTCCAGAGAAATACACCTCTCGGTGTATAATATCCTGTGTATTATTATTATTATTATTATTATTATTATTATTATTATTATTATTATTATTATTATTATTATTATTGTTGTTGTTTTATTATTATTATTATTATTATTGTTGTTGTTATTATTATTATTATTATTATTATTATTATTATTATTATTATTATTATTATTATTATTATTATTATTTATTAATGTCATCCTTCAGTATTAAGTGGAGTGGAGGCTCGATCCTTCGTCCTCTAATCGCAATGTCATGTTTTCTCTTTCGTTAATTGCTAAGCCCTAGTGTGACATTCAGTGTAAGAAGTAGTGAAGACTCGAGCCTCCGTCCTCCATAAGCGGCCCTGTCTCTGACCCACCAGGCTGTTGGTGATCGCCTCTTTGCCGCGAGTCAGCCACCATACCAAATGTTACTTTATTAGTTAGAGAAAAACTACTAACGAAATCCATGAATAATAATAATAATAATAATAATAATAATAATAATAATAATAATAATAATTTGTTTTAATATTATTTACAGTTCATGTACAAGATACGCATGATAAAATAATTATGTAGGTATTGGTAGAAAGCAGCCGGCCACAGGTGACACACCTGCACTGAACAGGTGTGGTGAGTGTAGTAGGAAGCAGCTGGCCACAGGTGACACACCTGCACTGCACAGCAGCTACGAAATGCGATGTGAGAGTCTGCAGCTGACGTGGGTGAGGTTGCTACCTGGGGTCAGATGTGTATACGTGGCTGTCCTTGGCAGGCAGAGCCCAAGTTGGAGTCCTGGATGACTCAGGAGTAAAAGGAACATGTGACGTGTGTGATGGTGCTATGGAAGCAATGGTATTGATTGTGGTAATATTCGGTGCAACGCAGTGAAGAACACTTTGGCAAGTACTTCATAGGAAAGACTGGAAGGGCTGGGTAAAATAACACATGACTAAAAACCACAGTTAAAGACATAACACATTGACATGACTCAGCACGCCAGAAGGCAGCAAAAAACAACACTCTGCAACACAGCGTACAACATGGAATCACAACACACGACAAAACTGTCATGATTTCCTGGAAGTTATCAAGGGAATGAAAACTGTTGTGAAGTCACGTGTGTTGGGTGCTGTGAAGGGCGCCAGGGACAGGGATGTTTACAACGTGAGGTGTATATATCTCTGTGTATATATACGCTGAGAATTTAATTTAAGTTCAATTTTAGGGGTGAAGGTATCCATGACTGGTGGTGAATAGGTAACATACAGTCTTAATGACCCTTCTGTAGTAGATAAGAATTAAGCGCTAGTAACCAACCTGGTAACCAGTAACGGAAATTACACACACACACACACACACAAGGGCTGATAAGATATAAGAACCAGTTCCTGGGGTGACCATAAAGAAGCAGTGGAAGAGAAAGTATATAGTGTCACTCAAACTTTCTCATCAGTGAATATGAAACAAAAACTGGGAAAGATGCTGAGGAAAAAACGTCGGCGCCAATAAGCCAACGTAGCCGGGAGTAAGCCAGCGTCGCATGAGAAAGCCAGATCTCTGGAGTAAGCCAGCGTCGCCATGAGTAAGCCAGCATCTCTGGGAGTAAGCCAGCGTCGCCATGAGTAAGCCAGCATCGCCGGGAGTAAGCCAGCGTCGCCATGAGTAAGCCAGCATCGCCGGGAGTAAGCCAGCGTGTACATGCACAGAGAGGTACACACCTCCACGTGTACACACACTGAGTTTCTTTAATCCCCTGTTTCACGGATTATCGTATTGTTGACTGGTGGTGAACAGGTGACACGCAGCCTTAGTGATCCTTCGAGTAGTTGATATGATTTAATCCCAGTTAACCAACTAAGCCTCTGGTTAAGACAACGTTTTGTTCGGCAATCGGCTTCATAGTTTATCAAAAACGATAAAATTGTAGTAAGCGTCTTTATACGCGTCTTGCGAGGTATTAATGTAATCCCCTCCCCCCACATCAAAACCAAAAAAAAAAAAAGCATCATTTCTCCAGGACTGTAAGTGATAATCTGCAGAGTGGACGATAATGAGGAATATATTTGGCTTCTAACAGCGAATTTAACTCTCTCTCTCTCATGGGGTAAGCCTGTGAACCCTTCCACTCCTGACCCATGCACAGAAATCGCCCACCAAGGGTTAGTTTTCATCTTCTGTAGAGTGAAACAAGTTAGCAAGGAGACGTTGTATGAGAGTGTCTGGTGATACAATAGGAGGATGGTGCCTGGGAGTCAGCTTAGAGAGGCAGCAGTGAACCATCACACACTCGTTGTGGGATGAGTGAGGGAGTGGGTGTGGTGTTGAGTGAGGGAGAATGGGTGAGTGGAATGGGGGAGGTGGACGAATGAGGAAAAATTGGAACTCAATACAGGTAATGGAAGACAGGTTTTTATAGAGGCTTGGGAGGGAATCTCACGATGGTCATTGTGAAGAACAATGAAAAATTACACAAGAGGAACTCTTGAGCTTTGAGATAGTACAGAGTAGAATTTTTTTAGTCAGGTCACTGAATGAGAAATAAAAGTTTGCACGTGGAGAAGAACTGGAAGAGAAGACTAGAGACGAGTATAGACTGGGGAAACAGAGGTTGTAGACGCTGAACAGGATGAAGGAGATTTGGGTTAGCAAAGTATTGATTACATCGCCCGAGGCGCACATCATCACAATAATGGTAGCAGTATATGATAGCCTGGCAAAGCAAAGAACAGCATAAGCATCCGCAATAAGATTTTATATATAGAATATGTCAGAACTGCCATAGAATATGTCAGAACTGTCATAGAATATGCAGTTCTTCTATGTGTGTATGCGTGGTCAAGAGTGTCAAGGACACCAGAGATTAGCAACGAGGCTCAGAGTGATAACTTACCTGAGAGTCTAAACTGTACCTGTAACCCTAGACGATCTGAGGAATACAAACACACACACACACACACACAACACACAACACACACACACACACACACACACACACACACACATACACTGTTTGTCTCTCGCCTCACTGCACACAGCGAGGACACACTGAGTTGCCAAACTTGCTGTCCTGCAGATCATTATGTTAATCACAGGTTATCATGAACCTCCTTGCCTCACATCCTTCGATTCAGGAACCTGCCAGTATTCCACTGACGATATCATACCTGTCATCTAGTTTTTCTAACCTTCCTATAATTACAAGAGCAGAACAAGACTTGTGGTGTCTAGTTTTCACTAATATTACTGGCATTTTATTTTCAACTTTTTTCCCTTCAGAATGTGACCCACAAAAGTCACCTATTTAATGTACCTACTTAATGCTAAGTAAACAGAAGCAGCAGGTCTCACTGTGCCCGGAAATCGAACCTTTTCAGTTATGGTGTAGCTTCCAGTTTCTCAAACTCTGCTCTCTCACTGGAGCAGAGCTTTATGAGGTCTGCCTGCAATTTCTTCAAGGCCTTCCATAATCTTATGAGTTGACTTTCCCCTCTATTTTCTTTTCAACTGCATTTCTTCAAGACACTCCCGAGACTATATAGTCTCCCGTACTCTGGTTTTTCGTTTTGTCATTCCTTCATTCCCGTATAAAGCCAGATCTTCTACTCCCAATTAGTTCACTGGGAGCGTCAGGTCCAGTCTCACCGGTTCACCACCTCTCATTCTTCTGGTATCGTTTACATGCTGATGCGTGAAGCTTTCCATGGTTACCTCCGTTAGTTTCACTCTACCCACAACATTCGTCAAGCTCCTGCGAGTCCACGTTCCCCAATGAGTAACGGTCTTGCGAAACGTACTAACGGGAACGTCCTTGATGTATTGAGAATGATGATCAACTCTTACAGTACCAGGTCCTCGAATACATTTCCTTGTGGTTGAAGTTCTGTTGACTTTCCTTGTTGCCTAACATTTGATGTTTATTATGGCCATATTATTGTTTGTATACATATGACTTTGTCTCTTACAATTTTTCGGGTTTTTATGCTAATATTATTACCCTGCTTGTCCGTTGAGTCCTGAATAATATAATAGTAATAATAGTAATAATAATAATAATATTTTTTTGAGTTTTTATACAAATATTATTACCATGTCTCTCCGTTGAGCCCTGATCAATATAATAATAATAATAATATAAATAATAATAATAATAAAATAATAATAATAATAATAATAATAATAATAATAATAATAATAATAATAATAATCATGGAACACTAGTGAAGGCTCAGCAGTCCATCCGAGAAGCATTATGTTTTTTTAACTAAGTTCACAGACATTTCCTGCTTGTATCTAGGAGCTCTTGTATACTAACTAAGGTATACACAGGATTATTCATATGCTTTAGAGGATAGGTGAGTACAAATAGAGAGCGTGTCTGTCTCGCGCCCAGCAGACGGAGGATCAAACCTCCACAAAGTATTGCGCTGAATAACCCAAATAGGTTTAGCGCTTAACATGAATTATATATATATATATTTAGAGATATGTAGTTATGTCTCATGGATGGGGATCCTCCTGCAGTCTTGAAAAATCTGTGGCTCTTTAGATAATACTATGATGATATCTTATACCTAATCTATATTTAGGTTTTAATTCAAGACTCACTCTCTTCCTAACTGAACTATACTGGAACCTGAGGTAATGTGGTCATGCAGTCACAGTAGTTTGTGGGAAAGATTTAACAGTGAGATAGGTGGAGGTAAAAGGGGCGGTAGTATGCTGTAGCCTGGGTGAGGTTGTGAGAGAGAGCATACTAGTCCAGGTTGAGGAGGCTGGCTTGGGTAGTCATCTTGTGTTGGTGTGAGAAAGCTGAGAGAAGGGTGATGTGAAAGTGTCATGGGTGGGTGGGAAGTGATAGGGTTAGGGTAGAGGAGGGAGGGAAGTGACAGGGCTAGGGTACAGGAGGGAGGGAAGTGATGAGGGTAGAGGATGAAGGGAAGTGATTGGGTGATGGTAGAGGAGGGAGGGAAGTAATGGGATGGTGGTAGAGGTGGGATGGTAGTGATGGGGTGAAGGTAGAGGAGGGAGGGTAGTGATGGGTGAGGGTAGAGGAGGAAGGGAAGTGATGGGGTGAGGGTAGAGTAGGAAGGGAAGTGATGGGGTGAGGGTAGAGGAGGAAGGGTAGTGATGGGTGAGGGTAGAGGAGGGAGGGAAGTGATGGGGTGAGGGTAGAGTAGGAAGGGAAGTGATGGGGTGAGGGTAGAGTAGGAAGGGAAGTGATGGGGTGAGGGTAGAGGAGGTAGGGAAGTGATGGGGTGATGGTAGAGGAGGGAGGGAAGTAATGGGATGGTGGTAGAGGAGGGAGGGTAGTGATGGGGTGAAGGTGGAGGAGAGACACAGTTGCATGTCACTGCCACCTCCCAGGTCAGGGTGAGAGACACATGTCACTGCCACCTCCCAGGTCAGAGTGAGAGACACATGTCACTGCCACCTCCCAGGTCAGGGTGAGAGACACATGTCACTGCCACCTCCCAGGTCAGAGTGAGAGACACATGTCACTGCCACCTCCCAGGTCAGAGTGAGAGACACATGTCACTGCCACCTCCCAGGTCAGAGTGAGAGACACATGTCACTGCCACCTCCCAGGTCAGGGTGAGAGACACATGTCACTGCCACCTCCCAGGTCAGAGTGAGAGACACATGTCACTGCCACCTCCCAGGTCAGAGTGAGAGACACATGTCACTGCCACCTCCCAGGTCAGGGTGAGAGACACATGTCACTGCCACCTCCCAGGTCAGGGTGAGAGACACATGTCACTGCCACCTCCCAGGTCAGGGTGAGAGACACATGTCACTGCCACCTCCCAGGTCAGGGTGAGAGACACATGTCACTGCCACCTCCCAGGTCAGGGTGAGAGACACATGTCACTGCCACCTCCCAGGTCAGGGTGAGAGACGGAGCTGTGTTCTCTTTGCTCTCGCATTTTTAACTTTCTCTACCTAGTTTTTTTCTCAACCTTTATTCCGACAGCATGTATACAATTACCTGTTTGTAATGAACTATTTCAGTTTGTGAGCAGTCGGCTCTAGCTCTTGTCTCCTGACTTTCTACCATCTGAGTTAACCCTATCATTTATTTTTTAACTCTTAGTGTGAAACTTACTTACACTGACATTGTTTAGTTTAAACTACTCTTTTAATTATTTCTTTTCCTACTGTATACACTTGCAGCTTATTTGGGAGTGAAATCTCCAGTAACATTCTCTTGTTTTTGTTTCATCCCTGGTAAAAATCCTATCCTTGCCTATAATATTTATACCCCGAGGTATCTGTTATGCTATGATCATATCCTCTCTAGTTCTTGGTTCTCCCTATGACATAAGACCGAGTTCTCACATTTTCTTTCCACACATCATTTTTCTCGGCTCAAGCAACAGTCTGAATGCATTCTACTGACATTCTCAGGTTTCACTTTCTGATATACCAGGTTGGAATACCATGCAGGTGCTGCATACTCAAATTGCTTAAGACGCAAGCAGCATTTTGAACATTTGCTTTGGGTTCCCGATTAACATTCTCTTGTTTGTGAACCTCGCCTGTGTTGTTGAAGCTATTCTCTTTATGTGCACTTTATGGGTAATAAATATTCCTGGATTCTCTTCTGAATGTGTTTCCGTCAGCATACTTAGTCTCTTAGTCTCCTTTTAC
This sequence comes from Cherax destructor, assembly GCA_009830355.1. Classification (NCBI taxonomy): domain Eukaryota; kingdom Metazoa; phylum Arthropoda; class Malacostraca; order Decapoda; family Parastacidae; genus Cherax; species Cherax destructor. Next base: position 85,418 of record WNWK01001296.1, read on the forward strand.
CATTTTCCGGGTTCATAACTTTGCTTTTGCTATAATTAAACTCCATTAATCATTTAAAGAGTTTCTAAAGTCTGTCAAGGTTTTCCTGCAGCATCATTCTATTTTCTTAAGTTTCTATTCCCCCTATATTTTTTTGGTGTCATCTGTAAACAGAGATAAGTAGAAATTTATTCCTATTGTCGCGTTATATATATGCACTAGAAACAATATGTAGGCCAATACTCTTCCTCGTAGGACATCACAAGTTACATTTTCATCTTCCTGATACATCATCCTAAAGAGAACGAAATAACTCCTTATTTTCTTTTGTTAAAGTCTAGCTTTGCGTGTTCCATCATTCTTTCATAATCTCTGTGATTTTCAACACTTTCTCTTGAGAAATTCTGTATTGACGAATCGAATCGAGCAACTTTCTACTCCATGTTTCAGGAGTTCTATATAGGGCCTAATTTTCCCTGTTGAATTTCCATGTTGGTGATGAGGCATGGGCCTGTGGTCATTTCTTGGAATTCGCTGTGGTTTGGGTGAGGTTTTCGGCTCTTGATGTGTACTGGTTCCTTCATAAAACTGAAATTTCCTGGGAGTGTGATTCTTGAACTTGCTGGGAGGTTGAAGATTCAGCTCTCTTAGGGAGGTGGAGAGTTGAGTCCGGATTTGGAGGAGCTTTGAAGCTAGTAAGAGTTGAAGGGAACAAAAGTCGACAGGTACAGTAGTTCCAAAACGCTTTCAACGTAGAACGCCATTATTTACATCACGTTCCTCTGACAGGTGAGCTCATGAAAGCGCGAACTCTGCTCCGCTGCTGCACATTTAAATTTCCCTCTAACATCTTATAAGCAGCATTTACAGCCATTTCCCAACCTATACATCTGAGTGTTATTTTAAAGAGTTGCCAGCGACGCACGGGAGTGTCTCACCTTCAGTAAATGATCTTCAGATTGATGACACCTAAATCCCTCTTTCATCATCTGATGCTTTGAATATTTCATCAAGCAACTTATATTCTTCTCATGGCTTGTTGTAGCTTTCTCTAATTTCTTTTCCATGACACTTATCTACATTAAATTATCCCTCTATCACTCTATTCAGGTCTCAGTCTATTTTGGTCTTCCTATAAGGATGCGCATTCATCCTTCTGCTTTCCTGTCTTGCATAGGATGCCGTTACACTCTGCAAACATGGTGATGTATATTTGTTTTTCCTTCTGACGAGTCATGTGTGTTTGTGTATTCATCTGCGTGTGTGTGTGTGTGTACTCACCTAGTTGTACTCACCTAGTTGTGGTTGCAGGGGTCGATTCATAGCTCCTGGCCCCGCCTCTTCACTGGCCGCTACTGGGTCACTCTCCCTGCGCCATGAGCTTTATCATACCTCTTCTTAAAGCTATGTATGGAGCCTGCCTCCACTACATCACTACCTAAACGATTCCACTTCCTGACCACTCTGTGACTGAAGAAATACTTCCTAACATCCCTGTGATTCATCTGAGTCTTCAACTTCCAACTGTGTCCCCTTGTTGCTGTGTCCCATCTCTGGAACATTCTGTCTCTGTCCACTTTGTCAATTCCTCTCAGTATCTTATATGTTGTTATCATGTCCCCCCTATCTCTCCTGTCCTCCAGTGTCGTCAGGTCGATTTCCCTTAACCTCTCCTCGTAGGACATACTCCTTAGCTCTGGGACTAGTCTTGTTGCAAACCTTTGCACTTTCTCTAGCTTCTTCACGTGCTTGGCTAGGTGTGGGTTCCAAACTGGTGCTGCATACTCCAGTATGGACCTAACGTACACAGTGTACAGGGTCCTGAACGATTCTTTATTAAGATGTCGGAATGCTGTTCTTAGGTTAGCTAGGCGTCCGTATGTGTGTGTGTGTGTGTGTGTGTGTGTGTATGTGTGTGTGTATGTACTCACTTAGTTGTACTCACCTAGTTGTGGTTGCAGGGGTCGAATCATAGCTCCTGGCCCCGCCTCTTCACTGGCCGCTACTGGGTCACGCTCCCTGCTCCATGAGCTTTATGTGTGTGTGTGTGTGTGTGTGTGTGTGTGTGTGTGTGTGTGTGTGTACTCACCTAATTGTGGTTGCAGGGGTCGAGACTCAGCTCCTGGGCCCGCCTCTTCGCTGTCCGCTACTGGGTCTCTGCTCTCCCTGCTCCATGAGCTTTATCATACCTTGTCTTAAAACTATGTATGGTTCCTGCCTCCACTATATCTTTCTCTAGACTATTCCACTTCCTGACTACTCTGTGGCTGAAGAAATGCTTCCTAACATCCCTTTGACTCATCTGAGTCTTCAGCTTCCAGTTGTGTCCCCTTGTTTCTGTGTTCCCTCTCTGGAACATCCTGTCACTGTCTACCTTGTCGATTCCCCGCAGTATTTTGTATGTCGTTATCATGTCTCCTCTGACCCTTCAGTGTGTGTTAGTTACCATTTTTTTTTTTTTTGTCCTAGGCACATGTCAATTAGACACTAGGCCTGTTGTATATATATGTGTGTGTGTGTATGTGTATGTAAGGAAACACTTCGAAATGTTTCTGCCCCACCGGGAATTGAACCCGGCCCCTCCGTGCGTGTGTGTATGTGTGTGTGTGTGTGTACTAGGAAGGATGAGAGAGCGTTGTAAGGGGTCAAGATTATTTACTTTAATTTCTCCCTCACTGTTTTGTTGTGCCTGGAGCTACAGGTTGTCACACGTACATGGAGGTGTACACGTACATGGCGGTATACACGTACATGGCGGTGTACACGTACATGGCGGTGTACACGTACATGGTTGTGTACACGTACATGGCGGTATACACGTACATGGTGGTGTACACGCACATGGTGCACACGTACATCGCGTATACGTACATCGCGTATACGTACATCGCGTATACGTACATATACAATATTGTATTACGTTACATGATGGTGTATAAAGCCTTACATTTTATATAATAGTGTACACAACCTTTTATCAGTACACATGGTGGTGTACACAACCTTGTATCAGTACACATGGTGGTGTACACAACCTTTTATCAGTACACATGGTGGTGTACACAACCTTGTATCAGTACACATGGTGGTGTACACAACCTTGTATCAGTACACATGGTGGTGTACACAACCTTGTATCAGTACACATGGTGGTGTACACAACCTTTTATCAGTACACATGGTGGTGTACACAACCTTGTATCAGTACACATGGTGGTGTACACAACCTTTTATCAGTACACATGGTGGTGTACACAACCTTGTATCAGTACACATGGCGGTGTACACAACCTTGTATCAGTACACATGGCGGTGTACACAACCTTGTATCAGTACACATGGTGGTGTACACAACCTTGTATCAGTACACATGGTGGTGTACACAACCTTGTATCAGTACACATGGTGGCGTACACAACCTTGTATCAGTACACATGGTGGTGTACACAACCTTGTATCAGTACACATGGTGGTGTACACAACCTTGTATCAGTACACATGGTGGTGTACACAACCTTGTATCAGCACACATGGTGGTGTACACAACCTTGTATCAGTACACATTGCGGTGTACACAACCTTGTATCAGTACACATGGTGGTGTACACAACCTTGTATCAGTACACATGGTGGTGTACACAACCTTGTATCAGCACACATGGTGGTGTACACAACCTTGTATCAGTACACATGGTGGTGTACACAACCTTGTATCAGTACACATGGTGGTGTACACAACCTTGTATCAGTACACATGGTGGTGTACACAACCTTGTATCAGCACACATGGTGGTGTACACAACCTTGTATCAGTACACATGGCGGTGTACACAACCTTGTATCAGTACACATGGTGGTGTACACAACCTTGTATCAGTACACATGGTGGTGTACACAACCTTGTATCAGTACACATGGTGGTGTACACAACCTTGTATCAGTACACATGGTGGTGTACACAACCTTGTATCAGTACACATGGTGGTGTACACAACCTTGTATCAGTACACTGTGATGTACTGTGGAAAGAAATAATAATTCCTTTTTTTTTTATCTGACGATCTGATAAAACTCAACGATACAGAGAGAAACGTTGTTCCAATAAAATCTTATTTTGCATGTGTATCTTATTTTGCATGTGTATCTTATTTTGCATGTGTATCTTATTTTGCATGTGTATCTTATTTTGCATGTGTATCTTATTTTGCATGTGTATCTTATTTTGCATGTGTATCTTATTTTGCATGTGTTTCTTATTTTACACGTGTATCTTATTTTGCATGTGTATCTTATTTTGCATGTGTATCTTATTTTACATGTGTATCTTATTTTGCATGTGTATCTTATTTTGCATGTGTATCTTCTCTTTAGTGTGATACTGAGTCTATGGTTTAATTTTTTTTTTCCATTTTTGGTTAAGGTGTCAACTGTAATGAAACACTTTTATTTTTACTCTTAAAAATGAATACATATATCAATGCAGAAATATTTCATTAGCATGTATTATTGGGTGATGAATCCCACACCAGTTTAATGCAAATTATTTTTAATGTTTATTCCTATATAGCATTTTAATCATAACTGATTTGTATTTACTGTACGTATTTTAATGTGTATAGATGTAATTTAATGTATACAAAACAGCTGCTTGATGACACATGTTTTTATTGACCATTTTATAATTGTAGTATTAGTCAGTATCTGTGACTTCGAGGGCTCCGTGCAGCCCCGCCGCTGCAGAAGCCCATGGACAGGAAAGTGGCAGCCAGAATGCACAAGTGGCCACACTCTTCAGACGCTGTCCACCTGGAGATTTATGACAGCATCATCATGGGCGGGATGCTGCATGAGAATGGACATGGCCAGGTTATGGAAACTCAGTTGGAAGTCCAAAGATAGAAGGTGGGTGTCCTCATGAAGAGAGTGAAGTCCTCGAGAAGGTCTTAAGCGTTGAGAAGGGTGTTGATGTCATCCTTGAGGTCCTCGGGATCTTCAACTGTTGGATGGTAGCGTACGTAAGGCTTGCCATCTTTACCAATCAGGAATTTCTCGAAGTTCCATTGAATGTCTCCAATTCTTATAGGCTCATAAAAGAGGCCAGAGTAGAACTCCGTGTATGTAGACTCGCAAGCACTCTAAATGAGACCCAAACAAAAAATTAGAAATGGCCAAAGAAGAAGTCAACTTGCCTATTCATAAATTCTTAGACAGAAGAAATATAGTTACGAACATCATCTGTCTTCTAAGACAAGTACACAGACGCCTCTTGAAGGAGTGCTGGCAAACAGTGTCCGGGAAGATACTGAGTGGAACTTTGGTTAACAGTAAGGCAATCATAAGCAAAATGAGACAGCACAACATAAACAAAAATAAAACAACAGTGCCACCATATGTAGAGATAAATATACAGCTCACACGTTCCTAAGAGTTCAATCATAAAATTAGAGATTTACGAAATACACGCAACTCTCTCGGTGGTAAGTTGTAATTCAACGTTAGATGTGGAGTCATGTGTACTGATTAGGTGAGTAGATTATCTCTTAACTCACCTTTAGGAATGTATAGAGTGGGTGCTCATTATTGCCGTTCACCTCAGTCTTCTCAAACATGGTGATCAGAGGCTCAAATCCGTCACCCGGACGAACATAACGGATACCGTTCATGATCTCACTGTTGGCTCCCTGTTCGTGCTGTTTTAAAAAAATAAAATGAGGTAGAAAGACCAAAATTTAGAGAAACCTTCTGACGCTACATATTTTAAAAACTAAACTATGTGAAACAAACAAGGATTCCATAAATAAATAAATTCGATTGTTATACATGTTACCAAATTAAACTGATTGCAGGGAAAGCCTAGGATTTCGAAGTCCTCGTCTACGTAGAACTCCGCGATTGCATTCATTTGGTTGTAAGAGACTATGGTTCGTGAACAGTAGGTCGCCAAGTTGATCACCAACAGCACCTGCACAACACATACACAAACATTACACATTCAGCCGCAAACTAAAGGTTTTTAGGACAATTTTTTTGTAACTACTGCAATATTACATTACTTTGAGATTCGAAAATTCTTCTGTTGCAGTGGTAAAAGACATAATTAAAATAAATCATGACTATTTTTTCATTACTTTCTTTAGACAGCCAGTATTTAAAGCCTGCCTGTATTACGTAATTTTCAAATGGTTAAACCTAACGAAAAGGCTACAATGATCAATAAAAAATCACGAGGTAATGTTAATGTAAACATAACCTTTCAACATAATAGCTACTCACTTTGCCTCTGAACTCCTCAAAACTGACGTTAGTTCCATTCTCCAGCGAATTGGCTGAGAACTGGTAAATGTCGCCTTCAATTTCCCCACATTCACGACGAGGTGTGATTTGCCCGAGCCCTGGGCTCAGCAGGGCCGCACCCAGCAGCAGCGGCACTAATCGGGTCATGGTGCCAACACTGCCTGCAATAGGTATCTTCTGGGGTTCATTTATATGAAGCACCGTCTGTCCTTCACATAGATGTCCTTCATCTATGTGAAGGACATGAGGCGCGTGCAGTGGGCGACACTTTTCATTTATAGAACTTTGTCATTGACTGTGATTAGTGATGAGTGTAGCAGAGAAAATTATGCAGCTGTCTCTCAGGACTCTTACCACACGTGAGGAGACACGTGTTTCCTGACGAATAAACCACCACCACGAGGTGGTTTATTTGTCAGGAAACACATGTCTCCTCATACATCCAGTGGTTTAACCTCCACTGGCCTACCCAGGCTAGTATCACGACTCCTTTAAAAAACAATAACTACATAGCGCATATACAGTAAAATAATATGTTAATAACGGCAGTGTCTGTCTTGCGATGACATTACACCAGTTGTGTAGACACATGGAATGTATCACGTGTGCAGTGTACAAGTTGTTCAGACACACTTGATGTATTATGTGTGTGCATTGTTCAAGTTGTTCAAACATACGGGACGTGTTACAGGTGTTCAGACTCAGGGGATGTATTACGGGTGTTCAAACACAGGGGACGTGTTATAGATGTTCAGACGAAGGGGATGTATTACGGGTGTTCAGACACAGGGGATGTATCATGGGTGTTCAGACTCAGGGGATGTATTACGGGTGTTCAGACTCAAGGGATGTATTACAGGTGTTCATACACGGGATGTATTACGGGTGTTCAGACTCAGGGGATGTATTACAGGTGTTCAGACACAGGGGATGTATCACGGGTGTTCAGACACAGGGGATGTATTACAGGTGTTCAGACACAGGGGATGTATATAGGTGTTCAGACACAGGGGATGTATCACGGGTATTCAGACACAGGGGATGTATTACAGGTGTTCAGACGCAGGGGATGTATTACAGGTGTTCAGACACAGGGGATGTTTTACAGGTATTCAGACACAGGGGATATATCACGGGTGTTCAGACACAGGGGATGTATTTCAGGTGTTCAGACACAGGGGATGTATTACAGGTGTTCAGACACAGGGGATGTATTACGTGGAATGGCTTCAGATTATTCAGGTGGATTAATCACGGAAATAATAAGGGATAATATAATTTCCCTAAAAAAAACACATTAGTTTTAATGAACAATAATCAATGTATGATTATTGTTTTCATAACGAATCAGTTATTTCAATTACGCTGTTCGTCAACTGGTTACAATTATTTATAATAATTCAATCTATATGACTGCATATCAATATCTTTACTGAATCCACATTTGTTTAAAATGTAAAACATTGTTACGGTTCCTACCATAATGGGGTATTTTCATCACTTTATTTTTATAACTGTTTAGTTCATCTCTCTCTCTACACTTCACTCATTTCGATAATTTGTTATGGTCTTAAAATATATGTTTATAAAAACGACAAATGATGCATAGATACAGTAATGTTATCCTTTATACATCTGCAAAAAAAAAAAATCCATCCCGTAGTGTGTATAAAATTAAGTAAAATAATCCAAGATGTATTATAAACATTAGTGTTTATAATATATCTTCAAAATATAAAACCAATAACTGCTGTCTTAATTTTAGGACAATATTAATCATCATTACCAGATCCATTTTTCAATAAGATTTATCAATATCTGGTACAATGTCGAGTCAACATCCAGTGTTACTCTTTTTTAAGGTTTTAGTTTTGGTTTTCTCAACACGGAGAAGCATTACTTAAATTTCTGCCCGATATTTTTAGTATATTATGTTCTTCAGTAACGTCTGAGAATCTACATATATTGCTTTGTGCTCAAATATTGTAATCATTAACATATATTATGAATAATGAAGGTACTAGGACAGTAACCTGTGAGACGCCACCCGTGCTGGACTCAGCAGTCTGAGTGCTTCCCATTTTCCAATACTCTAAAAAGCATCTGAAGGTAGTTCCTAAGGGTACCTTTAAGCGATTTTTTTTATTTTTGCCCTCCATCAAGATTTTGGTTTATAACAGGATAATCCTTCTTTCGACTGGCTTTAAATTTTCGAAGCTGGTATGCTCTAACTATGGAAAGATTAATGCAACTATTGGCATCTTCAGGTAGCCTCTCGTAAATTTTATATAGACCATTCCCGATCAGCTTCAAACTTTTACCACTAATGTACCCTACTTTGAGAATGGTTGAGATTGTTACTGGAGTAGGTGCCAAATTTTTCATATTTTATTTTCGAAATAGTTATATCTGTGAAATATAATGAGTGTCTTATTTGAATGCCTTGAATCATTAATGGCTGATGCTCCTTTTAAAAAAAAGATGATACTACATAAGTTTAGGCTGTGTTAGCCAGTTTACTAATATAGTTAAAAAAAAAATTATGCAACTGTTGAATTTACCTTTTTTTTATATTGATTCTACTATACAAAATAATTTTGGAACAATTCCATAACTGATAGTCATGAATTTAATATTAACTCTACATATTTTTAACATAATTCAGATTACTGTTTCCACATACTTCAAGGATATATTAACAAGCAAATATATTGTGTAGTTTCATAACTAAAATACTGAACGAGTATATGACAGAGGCAGTGGCTCTCCACCTGCCCAGTCTCACGCTAACACCATCATCACTCTCCACCTGCCCAGTCTCACGCTAACACCACCATCACTCTCCACCTGCCCAGCCTCACGCTAACACCATCATCACTCTCCACCTGCCCAGCCTCACGCAAACACGACCATCACTCTCCACCTGCCCAGCCTCACGATAACACCATCATCACTCTCCACCTGCCCAGCCTCACGCTAACACCACCATCACTCTCCACCTGCCCAGCCTCACGCTAACACCATCATCACTCTCCACCTGCCCAGCCTCACGACTCTACACCCCCCACACATCACTCTCCACCTGCCCAGCCTCACGCTAACACCACCATCACTCCACCTGCCAGCCTCACGCTAACACCACATCACTTCCACCTGCCCAGCCTCACGATAACACCATCATCACTCTCCACCTGCCCAGCCTCACGCTAAAACACCCCCTCATCCACTCTCCACCTGCCCAGCCTCACGCTAACACCATACTCCACCTGCCCAGCCTCACGATAACACCATCATCACTCCCACCGGACGACACCATCACCATCGGTAGCTCACCTCACCATTATAATATTTTTCATTATAATACTTATATTTCTCAGTTCTAATGGACATTGACTGGACCAATTACGCATATTAGATGAATGGATAAGCTTCTCATTATCACCGCAATATTTTTTTTTCATATACAACATTATATGTGTAAGAATATATTTATACAGGGTGTTTCACTCGTAGGAGGCCCCGAGTTGGTACTCCCGTTGTTGCAATCATTTTGTCTGCATATTGTGCCTGTAGTAAACGATATCTTTTACTGCAGACATAATATACAAACAAGATGGTTGCAACTACGGGAATACCATCTCAGGGCCTCCTACGAGTGGAACACCCTGTATATATCTGTATATGTTTTTAGTATGTGTAAAAATGCATTGAGTGATGATAAATATTTTGAGGATCGTTGTGGAAACTTGTGAGGCGATAAGCTTACTCTCACAAAACCCATGTTTACTTATTCTCTCAGGATAAAAGTGGACGTAGGACCAACAAGAGCAGCGTCAGTCATGGAGGAATCACTGAGGTTATCCATCCCAAAATATTAACCCTCGTGCTGGTGATGACTGATTACCAGGAAATATAAGTTTAGCGAGAGGTCCAAACCTTAAGGGCGAAGTTAATAATTAAATCTTATTCTGCCTAGGCTAATTGACATTAATATGACAAGTAAAATATTCAAAATAATGGCATTGCTTTTTGAACTATTTGTGCATTGACCCTACTAATAACTGCTTTTATTGCATGTAGACACTGTCTCAGTCTGAATTTCGAATAGCTCTGACCTGCCCTTCTGTAGTTTAAAATCCCAATATATCCTTACCCACCCACTGAGAATGGGCCTGAGAGATATAAAATCTAGTTAATATCGATACCAACTTGCGATTTACTTGTGATTTGTTTCTGGACTTTCCCTACTCCTGCGGCTCGGGGCCTCGACCAAGCACCCCCGGTGATTCCCCGGCTGACCAAGCTGTTGCTGTTGGCAGCCTGCCAGCCCACATATCCATCACAACTTGGTTGAACTTGCTCACCGCACAGGTAGTGATCCAGTTTCACCTTGAAAACCTCCACACTGGTTCCAGTAGCATTTCTGATAGCTACTGTTAGCAGATTAAAAAAGTCTAGGCTCTCGTATAGTGGCTGTGGCTCCTGATTTTCCCCTGTTATCACCACTACTACTATCACCACCACTGTCACCACTACTACTACCACCACCACCACCACTGTTACCACCACTGTCCCCACCACTGTCACCACCACTGTCACAAACACTGTCACAAACACTACTGCCACCACCACTGTTACCCCCACTGTCATCACCATTACTACCACCGCCACTGTTACCACCTGAACTACCACCACCACTACTACTACCACCACTGTCACCACCACTACCACCACCACTACTACTACCACCACTGTCACCACCACTACCACCAATACTACCACCACTACTACCACCACCACTACTGTCACCACCACTACTAATACCACTACTAACACCACCACTATCATCACCACTACTACCACCACCATTACCACCTCTGCTACAACCACTACTTCTCCATCTTTAAATGTTATAAGTTTAATGTTATAAATAATGTCTTAAGTATTGTACTAAGTCTCAGCAGACTTAAATATAAGATTGTTTTCAATCATTTCCTAACTTTTAAAACCTTTTTGGAAAAAGAGAGAAGCTTCCGAAATATTTTAATAAGTATAATGCCGGTTGCAATAAGAAAAATAAAATATTTTTGTTTCCCACTATGAATATATATTAGTTAAGTATATCAATAGCGCCTGTCAAATTTAAAAGAATCGTAAATTTATATTTTTTTCATAATTTTGTTAATACTGCGATGTTACTCTTGTGTGATTTTCATTGTGATTTGTCTTACCCCTCCCCCCTACATCCTATTTTATTGGTTACTCTTTTTTTTTACAAAAAAAAAACGGCTTAATGGTACGCTTTATTGGAAATTAACATTCTATATTCACGGTGCAGTTGCGGCTTCCAGGGGCTCCATCCAGCCCAGCCCAGTTCAGCCCAGCCCAGCCCAGCCTCTGCAGCAGCCCATAGACAGGAGAGTGGCAGCCAGAATGCACAAGTGGCCACACTCACCCATAATACTTCAGACGCTGCCCACCTGCAGGTTTATAACAGCGTCGTCATGGGTGGGATGCTGTATGAGAATGGGCATGGACATGTTACGGAACTTCAGCTGGGAGTCCTAGGATAGGAGGTGGGTGTCCCCTCGAGTAGAGTGAAGTCCTCGAGAAAGTCCTAAGCGTTGAGAAGGGTGTTGATGTCATCCTTGAGGGCCTCAGGATTTACAACAATTGGATGGTAGCGGGAGTACGGCTTGCCATCTCTACTGATGAGGAACTTCTCGAAGTTCCATTGAAGGTCCCCAATTCTTAGGGGCTCATAAAAGAGATCTGAGTAGAACTCCGTGAACGTAGTCTCACAGGCACTCTGAATGGGACCCAGACAAATATTAAATTTAATCATAGTTTAGAAAAAACAAAGCTACCTATTCACTAACGCTTACTCGAAAGAAATATGTAAAGAAATATGAAAGTTCACAAACAGAGGTCTACCAAAAAGCATTGCAAAAGCAACAAAGATCCAATATCAGTTTAAAGAAATTTCAGTGGATACATTATTTGACTATATTCGAAAAAAAGTGTACAGTTCACAAGTTAATAAATTGAGACTATTGGAAGTGGTGGAGTTTTGTAGTGGGAAGCTAAGATTCAAATTTACATATGAGGTCAGGTGCTCTGATGAGATGAACAGCTTTTCTCTGAATTCTATAAAACTGCTACTATTAAAATATACTTGAAACTCACCTTCAGGAATGTAAAGAGTGGCTGCTCATTATTGCCGTTCACATCAATCTTCTTAAAAATGGTCATCTGAGGCTCAAATCCGTCTCCTGGACGGACGTAGCGGATACCGTTCATGATCTCGCTGTTGGCTCCCGGCTCTTGCTGTGTTTAGAAAGGAAAACGTTTTAACATTATGGTAAAGATGGCTATGAAATATACATTGCATAGATCTGCTAAATATGTAGGTATTAAAACGTAATTTGTAATATATAACACAAAGGAAGAGTCCATGTACAGAAATATGAATTATTTGTTAACGTTACCAGTCCAAACTGATTGCAAGGGAAGCCAAGGATTACGAAGTCCTCATCGACGTAGAACTCCGCAAGTGCATTCATCTGGGTGTAAGAGGCGACGGTGAGTCCTCAGTAAGTGGCAACATTGACCACCAGCACCACCTGTGGGACAGACACACATTACACCGTCTGCTGTTGCGCGAGGATAAACATGCGAAAATTTGTCATTTGAAGATGGAGAGAATATTTTGAGGAGTTGTTAAATGTTGATGAAGACAGGGAAGCTGTGATTTCGTGTGTAGGGCAAGGAGGAATAACATCTTGTAGGAGTGTGGAAGAGCCAGTTGTGGGTGTAGGGGAAGTTCGTGAGGCAGTGGGTAGAATGAAAGGGGGTAAGGCAGCTGGGATTGATGGGATAAAGATAGAAATGTTAAAAGCAGGTGGGGATATAATTTTGGAGTGGTTGGTGCTATTATTTAATAAATGTATAGAAGAGGGTAAGGTACCTAGGGACTGGCAGAGAGCGTGTATTGTTCCTTTGTATAAAGGCAAAGGGGACAAAAGAGAGTGCAAAAATTATAGGGGAATAAGTCTGTTGAGTGTACCTGGTAAAGTGTATGGTAGAGTTATTATTGAAAGAATTAAGAGTAAAACAGAAAGCAGGATAGCAGATGAACAAGGGGGCTTTAGGAAAGGTAGGGGGTGTGTAGACCAAGTGTTTACAGTGAAACATATAGGTGAACAGTATTTGGATAAGGGTAAAGATGTTTTTGTGGCATTTATGGATTTGGAAAAGGCGTATGATAGGGTAGATAGGGGGGCAATGTGGCAGATGTTGCAGGTGTATGGAATAGGAGGAAGGTTACTGAAAGCAGTGAATAGTTTTTATGAGGATAGTGAGGCTCAGGTTAGAGTGTGTAGGAGGGAAGGGGACTATTTCCCAGTAAAAGTGGGCCTTAGACAAGGATGTGTGATGTCACCGTGGTTGTTCAATATATTTATAGATGGTTGTTGTAAGAGAAGTGAATGCGAGGGTCTTGGCAAGAGGTGTTGGGCTAAAAGATAAAGAAGCAAATACAAAGTGGGAGTTGTCACAGTTGCTTTTTGCTGATGACACTGTGCTTTTGGGAGATTCTGAAGAGAAGTTGCAGAGGTTGGTGGATGAATTTGGTAGGGTGTGTAAAAGAAGAAAATTGAAAGTGAATATAGGAAAGAGTAAGGTGATGAGGATAACAAAAAGAATAGGTGATGAAAGATTGGATATCAGATTGGAGGGAGAGAGTATGGAGGAGGTGAATGTATTCAGATATTTGGGAGTGGACATGTCGGCGGATGGGTCTATGAGGGATGAGGTGAATCATAGAATTGATGAGGGGAAAAGGGTGAGTGGAGCACTTCGGAGTCTGTGGAGACAAAGAACCTTGTCCATGGAAGTAAAGAGGGGAATGTATGAGAGTATAGTTATACCAACGCTCTTATATGGGTGTGAAGCATGGGTGATGAATGTTGCAACGAGGAGAAGGCTGGAGGCAGTGGAGATGTCATGTCTGAGGTCAATGTGTGGTGTGAATATAATGCAGAGAATTCGGAGTTTGGAAATTAGGAGGAGGTGCGGGATTACCAAAACGATTGTCCAGAGAGCTGAGGAGGGGTTGCTGAGGTGGTTTGGACATGTAGAGAGAATGGAACGAGACAGAGTGACTTCGAGAGTGTATAAATCTGTAGTGGAGGGAAGGCGGGGTAGGGGTCGGCCTAGGAAAGGTTGGAGGGAGGGGGTAAAGGAAGTTTTGTGTGCGAGGGGCTTGGACTTCCAGCAAGCATGTGTGAGCGTATTTGATAGGAGTGAATGGAGACAAATGGTTTTTAATACTTGACGTGCTGTTGGAGTGTGAGCAAAGTAACATTTATGAAGGGATTCAGGGAAACCGGCAGGCCGGACTTGAGTTCTGGAGATGGGAAGTACAGTGCCGGCACTCTGAAGGAGGGGTGTTAATGTTGCAGTTTTATAACTGTAGTGTAAAGCACCCCTCTGGCAAGACAGTGATGGAGTGAATGATGATGAAAGTTTTTCTTTTTCGGGCCACCCTGCCTTGGTGGGAATCGGCCGATGTGTTAATAAAAAAAAAATATTAAGGAATAATTAATACAAATGAAGGGTGTCAGAACAATATTTCCTGCATTGGTTTGCTTTAATGAGCGGTGCAGGAATTCTGCATGAGTTACGTAACAGCCAGAGGATAAAATGTATATAATGAAACAACTAAATGCATATTGCGGCTACAATGATTATTAATTAAGAATTATTTAAATAAATAAATAATAATAATGGGGACAACTTCCAAAGAGAGAAAAAAGTAAAACTGAGATTCACATAAGTGTAAGGTGATGGCTACCCACCTTGCCCCTGTACTCTTCCAAGCTGACTTCAGTTCCATTCTCCAGCAAATTGGCTGAGAACTGGTAAATGTCGCCTTCAATTTCCCCACAAACACGACGAGGGAAGATTTCCGCGAGTCCTGGGCTCAGCAGGGCCGCGCCCAGCAGCAGCGGCACTAACCGGGCCATCTCGTCAGTACTGCCTGCAAGAGATCATTTCTTTGGTTCTTTTATATCAGCGACGCTGCATGTCTTTCACGTGCAACGTCAAGATCCAGAAGTCGAGGTATTTTTAGATTGCTGATAGAGTGTATCGCATCTCTGTACTCATCTTACCTCTCGCTTTCCCCCCCCCCCTCCTTGGGCAATTCCGATGATTCATGTTTGCTGTACCCCACTTCCATGCACAAAAGCTCACTTGCCTCCTACAGCTTTACGTTCACTCTTTCTTGATCACTTCCAATCTCACTTTTATGCTATTGCAGTGCACACTGAGGGTTCTAAATCCCCTGTTTTTTTCCCATAACGAATCATCAGAGGTCAATTACTAGTATCGTCACAGCAAAGTTATAATTCTCACTGCTATCATCCAGAGTGCGACTACGTCCACCATGTCATTCGTAGATGTTTCGGAATCCCAAAGTGCTTTACAGGTTTTCCAGAAATTCCGTCATCCCATCGTCCTTTGTATACTTCGCCCTTCGTATACATTTCTAGCAAGGGTAAAGTAGCCTTATTTTGCTTGGTTCCTGCACATGCCGATGTTCAGAGCAATGAACATCGGCTCGATCAGCCATACAAGACCTTCAGATTTCCCGTAGGAGTAATTCTTCTCGGACTATTGTTTTTTAGTGTTCTCTCACCACCTTCGCAATGCTGACAACAATGTTGGTCCTCTCTGGACCGCAACAAACTGTCTTCTACAAAACCACGTTCAGGATTTTGTCCATCTCCTTGGCACCGTTGTCGGGACTGGAAAACCACACTCTCACGCTTATTGTTACGGGTATACCCTTGGCCAATATTTCATATTGTGTGTATTTTTATCATAATGGTATATTGGAGATATTTCCGTTATTAGCTAAAACGAAAATGTCTTACTTTATACTATTATTTGATTTAGCTATGTTTTAGGTAGGAGGTTACATTGTAATTTTATGTTTTACAATGTTAAAGTTTTACTGTGCCGGTCATGTAGTGGGAGACCACTAGTCATACTCCCGGTTACTTGTTTACGTACCAGCCGGCCTCCCCCCTCTGTCACGTGACCGACCTAACTTGAGCTTACCACACCGTGGTATTGGCAGTAGGTTCACACACCCTCTCCTGGTTGGGAGTAGATTCGCTCTCTTGATGATCATATACTCTCTCATGAGTTGATCCAGGCTCTCAGCCTTAATACAAATTCCCAACTCAAGGAATATTACTTAGTCTTGACTGATATCTAATATACCTGTGTCGTTATTGAGACTATATCAGTTGATACACTTTTATAGTGTATCTTTGCTTTACACTGAAAGAGAACTTTGTAACATACTCTAAGCATTTATGTATGTATTAAAGGGCATGACTTTTACTAAGTTGGATCAATCTAATAATCCCATTATAAATAAAAGGTGGCTATTTTCTAAAGAACAATTAGAATAGAGCCTGAGTCGACATGTTGTTACGAGGGGGCCAAAACAGGCTCATAAATGAAGCCCTGATCGTAACACTTATGCATTGGACACGCGACTCACTCATGGATATCACATGGATAAACAAAAGGCGCCACTCTTTGAGAACTGTCAGGTCGTACTGGCCGTCCAACATTTATTAAGAGAGTGTCCTACCAAAGTGCATGCAGGACCCATTTCCAACGTCTGAACAGCCCCAGCACATTCACTCTTATAATAATATAATATCTTTATTTCTACAAGTACATGTACAAGGTATTCAGGCTTAGCTGACATCAATGACATACTACTATATAGAAAGCCCCTTGTTATGCAGAGCATTTCGGGGAAATCAGGTCAGTTTTGTTCCAGGATGCGACCCACACCAGTCGACTAACACCCAGGTACCCATTTTACTGATGGGTGAACATAGACAACCTGTGTAAGGAAACACGCCCAGTGTTTCTACCCTCGCCGGGAATCAAACCCGGGCCCTCGCCATGTGAAGCGAGAGCTTTAGCCACCAGGCCACGGGGCCACGGGACTGACTTTCTTGCTATATGTCCCACCTCTGTTGGAGGCTCTAAATTTTTAACTGAAACTAACCTATTCCTCACTAACCCCTAATTTTATACACCCCTGCCTCTTTCTCCAGACTGGAAATAGAACTTGAACTCCAGTGGCGCTGAGTCGAGCGCTCTAACACTGAACCACAGATCTCCAGAGCTGTTAATTACGCTTTGGTTCACCTGCAGGCAAATTTGTCGATGCAGTTAAAGAGAAAATAAAAAAATTAAAGAATTTAAATTCGTACCACAACTGGTGAATGATTCATTTGATCGGCTTCCAACTTTCACCACAGATGTGACTTCCGAACACATAGTTCGCACTGCTGTTGGCTGTTATAAATCCCCATTTGAATTTTTATTGAATTGATGGTTACATTCATTTTTGCTCTGTAACTAAGGAATGCTTTTTCTGACTAAGTTTCAAAATATTATTAACGATGCGTTCTATAAGAAGGATGATAACCCATAAGTTTAGTCCGAATAGGTGCAAATTTTAAGTTTTACTGGAATTGTTAAAAAAAAAAAACTTATAATCGTTCAATTACTGAAGAATGTTATTTCTGATCGGCTTCAAACTTTTACCATCCGTGGGTTTTGTTAAAATAAAGCCTGTCACATTTTCTGGGTTGTGTAAATTTCAATTTCCCAATTTTATTAAGCAAATTGTTCCCCATGTAATAACTAGAAAATGCCTCTTCTGATCGGTTTCAAACCTTAAATGCTGGTGTATCTTACTGGAGGTAGTATTTCATGTTTTAATTTTGTGCTAAGTGGGTGAAAAATTGCCATTTTTGCAAATTTTATCAACTTTAGCTTTTTAAAAAATCAAAATCAAATATTTTTCTTACAGGTTTGTAGAGAATTTTAATTAGAATGTAAATGAGAAAGGAAAACTAACGTTTTTTTTTAAGTTTAACGAAAGGAGACTTTCCTATTTTAAGAACATTCTCAGCAACGTTTTTGTTAACCTTTTCACACAATTTTCATTTAACACTCGAGATCGTCTTGATCGATAGGCTTTAAATTTTTAACATTGGTATAAGGTATCTTAAGCAAAATTTACGGAAAAACCATCGTCTGGTCAGCTTTAAACTTTTATAGGTGGTGTGTGTTTCTCAAAGGAAGCTGTCTTTTGATGTTATATTGTGTGAATTATAACGTACAAACTTTATTAATCAAATTGGTTGCTCTGAAATAAGAAATATGTACCTTCTGATCAAAAATAAGTCATAATGTTAGACTTTATTTGGTTGTATGTGCCCTCAAGAACATTGTTAACAATTTGTATGTTATGTACACGAAGCTTACCTGAAACTTACTTTCTTACATATTTGCAACAGGTGCAGCCAACATGCACATTCCAATGGTCTTGGTAAAATGGATCACTATTACTTCTAGAATTATGCGTCTGGTTCTGTCGATGTAGCGGCGTAACAGCTGTGTTCTCTCCCAGTCCTTGACGTGAGAATAAATGGAATACGTAAACATTGCTGGTTTTATTTCTCCTGAAGGCATACGTATGTTCCTGAAGGCATGTTCGATGGTCTTTGCTGGTTTTCCCGACATAGAACTGATCGCAACCACCACACGGGATGCTGCATACACCTGCTCTGCAAATAGTTCTGGGCTTAGGTCTTCTGATGTCTCCTTAATAGTTTCTGTTATAAGAAATGCTACATCCATGTTGGCTTTTCAGAGAATCGGGGCGATGGTGATGGTAGTCTGCCCAGTGGGGAGGACCAGTCGTCTATAAATGTTGCAGTCTTCTTTGGGTTTGTTATGGATGAGAAAGACTTCCTGTTTGCAGGAGTGGATAATGTGCATTGAAAATTCAGAGTGCTCGGAGGAAGAAACCTACAACTTCCCTCGTGGTTTTGAAGTCGTGGCGGGAAAAAAATAGTGTATTCATGGGGTAAGGATTCATGGGGTAAGGATTCATGGAGTAAGGATTCATGAAGTAAGGATTCATGGGGTAAGGATTCGTCTATCTCTTCTTCTAGTGTGAACTGTATGGAGGAATCAACCATGTTAAGTGAGTCTGAAATAAGTTAGGTTGAAATGTCTAGGAATGATCACGAGGGTATCATCCACATATCTAAGCTGTATGATATATCTTTGAATGATGTCTTTAAAACGGTCCTTCTCAAGGTGTTCTAAAAAAAAAAGTTTGCTAACACTGCACTGAAGGGCGACCTATAGTCATTTTCATTTTTTTTTTGTAAATATTATTACTGAAGGTGAAGAGGTTGAACTTGAGACTGCCGTCAACTTACCTCTTCCTACAGGAAGAAGGAAGTTGTGGTCTGCAGTGACAGAGCTCCGATAAAAGGCAATTACTTGATGAATAGGACTTGAATGAAGAGGAAGATCACGTCCAAACTAATGAGTCTCTTGTTTTTAATAATCACACTGCTGAGCCTGGAAAGACGGTCTCCAGAATGTCGGAAGGGTGAACTGATGACTGTGTCCAGCCTTTTGGAAAAGTGTTCAACTAAAACATCTGCCAGTCTGTGAGGTGCTCGGCCGATCCCGTAAGTGATGGTGCATAATGATATGTTGGGTTTGTGTGTCAAACACTGGACAGAGAAACTACGTCCTTCCTCATAGAAACCAGAAAAATTATCATGCATTCCATGCATGGAAATTAAGTCAGTCACCTCCTTTCCTATTAAACCAAGACCTGCACACACCTACATGTGAATACATTTATGCACATGCATATATATATATATATATATATATATATATATATATATATATATATATATACGTATGCATATGCACATTTGTACATATATATATTTGTGTTAGAAACCTATGTCCACCCTGCACTAATTATGTTGTGTCACTGAGGTACAAGTGGCTGAGGTTATTAGGTACAAGTGGCTGATTTTGTGAGGTACGGAGATACCTTCATCTATCTGACAGCAACTAAAACAAATCTAGTTTACTATTAGCTGGAGATCGGTGTGAGTTTATACACTCTTGTATATCGCTGTCTGTGAAAAATAAAACGGTAAAAAATCCTCTCTTTCTTGCAAACTTCTCTAATAAAACAAATTTAATGGATTAAAGAATATGACGCTAAGAGATGAGAAGAATGTAGATCAAACCATACCACGGGTGGGGTTTGAACCCGCGATCAGTCATAAAACTCCAGACCGACGCGTTAGCCACTGGGCCAGCTGGCCACAATATGATTCATCCAACTAGGTATATTTGTACGATTTCGTGAGTCATCTCGAATGTAGATCATTGGTGCTACTAGCGTCATTATACACAAACAACCCACACAGAGGAGAGAGGAGCTTAAGACGACGTTTCGGTCATTATATTTGTATTGTTTTTCATGTTTTGTCCCCATGTAAACATTTCCTTTATGCAACAATGAACGAGCTTAGTTAGTTAGTTCAGACTCTCAGGTAATGAACGAGCTTTCAGTTTAGTTCAGACTCTCAGGTAAGGACCCACTAGGGGCGAGGGGAAGTGGGGACAGAAGAAGAATAGCCGGTGAGAGGAAGAGCTGAAGTAGAAGAGAAAGAGTCAGGACTAAACCCAACAGTCTAACTACTTGATTACTTATATATTACTCGTGCAACTGCCAATTTATTCTAATAGTTAAAATCAGATTTTTCTCTATGGATATTACTATATAAAATAATTAAAAAATATATTTAATTGATTGTCCATTACCATCAATTAAGTAATTCTTTTAAAATTCTTTTAAATCTATTTTAAAATAATTACTCAACTGATGGTCATGGACCTAATATTTATTATATCTTTTTTTTTTTTATATTTTTATATTTATATTTATTATATCTACATATATTTATATATATTTCATATTACTGTTTCCACATCAAGGATATAATAACATTGTGGTGTGTTCCGATGACGCTGCAGTTTATATGATGTTCGTCACACGTACAATGGTATGTACTCTCGACTAGAGAATTGGCAGTTCAGAATGTAGCAGTTCTTGGGCCCAACTTCTGTATTAACTGTCCAATTCAATCAACCAATAGTGTGAGAATTGGCTTGCCGGTCAAGGTGTTGTGCTTGACCCTCTGTCTGCGACGTATTCACTTGGTCCTGACCACTGATAACTGCAACCTGCAGTTATCAGTGGCTCTCCGTCTTATTGTTACACTGCTGATTTAACTTTGTAAATAGAAGAGTGAAGAAATATACCAGAAAAGAAAAACTGCCTCTTCTGTGTTTGCCTTGCTCTTTATGGCCAGGTTGCTTATTTGTCTGTTGACTTCAGTTACAGCCAAGTGCAACAGGAGAATGTGGCTCTCCACCTATCTGGGAAGACATCTGCTTAGCCTTCGCCACCACTACCATCACTCCCACACTGTGACCTTGTAAGTAAATCGACCATCGTAGCCACTGACATACGCATTATAATGTATACATTTCTTAGTTGTTATGGATATAGACTGGACCAGTTGCGTTTCTTAGATGATATAAGCTTCTCATTATTACAATACTATTTCATATACGGCATTACATGTGTAAGAATATATTTAAATATGTCCATCTTTGATTCAAGTATGTGTAAAAATGCTTTGGGTGATAAGTGTTTTGGATCGCTGTGGAAAGTTGTGGGCCTTTTTTTTTTTATAGAACATGGTTCCTGCCTTTGCAGATTAATTCAGATGATAATCTTAATCAGACAAGTAGACGAATGACTAACAGCACCAGCAGTGTCACTCATGTAGGAATCACGGAACTGATTTGTGTGAAGGTTGTCCATAGTCACTGTCTAACCAGATGGCTGACCCCTAGCATGTTTGATACTAACGTTAACCATCTTGGAATATTAACCCTCGTGCTGATGATGACTGGTTACCAGGAAATATAAGTTCAGTGAGAGATCTGAAACCTAATAATTATTTTTTATTCTACCGCTGGATAACTAATATTTATATGGCAAGTATAAATTATTCCAAACAATGGTGTTGCCAGTTTACCTATTTGGGTATTAACCCCGTTAGTAACTGCTTCTATTAGACCCTTGAAAACTGCTAAATAGATACATGTGGTGGCCACTACTAATCAGTTCAACAAATTCCAAATATATCGACACTGGTTATGACGCTTGTTGACTGAATAATTCCCAGGTCTTCTCAGCACTTCTAGATAAAGGCGTCAGATAGTTATTTTGTTAGGTAAGGGTGATGATTTTACAAGGCGTCGATTATCTCAATTAAAACGTCCAACCTTCCCTCCTATAGTTTAAAATCGCAATATGGAAGTTGTCGACCGACGAGCACGAGTCTAAAAGATTTAAAAATTACGTTAACTAATATAGCTTCCAGCATGTGATTTACCAGTGACCTGTTTCGGGAGTTTTCTTACTCCCGCGGCTCACTTCAGGGCAGGGCCTCCCTGTTTACCTGGTTGACGAAGCTGTTGCTGTCAGGAGCCCGATGTCACACATATCAATCACAACTTGGTGATCTGGCACTCTGCGGAGGTAGTGATCCAGTTTCTTCTTGATGACCTTCACAGTGGTGCCAGCTACACTTATGATATCTGGCTGACATACCCGCGACTCCCATGCTTTTTCACTGGGTTTATTTTACATTTCCACATTTCTCATTCCAGTATGTTATGGTAGTGTGCATATTTGGGACCAGGCCCTTTAGTATCTTCCAGGTGGCTATTATTGTGCATATCTCTCGCCTTCTTTCCAAAGAGTACATTTTCAGTTCTTTTAAAAATTTCCAGTAGTTTAAATGGTTCTACATGTGCCTTTCTGCTCTCTTCATTTTTTCTAGCTGTTGCTTTATCACTCACTTTGAACAGCACGTCAACACAACTCAATTGCCAATTTATTTATTAGACATTTCCTTCTAGTACTAGGTAAGGCTTCCCTTTGCTCCCAAAATAGCCTGAATTCTTCATGGCGTGAATCAATAAGTGCTGGAAACATTTTCTGCCATTGACCAGTTACTGCAGATTTGCATTTGCGGCTGCACATACATGCTGCAAGTCTCCCGTTCCACTGCATCACTAAGCTTTACTCCAAATTCTGACCCTACCATCTGCACGTCATTACAGAAATCGCGATTCGTCAGACTAGGCGACGTTTTTCCACTTTTCAACTGTCCAATTTTGGTGAGCCTGTGCCCAATATAGCCTCAATTTCCTGTTCTTAGTTGACAGGAGTTGAACCCATTGTGGTCTTCTGCTGCTGTAGCCCATCTACTTGAAGGTTCGATATGTTGTGTGTTTGGATATGTTCTTTTGCTCGCCACTGTTGTAACACATGGTTATTTGAGTTACTGTCACCTTCCTGCTAGCTTGAACCAGTCTCGCCATTTTCTTCTGACCTCATTATCAAGGCATTCTCGCCCACATAACTGCCGCTCACTGTGTTTTGTGTTTTTCACGCCGTTCTCTGCAAACTCTAGAGACTTGTGTGCGAAAATCCCAGATTAGAATTTTCTGACATACTTGAATCACCCCGTCTGGCACCTACGATCATTCCACGATTAAAGTCACGTGGATCACATTTCTTCCCTAGACTTAACAACTGAACCTCTAAAACGTATCTTTATGTTCTTCGTCGTTGAGATGCTGACTCGTGATTGCCTGATTAGACATTTGCATCAACATGCAGGTGTACATGTGTACTTAATCAGTGGTCATTGAGTGAACGTATGTGTGCTTACGTACAAGTGCACGTGCACATAAGTGTAACTCTATACACAAACACAACCCGCATATATAACAAAGAGGAGCTTACGACGACGTTTCGGTCCGACTTGGACCATTTACAAAGTCACACTAACACAAAGGACAGGTTGAAGGGGTTATATATATATTTTTTCCCCCTCTGTGTTCTTGTCCTTACCCTACTACTTCCACTATTACCCCTCCACCACTTTCTTGTGCCCTCCCCTGTCTGCCTGCCTATATATAACCCCTTCCACCTGTCCTTTGTGTTAGTGTGACTTCGTAAATGGTCCAAGTCGGACCGAAACGTCGTCGTAAGCTCCTCTTTGTTATATGTGCGGGTTGCGTGTGTATTGTTCCAGTCACGGTATTGTGCATTTTGTTATTTGTGTAACTCTATAATCTGAAATAATCTAAGACAATCACTCAGTGAAACTTGGCGGGATTCCCGTCAGGTTATGACGGGAGTGATTAAAAGAAACGTTGATTTTTCCAGGGGAAGTTTCTTCACCCAGTTATATCACAGAAACCATGGCATTAAAAAGCAAACATTTTAAATTCGGCTGCATTCTTAATACTTGTTGTAGATTTTAGATATAAAAAATGTGTCAAACTGATAAAGAAAAATGGATAAAAAATATAATACAGTAATTTTAAAACTTTTAAAGTTCTGCTTAATTTTTCAGAATGATAACGTAATTTCTTAGTGTTCCAGAATTAACATTCTATTCATTTTTTTTATAATAAAATTATCACATTAGAGACTACAAAGCCCACCAAAATTCTGAATCTTCCTCTATGATACACTAACGTTGAAAGTTTGAAGCAGATCAGAAGAAGCATTCTCCAGTTATCTCGCAAAGCTCCTTCACGGCTTTATCTTACTGTAATACCATCACCACAATTACTACCACCACCATCACCACCACTACCACCACCATCACCACCACTGCTACCACCACCACTACTACCACCATCACCACCACTGCTACCACCACTTCTACTCTCGCTCTTATGAATCATTACACGTTATGTGTTTTGGTTGTAATAATTGAGATCAAATACTTTTTCTTTCATATATGAGAGTTAAGTATGTCTATAGCACTTTGCAAAATCAATAGAATCGCCAATTTTTCATGATTACGATAACATGATTTTGTTCTCTTAATATAAAATTTTACATATTTAAATTATTTTTTCATATACAAAATCAAAACAAAACCAATTTATGGTATTTTTTTAATTGGACATCATTATTTCATATTTATGGTTTAGTTGTGGCTTCCAGCGGCTCCGCCCAGCCCAGCCCAGCCTCTGCAGCCGCCCACAGATACAAGAGTGGCAGCCAGAACCCACAAGTGGCCACACTCACCCACATTACTTCAAACGCTGATCACCTGAAGGTTTTTGACAGCGTCAGAAACCTTCAGCTAACATGCAACTTCAGCTGGAAGTTCAAGGATAGGAGGTTAGTGTCGTCCCAATGAAGTCCTCGACAAAATCCTAAGCGTTGAGAAGGGTGTTGATGTCATCCTTGAGATCCTCAGGATCTGTAACATCTGGATGGTAGCGAGTGTATGGCTTGCCATCTCTACCGATCAGGAACTTCTCGAAGTTCCATTGAACGTCCCCAATTCTTATGGGCTCATAAAAGAGGTCAGAATAGAACTCCGTGTATGTAGACTCGCACGCGCTCTGAATAGGACACACACAAAAATCAGATTATTCATAGTTCAGAAAAGACATGGCTACATATTCACTAACGTTTATTCGGAATAAATATATGTAAAAACCATTAGGAGTTTATTATAAAATAAGTTCACAGACTTCTCTTAAAGGACTGGAGTACAATATTGCATTATATGACCATAAATGAAGAAAAATGCACAGTTTACAAGTTCCTAAGGGCACAGTTATTGAGGATGAGACTGTAGAGTGGAAGTGAGGTCAGGTGCTCTGATGAGATGAATAGCTTTTCTCTGAATTCTATAAAACTGCTATTAAAATATACTTTAACTTACCTTCAGGAATGTAAAGAATGGGTGCTCATTATTGCCGTTCACCTCAGTCTTCTCAAACATGGTGATCAGAGGCTCAAATCCGTCGCCTGGACGGACGTACCGGATACCGTTCATAATCTCGCTGTTGGCTCCCGGCTCTAGCTGTTCTCAGAAAGAAAAAATTGTAATAAACACGATTAAGAAATATGTATTGCGTAAATCTCCTAAATTTGCAGGGAGTTTCCGTACTCATCAAAATATTTTTTTATTACCATTTCAAACTGATTGCAGGGGAAGCCAAGAATTGCGAAGTCCTCATCGACGTAGAACTCCGCAAGTGCATTCATCTGGGTGTAAGAGGCGACGGTGAGTCCGCAGTAGGTGGCCAAGTTGACCACCAGCACCACCTGTGGGACAGACACATTACATCGACGGCTGCTGGGCGAGGATTTACATGTAAATAAGGTTTAATAAGTAGCACTACACAAGCATTAAATTACTTGAAGAGTATATAAAATATTGATTCTAAAGCTAATATAATTTACTCTAAATTTCAAGTCTAGAAGTGAAAAAAAAAATAATTAATACAAATCGAGGGTGTCAATCCAAAGTTTTCCGTATTGGTTTAATTTACTAAGCAAGTGTTTAAATTCTGAATTAGTTATGTAACAATTAAAGGATGCTACATAGATAATGAAACAGCCAGTAATAAGTGTGCAGATTGTGGCTGTATTGAATATAAACTGAAAATAATTTAGAGAAATAGATAATTATAATTGTGACAACTTAAAAATAATAAGAGAGAAAGTAAAACTGAGGTTCACATAACTGTACCGTGATGGCTACCCACCTTGCCTATGTACTCTTCAAAGCTGACTTCACTTCCATCCTCCAACAAATTGGCTGAGAATTGGTAAATGTCGCCTTCAATTTCCCCGCAAACACGACGAGGGATGATCTCCGGGAGTCCTGGGCTCAGCAGTGCCGCGCCCAGCAGCAGCGGCACTAACCGGGCCATCTCGTCGATATTGCCTGCAACAGGTAATTTCTGGGGCTCTTTTATATCAGCGAAGCTGCATGTCTTTCACACACAGTTCTTGCAGACAGCTTCACTTTCCTATACTGGAGATATTTTTAAATTTGCTGATAATATGTCAAGAGTTAAACAGAAGATAACGCAGCTGTCACTCTCTGTAAGCATTTTACCACATCTCAGTAAACAGTATGTAAAATAAGTTTTTCGGGATATGCAAAAACTTTATTATATAATGACTTGATAAACCTCAACACCTAGTGAATCTTCGTCAGAAAAAAAAAGTTTTCGTTCTGCACACACTCTTCACTACGCTTATCGATACCATTTGCCAGTCAAGCTACTGCGCATAGCACTGTGGGAACGTGGGAGACCCACGCCATCTGGCTGAGACGATGCCATCTGCTCTTCGTACCTCGCATCAACACCACCTTCACTCTTGGGACAGTCCTCATTCTCGTCCTCCCTAATGTTGCTCGCTGTAACCTGTTGTTCTTTATCATCTGAGGAACGCTTTGAGATTTTTTATTTTTAAAGTGTTTTATGAATTTCCTTGTTGCTGATGTAGAATAAACACAAACGCAACACTTGGGATATTTGATGAGAGAGAAAAGAAATTAGGTGAGTTAGGTAGGTTGATGAGTCAGACATATGCAACAATAGATGTCTTTATTGACGAAACGTTTCGCCTGCACTGTAGGCTATGTTAGTCAAGTACAGGGATGAATTACACTTTTAGAGACAGTAGACGAAGTGAAGAGCCAGTGTGAGGAAATCAGTTCCTCGAAACTGATGAACAAAAAAAGAAGTCACACGAGTGCTAGGTCGGGTCAGATCAAGTAGTTATGTACTACGGCATGCGTCACCTGCTCGTGTAGTGTGTGGCTAGGTAGAATAATTTTATCCAGCACTCCTGAGATGCTATCAAGTCCTGTGTGTCAACAACCGAGATCACGACAGCCTCGTGATTGTTTTCCTTCACGACCAATATGACATCTTTCCATCGGATTCAGCTCCCTGGTGTTTTTACGTTAGTGTTTTCCAAATTGCTTCTATTGGTAGTAGAAGTGGTATGGTGATAACGTCAAGTTGTAGGTAAAAAATACGTGTGCAGTGAGCAAGACGTACGTGTCCTTTATCTGTTCCTATTGAATGTGCGTTTGTGCTCACCACTGGTATTTAACGAGATGGAAAGACGCTAAGTTGGTTGTGAAGGAGGAAAGTTTGCACGAACGTCGCTGCCTTGAGGATCTCTGCTTCTGAGACAGTAGCCCAACCCTCTGCTTCTGAGACAGTAGCCCAACCCTCTGCTTCTGAGACAGTAGCCCAACCCTCTGCTTCTGAGACAGTAGCCCAACCTCTGCTTCTGAGACAGTAGCCCAACCCTCTGCTTCTGAGACAGTAGCCCAACCTCTGCTTCTGAGACAGTAGCCCAACCCTCTGCTTCTGAAGAGTAGCCCAACCTCTGCTTTGAGACAGTAGCCCAACCTCTGCTTCTGAGACAGTAGCCCAACCCTCTGCTTCTGAGACAGTAGCCCAACCCTCTGCTTCTGAGACAGTAGCCCAACCCTCTGCTTCTGAGACAGTAGCCCAACCCTCTGCTTCTGAGACAGTAGCCCAACCCTCTGCTTCTGAGACAGTAGCCCAACCCTCTGCTTCTGAGACAGTAGCCCAACCCTCTGCTTCTGAGACAGTAGCCCAACCCTCTGCTTCTGAGACAGTAGCCCAACCCTCTGCTTCTGAGACAGTAGCCCAGACCCTCTGCTTCTGAGACAGTAGCCCAACCCTCTGCTTCTGAGACAGTAGCCCAACCCTCTGCTTCTGAGACAGTAGCCCAACCTCTGCTTCTGAGACAGTAGCCCAACCCTCTGCTTCTGAGACATTAGCCCAACCCTCTCTTTTAACAGTGCACCACCCTCTAGTTTCTGATGACAGCCCTTATCCTTATGTATTTTTGCATTTTGTTCTCTGTATTAAATTGAAAAAGTGCCTAGGGGCAAAACATTCCTAATTAAGCATTCTAAGTGCTCCATTGGTGTTTGTATTACAGTCTGTCTATATTGTCACATCTCTATCTGTACTTCCCTCAAGGGAAGTTCCTTGACGTTGGTGAGGGGCGCTTGATCTAGGGAATTGGATCTGTGCTCCAATTCCCTGAAATGAGCCTGAATACCTTCCATTTCCCCTTCCCCACATGCGCTCCCCCATGATTATAATAATAATATTCTATCTGTACCATCTTTTGTTGTTATTGTTGCTGCTATTCTTTTCTTGTTATTCATTATCAAGTATCCCCAAAAAAGACCTTTAAATGGTTACGTTTTTTCTTATTTCTTTATTTTTTTCCTTCCTTTGGGATATTTTCCATTAAATAAATGGATAATGAACCCTCAAGGTGCCTTGATGCTGGTGAGCTCTTGATCCAAGGATTAGGGCTTATCCTCCCATTTCTTGGATGGAATGTGAATGCCTCCCAGTCCCCAGCCTCGACTGTATCCCTAGCAGTTTAGCTCTTTCCTTTGATTAAAATAAAATATTTCTGAGATTAGGTAAGGTTTGTCAGGAAACAGGCCAAAAAATTTTCTTCTTCCTGATTCGCAGGTACTCTCCCGGCCCGGGCCTTTTCCAAGTGGTGGTCCGGCCTTGGCTCCCTTTCTCGGGAGTATCTCAGACTAATGTCTGCCATGGGAGGAGGTACAAGTATCTCCTCATCGTTGGGACCAACGGTCCTCAGGCCTAGCCACATTCCCCGCCCTCACGGGGCTCGTAGGGAGAAGCTAGGCCTCTGGTCTGCCATCTTACCCGCCCCAGAGGGGCTAATGGGAATGGCAGTCATGTGAGCTGCAGATGGTAGCAAGCTCTGGCTCAGTCAACTACCCTGCTAAGGGCTGGGCATGGTGTCTTCCCTTCAATATTATTTTTCTGAGGAGGAGGAGGTGTTGATTCACCGGGAATTCACCCGGCCCGGGTCTTTACCAGATGGCGACCCGGCTCCGGCTCCCTGGCTTGGGAGTGTCAGAGACCTATGTCTCCCATGGGAGGGGGTACCCCTCAGCGGCAGGACCAACTGGTCCCAGGCCTAGCCATATTCGCCCACAAGCACGAGGCAGGTAGGTAGATAGATGCTAGGCCACTCTGGTCTGCCACCTTCCCCGCCCCAAGGAGGCTGACGGGAAGGACAGGCTTGCGAGCCGCAGATGGTAGCAAGCTCCAGCCTTGGCACCTACCCTGCCCTAAAAGGGCTGGGCATGGTGATCGACGATTTTTCTGAATGGATTCAATCTTTAATGTCATTCATCTTAGGAAATGGATGAAGCTTAGGCCAATTAATGGGACTCTTGGCTGCTTATGGAGGCTCACAGGTACAAATGATTAAGCAGGCTGAAAGATTTTATGCAAGAATACGTTATGAGCTTTTGAGAGGAGCTGAGGCACAAAAAATCAAAATTTGCCATCAGGATTGCATATCCTTTCGGAAAAATGAAAGTGTACGCAATAAAAACAGAAAATGAAGAATCGATTTATGCTAAAAGAAAACTGTATTCATTAAGGGACGACTATGAATAAACAGCAACAACCGAATGTTTATTCATTCTAATTCAGTGGCTATGTGCAACGTACATATGCTTATTCAAGAACCATGATGCTGGATACTCTAAAAATGACAGATTAGATAGATACAATGATATAGTACACAGGAAGGAACACAGCTAATGACAGAATATAAGAATGTTTAATGGAGGCACAGTTACACACAAATACACCAACAATACTATTTTCCATGCTGGGGAGAACAAGCAGTCTAATGCAGGATGTTCATTATCACCATGACAAGCAGCCAACTTATTATTTGTGCTGAGTTACTGCGTCTTGAACAGTCACCTGCATTGGTAATGGATCCAAGTTCAAGGTTACGAAAAGGTAAGGTGTCCCATGGTTCGGTTGGCAACGCTCTCGCCCAACATACTGAGTGTCAGTGGTTCAATCCCGGCACGGGTGGGAATGTTTGCTTATACCTGTTTACCTAGCAGTAAGTAGTTATCTGGGTACCGAGATTAATTAAGAGGACCCCCAATGGAAATAAGACAGACAATCCTCGATGGCACACTGACTTTCTTGGGTTATCCCTTCTCCGGGTTAAAAATCCGAACAAATCTTATCTTAACCGTGAGGTTCATGGGCTTAGTTCCCGATTTCCACTTTTCTTAAAAACATTCCCTGACAAGTGTTCTATCCTGTGCTCACAGAGTGGCGCTACCAAGCTCGTGCCCCCTTGAGCTAACCTTTCTAGACATGACAACGTGTGCAAGCAATAGTGTACTGGAGTGGGATACAAATAAAAATTTGAGAATGTAGGATATCATTTCGAACCAAAAGTGAGCTTTTGTCGTAGAAATCACTGGGAATAATGATCGAGAGGTTACAGTAGATGGGAAGCCCGACTGTTTTTTAATGTAACTTTCAGATTGATATATTTAGGGGAGAAATGGAAGATCAACACTGAAGCTTTCCTCTGTTCTCCCTGCATTCTCTGACATTCCATTGTAATATTGCCATTGCCTGTCTGTAAGACAGTGGTATGGGAAAGTAATGTAATGATTAGTAGTCAGTGAAGTTGATATGAGGTGGTAAAGGCAGAGTGATAACAAGTGATTTGTGTTTGGTATTTGTTGATTATCTTCAGAAATGTTATAAAGGGTTGAGAAGTACTCATACCACTATACTATTGGAATCGGAGCTATGAGATACGATTGTACTGCTTATAGATTTAGGTGACTGTTTTGTGGGTTTTCCCCAATGAGTTAATTCTACGAAGGTCTATTTTTGGGCCTGTCTCTTCTATATATGTTGATATGGCCTCAATTGTCCCATGGATCACGGAATCTGAAGACGATGGGATGTGATGGGTGTAAGATGTAAGATAGGGATAGGAAGTACATGTACCTTGTTGATTAAGGGACGGGTTAGCTGGGAGGTATTTGCTGTCTCAGGAAATGTAGAAGACTAGATTTGGCTCTTTTTCTCTGGGGAGGGAAGAACAGAAGTGTGGTGTGGAGTTTGCATATATTTCTGAGAGTTTTAGGAAAAGGGGTCAATCTGGGGCAGTCCGTCTGAAAAAACAAACAGGATAACGAATGGTGGGAAATTAGTAAGGACCCAGGGTCGAGAGCTTATTTTTTTTCAAGGTTGTAGCGAGTGTCATAGGGATGATTGAGTGAAGGATGGGAAGAACTGGGATGTAGTGTTTGTGTTCGAGGGTAGAGGTGAAGAACTGGGTAGAGGTGAGAGCTGGGATGTAGTGTGTGTGTGTTCGAGGGTAGAGGTGAAGAACTGGGTAGAGGTAAGAGCTGGGATGTAGTGTGTGTGTTCGAGGATAGAGGTGAAGATCTGGGTAGAGGTGAGATCTGGGATGTAGTGTGTGTGTGTTCGAGGGTAGAGGTGAAGATCTGGGTAGAGGTGAGATCTGGGATGTAGTGTGTGTGTGTTCGAGGGTAGAGGTGAAGAAGAAATGGAGGTAAGGACTTCAAAACGTTTATATAGTCATATAATTATTATGGAGTGTTCTTAGAAGTTGAAGAGCTCTGGTTTTTCTGAAGTAAGGATTGACTTTCAGTAATCAACATATCCTTTATACAATCAGTTATGTCTTCACAATTTTTTTTGCCTTATAGTTGAGTACATTGTACGAGTATACCTTAAAAAAAATGCAAAACTAAATTTTAATGTCACAACAGGATATAAAACTGACCAGATAATAAAAACTATCGTGATTTACTTAGATTAAAGCAATAAACAAAGCATAAAACATTGTCAAATAATTAGTTAGTTAGTTCAGACTCTCAGGTAAGGACCCACTAGGGGCGAGGGGGAAGTGGGGACAGAAGAAGAATAGCCGGTGAGAGGAAGAGCTGAAGTAGAAGAGAAAGAGTCAGGACTAAACCCAACAGTCTAACTACTTAAGGTTGGATGTCAAATAAACATTATAAAGTAAATGTATATATGTATTTTGAAACATGACAGCGTCAATGAAAGGAAATTAATGAAAAAGTGTAAAATTGCATTTATTTTCATAACTATACAACAATACCATACACTCCAGATGTATTTATCTATATTTCATGAAGTACAAAGAGGACAAGATATCAGTAACTGATATCAAGTACGTATATCTAAAATCGATTTAAAATTAAATTATTTAAAACATGTCTTTATTCAGATTGCTAAAATGCTACAGCTCGTTCACAAATCATGGAGGTTTCAAAAATATTTTGTCTCTGTATAGAGGACCTGAATAAAAATCTGAAGCATATAAGCCTCTTTACAAATTTTCTAAAAAAAAAAAAAAAATATGTACAGTAAATTTTGATTGCTTTATATAAAAAGTGTTAATAAAGCCAAGACTACAATACACTCTCTAAATTAATATAACAATTATTTTCTTACATAAATAACAAAGTTCAAAATATTATAAATCATAGGAATCTTTTAGTGGATGGATCAACAGCCTGGGTGTCACAGTGTTGCATTGAATTTGATTTAGAATGCATATATCCTGTTAAATGGAAAATGTGCCAAAGACTAAGTCTAAAATAATCCCTTCGGTGGATGGAAGAAGAATTAAGAGTGCAGCAGCTTCAGGAATGAGCACAACAGCACAGAATACCAAGTAGTAAGTGGAAAATTATTTACTTTAAAAAAAAAAAAAGTTAGAAATGTGAAACAGATCAAAATCCGGAGATGGCACAAGAAAAAAATGAATGGAACATTAAGTCGAAGAAGGAAAGAGAGTTCCCTTATGAGGAGAAAATATAGAGATTGATCAAAGAAGGAAATCCTTCGAAATAGGAGCTTTGATGATGGTGAGGAACTCTTGATCCAAGGAATTGGAACTACTGTCCTCTTCCTTCAATCAAGTCTGATCACATCAAATTTTCCGAAGCCTTGTAAAATCTCTAGGGTTTCAGCGATTCCTTATGAATAATAATAATAAATAATAATAATACATAATAATAATCACTGATCAAGTTATTTTGATACTACCGAGAAGGAAATGGACAGTGAATGTAACGTATATATCTGCATTTTCCACTGTTCTAATGACTAATTGAGAGGATCACATAGAGTAGCATATAATTGTAGTCATTAGTGGCTAATCATTATTTAAGTGCATATAAATGGAATGGTAAACAAAGGTAATTAATATAAATGTGTTGGGCAAGAGGCTGGATAACTATCCAGGGATAGAAGGGAGGTGAATATGTTGGGCAACACGATGTTCTCTAAGTTACATGTAGAATCTACATTATAAAAGTGAGAAGTAAATGGGTAGAAGATTGAAGATTTGCATAGACAAGAGGGCATGTGTTGATACAAGTTACCAAGAAGCATGTCTCTCATGGGCACCTAATTAGTATACCCTGTAAAAGAGGTTTCGCAAATACACATAAATAATAACATTTTAAAGTCCGTGAAAGAAATCATGGATACAATTACAAAATATGATTAACTTCAATTATTAAAATATCACAGTTATACGGTAAATGGAACCTAATCATGACATGGACAATGATGCAATCTACGTAGACTACAACTAACTTAAAATAAAAAGTTGTTCTCGTCTGATCATCATCTGGTTACAGACTTCTGGTTCCCGTTGCTATCATTTGAATATTTCAAATTATTTAATACCAGTTTAACATCGCCACCAGCCAGGACCTCCCTCACTGCTTGGTCTACCAGACGTTTACATCTGTCCACAAATTTTCGCAGTTTGGGAGTAAATGGGTCAAAATTCAATGGCCTCCTTCTTCTTTTATATATTCCATCTTGATGTCTTATCATGCAATCAAAATTATTTTCCGTGACCTCCAGATCTAAGAACTCGAGTATTCTTCTCATCTCCTCAGGTAGATTGTCCAGGAGATCCTCGTAGAAAACTAGATGTAGAGGACCATTAAATTTTAACCAATCAAGAGTTGTGTTCATCCACGCCATGGCTTTGTTGGTCACAAACTTCTCCCAGTCTGAAATATTTGCATGACCTTATTAATATTTTTTTGTACGGTTTTGTAAATAATGAGCTGTAAAAAGGAGGTTATGGAAAAACCGACATTATTATTATTATAATCAAATAGAAGCGCTAAACCAGGAAAAACCGACAGATAATATACACTCATTAGTAAAGCTATATAGTGCATTGTGCTGCCTGTGCGCTCAAATTAGGTGTCAACTATACATAAAAACAGTATACGAGTTTGATTTCAAGTGATTAGAAAATCCTTCATGTAATATTTCAGGAGTTCTAGCTACATGTGTCCTCTAGTGTAATAATATATATGAAAATTAAAGACACTTATATCTGATGTCGGGTTTAGCGCAATCTGAGGTATCCCCGCATCGCAAAAGCCTCGCTTCCTCTAATTCACTATACGCAAAACAGAGAGAGCGCCATAACTTACTAATGCAGTTATTAAATATCAGAGTTGAAGATTTGAAGCCAAAATGAAGAGTCATTCACGTGATGTCTCAGAGAAACTGATGCAAAATTTCTTCAATAAAATGGCACCTTAATAATATAACAATAATCTTTGTTTCTAAAGTAAATGTACAATGTATACAGACCTAGCTGACATTAATGACGTATACTATATAGAAAGCCCCTGGTTATGCAGAGAAATTCGGGCAAATTAGGTTAATTTTGTCCGCAGGATGCGACCCACACCAGTCGATTAACACCGGGATACCACTTAGTGCTAGGTGATCAGGGACAGTAGGTGTCTCAGGGAAATACGCCCTAATGTATCCACTCGTACCGGATGATCGAACCGCGGACCTTAGTGTGTGTCAGCTGAGTGCGCTAGCAACTGAGCTACGGGACACCTACATAGCTCAAAATTAATTCAAACCTTCCACTAAGTAAGAAGCAGCAGCTCACTGAATGGAGAAGGGTTCAAGCCGGTCCTAAAACGTACAGGCCAGTTCCTTGTTCACTAACTGGATGGCCTAAAAAGGTTCATCCATTTTGAGAAAAACCTCTTACGATCAGTTTCAAAAATTCATCTATGCTCTATCCTACTTAATAGATGATTTAGATTCTTATTGAGGTGTATTGATGATAATTTGCAAGTGTTATGGGTAAAAACGATGAGATGTTATTTTCCATAACATGACTTTAGAATTCCTCCTTTAAAGAACATAAACTTTTAATGGCTAAAGCATCTTATAGAAGTGATGTTACCGAACAGGTTTAAACTTTGTAGATGCAAGTCTGATACCTAATTATCATAGTTAATAAACATTGAATCGTTTGAGCAATAACTAAAGAATGCTTCCTCTGACTGGCTTCAAACGTTCCGCTATGGTGGGGGTTTTACTTTAAGAATGATTTACATTGATTTTTGGTCTAGAGAATGGCTCTTATGATCGGCTTGAAACCCAGAATGCTGGTGTATCCTAATTAGAGATTTTTTTTAAATGATCTTGGGCTGTGTGAGTGCCAGTTTCCAACTTTTTTTCAAGAAATTGTGAAAAAATGAGGCATTGGTTTTCATTCGATAACCTGTGAATGCCTCATGCGATCGGCTTCAAACCTTCAACGCTAATGTACCTAAATTACAGTAAATTTTGGACTATTACTGGACTGTGATGTGCCAATTCAAAATGAAGGTATGCAGATTACACTGTTTTAAGAGAAATCCTAAATGATTGTAGCCACTGTAGAGCAGGAAATAACTTGGAAATATTGAAAACATGTGTTTATATATATATATATATATATATATATATATATATATATATATATATATATATATATATATATAAATATAAAATAATTTTCAAAGTTAAATGAACCCTTAAATATAATGTTTTCATGTGGCATTAGTCCAGAACCGTTCATATAGAGAATAAAAACACAATACCGTGACTGAAACAATCCATAAATAACCCGCGCATAGGAGACTGAAACTTACGGCGACGTTTCGCTCCAACTTGGACCAAGTTATCGTCCAGGTCTGACCGAAACGTCGTCGTTAATTTCAGTCTCCAATGTGTGGGTTATTTGCGTACTGAACCGGTCATATGCTCAGATAAAATATTCTTTTCTTCCTCCGGGGTTCTCATTTATAACTCGAGAATATTTCTCATGATCAGCTACAAGTTTTTAATGATAGTGAACTTATTACCACGGAACATTTCACATGAGACATATGCAGGTCTCATGTTGTCAGTTCTATAGGTACCATTTCCGATCTCGGTTTCAGTGCCATAACTTGAGAAAATCTCTTCTGATCAGCATCAAACATTCAAGATTGGTGTATCCTACTTAGGAAAAAAGCACAGGATTGTTAACTTTGTAGGTTCCAATTTACATTTTTCATATATATTTTTACAAGATTAACTTGGTCTCAGCCCGAGCCGCTGGGGCGTTGACCCCGAAATACATATTTTAAGGTAAGTAATGAGTGTACTGTATATGCATTTTAACACTCTAGGGCGCTTTAAGAGCCGTAGTATATTATGTGTGAGTGGGGTGGCCAGGAGGGCCACCACACCTGACATCTTACAGAAGATACTACATACTCACCTTTTGCCCTATATTAAGACTACAAATATTTTGAGGTAAATAATGAGTGTACTGTGTGTGTATTTTACTTTTTATTGTTTTTTAATGCCTAGTTCTATTGCTAACTTAATATATGTTAGTGTAAACTTGCTATCTGGCATTTATATGCATTTATATGTGGAAAAAATGGCGTTCTGCTTTCCGGCGATGTCTGCTTTCCGGCAGTAGCCCGGAACCTAACCTGCCGTATAAGTGGGGCCCTACTGTACTGTTATAAACAATATTATATTAAGAACACTTATTACAAAAATATGTTAGGACACCCGTATAGTATACTTACAGTGGCCTCCGTCACGTGTATATTTGTCAGGCTGAGCATGACCAATATGACCACCACTCTGCCGATTAAATTCTGCTTGGATTGCCAAGTATGGATCTCTCATCACCAAGATTGCTCTGGAAAACGACTTCCGTATCTGGAAAAAATGGCGGAACGAGAATTAATGCTTTGTAAGATTTAGTTACAAAGCTTGTAAATATACATTTTATTTGGGGTAATATAGTTCCTGCAAAGGAATTAATAGTAGCCTAAAGTACGACAATATTATTAATGTCGATTTTTACATATTTCACAAATTAAATGTTCTAATTGCTTGCTGTCACTGTTAGATTTTTTCCCTAAGGGAATGCCTAAAATCTATGGTTCGTAGCCCAAAAGCAAACAGCGTATCAGCGGCGAATGAAAACATTCAGAATGTTTTGCCCTCAGATCAGAATTTCTGTCATAATAAAAGTTCAAACAATATTGTGACAAAAATTAATGGCTAGTAAAAGTTTTTAGTTATAATAATAATTTATGTGTAAAATGTGAATTGTATTTTTCCATATTTTGTTTCAGATGATGAATGAAAACTGAGCGTTTTTACCTCAAGAATCATCAATTTTGGGACATCCTTTCAACTTTCTAGCTCAGTTTCCTTCTGGTTTTTGCTTCTCTTGTAATTTTCGTTTCCTTTGCTCGTGTAAGGATTTGATCCAGCAATGCCAACTATTCGCAAGAGACGCATTGATGCGATCATCATTAGAAGAGCCATGCCAGTAATCTCGTCCTGTTCCTCTAGTTTTGGGTTCAGTCTCTGGTGTCGTAGTATCAAATGCCTTCATGCAACACAAAAATATGCAGTTCACTAACTTTATCTAATGATTTGAAGTTATCCTTCCCTTCCTTCGTCATGTAGGATACTTTTTTTTATTCCATTTTATTTTATTTGTCTATATTTACTTGTTTAGCCTTGGGTAATTTGTTGTTGCCGGTAGAAGGACGCCATTCATGTAGCTAGCTGGAGGAGTGAGGTCAGGTCAGGTTAGAGAGTTTAAAGACAACAGTCCCCTACGCGGCAGCCAGGGAAAGTCTGACTAGCCCAGATCCGTTGTTTATTGTGTTTAGCGAGAAGAAACAGGGGTTCGTCCCATATTTAAGGCAATGTAGAGGCATGTATTTGCCGTCGCGACTCACCTCAATTGGGACTCATTCTCAACATTCAACTTGCCTCATGCCTGACGGTCGAGCTGGTGACTCGAAGCCACCATGGACACTCGCACGCACCACAGGACAGATGGTGACACGGAGCCATAATGGACACTTTCGCACGCACCCCAGGACAGTTGGTGACTCGGAGCCACCATGGACACTCGCACGCACCCCAGGACAGTTGGTGACACGGAGCCATAATGGACACTTTCGCACGCACCCCAGGACAGTTGGTGACTCGGAGCCACCATGGACACTCGCATGAACCCCAGGCCATTTGGCAGTAAAGTGAATTTTGTCTTCATAACACCCTGTTCCCTAGTAAAGCATTGGTTAATATGTTCGTCATGTGGTTTTCCGTGAATTAAATTATATGTTCCTGTGATGTGAAAACTGGCTAATATGTAATTAAAATAGCAAGGGAGACATGAAGTATTCATTATCTTCCCTCTCATTGTCTGGCTCATACGCAGCAAATCTTGAACCAGTACAGGTGTAGGCCCACCCTTGGAAATGGCTATTGTATAGTGTATGTAACGGGTTTCGGGTTTCCCTACCTGACGGTGACAACAGCACAGGTGTTGGACTTGGAAAATCTGGCCACGTATACTAAGATGAAAGTGTTGAGTGGAAAAGAGGTTGTGATCAATGTGAAAGCATTGTGAGTGGCAGAGAGATTATACCTGAAAGTTTTTTCCAACTGATTTCCTCCCATTATACAGGTCATATATGAGCTCTATGGGTTTAGCACTGCAGAACACTCTCCAAAATCCTTAGTACACATCACTAAAACAAGAATGTGATAATATTCCATTGTGTGAAGTGCACAACTTGCCAGCAACGTAACACATTACTGACCTCAGGGCCCCACTCGTGAGTCTTCACCACCACAACGGAGCCATTGGAGATAGACTCTGCTGGGAAGCCATTCTTCATAAGGGCGTAATCCTTGTAGACACTTCCTGAATAGTAGCCGGTCACCTGATGAAGCATAAGTGCAAATATTATGTTAACATCTCTGGATATTTAAAAATAAATATCTACCAACAGACTTCCTCAAAAAATATGCACTCACTACCAATGTTTTTATTTACAGCATCATCCCACTCCTGGCTATGTTTCCATACGGCCAGTGTTGGTTTAACTTTTTATATAGTCCCCAATTGGCCCATCTAATTCCTTCAAGGAAGGTGCCCTGGTGCTGGTGAAGAACTATTGAACTAAGCAATTGAAATTACGCTAGGTCTGCTTGGATCAAATCCGATTACAGAGGCTGTATGACCTCTGTCCCTCAATGCACGCGATTAGAATCGTACAGAGTGCTGCCTAAGGGAGTCATGCACAACTTTTCATCAACTTCTTTATTTGTTGACCGATTGCGCTCATTCTTGGTGCACTATTAGAAGCTTATATCGACCATCCTTTGATGAAGTTTCAATAAAATCGGCCAAAAAGCAAATGAACCACGCAAGATTTACTAAATATTACTAAAAAATATACTTAG
Organism: Cherax destructor; assembly: GCA_009830355.1. Classification (NCBI taxonomy): domain Eukaryota; kingdom Metazoa; phylum Arthropoda; class Malacostraca; order Decapoda; family Parastacidae; genus Cherax; species Cherax destructor. The sequence goes on from WNWK01001296.1 coordinate 126,074, forward strand.
GAGTAAGCTCCTCCGAAGTGGTACTTGGAAAAGTGGTTTTGACACTTTCTGCTGATAGAACACTTCTAAGTCCATCGTTTCTAATGTACTAATTCTGTAATAAAGCTTATCTTCATTCTAAAAAAAATACAGTTTGTGGGTTGTTTGACATTTAGCAAGATATCGGACTTTTACCCCACACAAATCTGAAAATATTTGAGATACTTCAAAAAGGTACATAGATTCTGGTAACGCAATCATTCTTCTATGTTTGTTGTAAAAATCACGTCAATTCGTTCATTATTAATGATGGTCCTTGACTAAATATGTAAATAACTTACTTCCGAGATAATGGCCGAAACGCGCGGCTGCCCAAGTACTCGGAGAATTTTTTTTTCCCGAAAAAATCTTTGTTTTTTCCTGCATATTAGGGGCTTTTGGCATGTACACCTCATGTATTCTCAATAACCCAATGTAATTCTTTGTATCATGTCCAAATAAACTATTACTATTACTGTTTTCATCATCTATTAGTGTCTATTAGTGACCACATACTTTGTAACCGCCCTGAGAACATTAGTCAGTCAGGGGTCATTACCACTGGTCTTAGTGATCATTTCATCATTTACTGTACCAGGAAAATCACTAGGGAACGAATAGGCCTACACAGGACAATAAAAATTAGGTCAACTAGAAAATACAGTAGAGAAACACTGGTAAATATGCTACACAATTGCGACTGGTCAGTGATAACAAGTTGCACGGACGTAAATGATGTCTGGGAAAAATTCAAAACAATGTTCACTGCCATCCTTGATAATATTGCACCAGTTAAAGAGGTTAGGATTAAACGAAGAACTGAACCCTGGATGACTACTGAGATATTAGATAATATGAAATTCAGAGACCAGTTGATAAAAAGATTTAAGGCAAACAGACAGGATATTGCAGCGCTAAATGAATTCCAAAGGGTGAGGAACAGAGTGCAGAGACTTATAAAAGGTGCAAAGGCTAGGCACTATTGCTCAAAAATCGAAGAGTACAAGAATAACCCTAGAAAGCTCTGGCAACAACTCAAACAGTTGGGGTATAGCCATAAACCCGTAGATAGATCTAACATAGTTCTAAATGTCGATAACGAGGTATGCCACGAAACAACTAAAGTGGCAAATTGTTTTAATTCATACTACACAACTGTCGCATCAACACTAGTAAGTAAGCTACCAGCTGCATCAAATACCTTTAACACAGACTCTGATAAATTTAAAACATACTATACCAATAAAGGAGTAACTGAAAACAGTTGTCAACTAGTAAGTGTATCTTATGACTTCGTGCAAAAAGAACTAAGATGTTAAACCCAACTAAGAGCACCGGACCTGATAACATCCCGTCTAAGTTCCTAAAAGATGGTGCCTCTGAACTGGCAATCCCCATTGCTCACATAATAAATTTGTCCATCACCACTAATACAGTGCCAGATGGGTTCAAGGAGGCCAGAGTTACTCCTATCTTCAAGAAAAATAGTAGGTCTGATGTCAGCAACTATAGGCCTGTTAGTATACTCAGTGTAATATCCAAAATTCTAGAGAGGGCGGTGTACTGTCAAGTAGTTAAATATCTTAGTGACACCTCCCTAATTAATCTGATGGATTACATGAGAACTGAAATGTCTATAGGGAACCTCATAGGAATGGTAACTTTAGACTTGCAAAAGGCCTTCGATACTGTCAACCACAATATATTATGTAAGAAACTTCAAGCTATCGGCATAGGTTCCACAGACTGGTTTAAGTCCTATCTTAGCAACAGGAAACAAATTGTCAAAATCAACAAAACGGAATCAGAACCAATGCCGATAGCATGTGGAGTTCCCCAAGGTAGTATTCTGGGTCCTTTATTATTCCTGTGTTATGTAAATGATATGCCCATCAGTGTCAAGTGCAAACTCCTACTGTATGCGGATGACAGCGCTCTGTTAGTGTCAGGTAAAGACCCACAACATATAGCTAATGTATTAACTCTGGAACTGGAGTCATGCAGCAAATGGTTAGTAGACAACAAACTATCGTTACATCTCGGGAAAACAGAAGCCATACTCTTTGGCACGAAATATAAACTGAGCAGGGTAAATAATTTTAATATCCGGTGTAATGGGGAATCCATCACTTCAGTTTCCTCAGTAAAATATCTGGGAATCCCCTTTGACCCATGCATGTCAGGAGAATTGATAGGGAACAGTGTAATAAAGAAAGCGAATGCCAGACTGAAGTTCCTCAACAGACAAGCACAGTGTCTACCTACTGAGGCTCGCAGGACCCTATGTCTAGCCCTTATACAATGTCATATGGACTACGCTTGCTCTTAATGGTACTCTGCCTTGACAAAAAAAACTGAAAGATAAACTGCAAATCACCCAGAACAAAATGGTAAGATTCATCCTGGACATGGGTCCAAAAGAGCATGTAGGCCAGGATGAATTACAACAATTGGAAATGCTGAATATTGAAAACAGAGTAAAACAACTTAAGTTGAATCAAGTTTATAAAATTGCTCACAAACAGTGTCCAGAATATCTTGCTGCCAATTTTGTCAAGGCTGGGAACCAAAGCAGTCATAGTACTAGGGGGAGAGAGCACAACTTTGTAGTTCCCACAGTCAATGGCCAGGTTTCAAACACCTTTTATTGTACAGCAATAAAGGAATGGAACAGACTGCCTGCACATGTCAAAGCCAGTCATAGCATGAGCCAGTTCAAGAAGAGAACCAAAAGGTACCTAATGAATGTAGCGACAGAAAGGGAGGAGAATGATTTTTTATTTTTTTAGCTAACACACATGTATATGTAAATAACTCTTTTTACCTTATTCCTAGTATAGATATATCCTTTATAATATAATGACATATATATCCTACAATGTAAAAATTAAGGTATAAAAAGGACCCCAATGGAAATAAGTCACTATGTCTGACTTTTTTGGGTTATCCTGGGTTCTCTACACATATGCTGCTATGTATGATAATGTATGTAAATGTATTTGTGTATACCTGAATAAACTTACTTACTTACTTACCATCGGCTAGATCCGTTTTCTCTCATGATAGTGATGTGAGAATGGGAAAATAACCCTTATGGCCATAACCGTCATATTATGCCACATAATATTTATTCTGGTGTGTTTTTAATGTTTCTATGCTATTAATATGTCGCCTTATATCATAATAGATCAATTGTAATAAGTAAATAAGTATTATTATTGATATTAGCGTAAGAATAGAACAATTTGTTGGCTGCTGTGTCTTGTCCGCCACAACGTAATTTATGCCTTGTCAGCACTTCTTCCCGGAGAAGGTTCCTGATTGGCTCTCAGACCATATTAGCACCTCCCACTCTTCTATAATCTCAGATGGTGAATTTGTATTATATTAGAGAGAGAAAAATATAAGAAATTTATAAAAAAAAAAAAAAAAAAAAAAAATTTTGCCAAGTCAGCGCGCATGCTATGACAGGCGCCGTCATCATGCATGTTAACAATAAATTACTATAATTCCTTGTAGAAACATCGTATAATGATGATAATTATACCAGGGTGTTGCCAGAAAGATCACCTATTTTTCGGTGAGGAAAACTCAATTTTCGTATTTTTTCATTTTTTTTTTTTACTAAGCGCGCTCCATGTGTCAGGAGCCCCTAAGTTGATAATGTAGTTAAATATTAGCATTGAAAAGACATTCTCCAATTATTACACAGAAACCAATTTGATTAATAAAACTGGCACATGATAACTTACACAACATAAAGGAATCGTTTCTATCGAGGAGAACACATCAGCACTAAAAGTTAAAGCTGACTAGAAAATTCATTTTTCAGGTATTGCACAAAATCCAACAAAATTTGTATGTAAGAAGGTTTAACCCATAAAATATTCCATCCATTTCATACGTCAGCCATCATAGGGGTCATATAACGTCTGTGGAATGGGAAGCTGATCAGAAGAGTCTGTCTCCACCTCTCACACAGAAACAAAATCTGAGAATGACCTACGTATCCTGTGTCAGACATTGACACATGCAAATAAACTCATAAATCTTGCCCTAGATACATTGCACAAGCGGAATAATAATAATAACAAAAAAACAATACTACTAATAATAATAACAAAAATAACAACAACAATAATAATAATAATCTATCTCATACAAATGATGCTGGGATTTGCAATTTTCGCAGTCACTAGCTCTCTTATTTCGTATAAAGTCACTCGATCTTCTACTTCAAACAAGAACTATTGCTGTTCATAAGGAAGAACTCACCTGCTGGAGAAGGTATCTGATCCAGGTGTTTCCAGAGCCAGGGAAGGAGACGAGGGCGGTGGCGGGTCCTGGAGGCTCCCTCCAGTGTAGGGGCTGACACCAGGGTAGTCGAGCTCCCCGTCCCCCACGCCGAGATGTCCAGCCCCATGACCCCCGAGGCTGTAGGTTAAATAAACTATTATTAAATGGGCTTCATGGAGCACATTTTATCCTTTCAATAAGCCTGCAATTATTTCGTCCATGGGTTTGATGGTAATGAGTAATATTCAGTTGGATCCAGACCAATGTCTTCCTCAATGACAACAGATAGGGACTCTTTCTGACATTATACATATCTCTAAGAAACGTGAAATGTTCTGAGGTGAGTTATTCTATGTGCTTCGGTTTCCCGATACGTGCAGTTTGTTTTCATTTACTAGCCAACGTTTAGTGTCCCGTGGCCTGGTAAGCATGGTAGGACTGGTGGGCAATGCTCTCGCCTCACACACTGAGTGTCTAGGTTCAATCTCCGGCCGGGTGGAAACTATGGACGTGTTTCCTTACACCTGCTGTCCCCGTTCACCTAGCAAGCAAATAGGTACCTGGTGTGGGTCGCATCCTGGGGGACAAGATTGAAGGACCCAAGTATAGATTACGTAGATTCAAATTCAAATTCAAATTCTTTATTTCTAGTAATATACAAAGTGGGGTGTACTTATAATTATACATTTTATGAAGTAGATATTACAAGATGGCCAATAATATGCCTAGGTATGCCTAGGCTTTTCAGGTTTTTCAGGTAGATGGAAATAAGACGGACAGTCCTCGATAACGCACTGACTTTATTGGGTTATCCTGGGTGGCCATCCCTCCGGGAATTAAAAATCCGAACAAAATATTATCTTATCTTGCCTCTTATAGATGAACCAATTTGAACCATTTTAATATATATATATATATATATATATATATATATATATAAAAATTTTTTTATATATATATATATATATTATTCATTATATACTCACGTCATGGCCATCCAGAGGGAAACGCATGAAACGCATGCTGCATCTCGGCTCGCGTCCGGCTTCGGAGGAGCTGGAGGAGATTCATAATCTTTGACATATTGTACCATTGTATTCATGTTCATGTTTGTGTGTTTTATAAATGTATTCTGTCTATTAATAAAGCATTTATATGTATGTATGTGTGTATATAGGATGGGGTGGTAGGAGAAGTGGAATATTCAAACGGCTTCAGGAAGAAATCCAAATATTCTTCCTTGATGCCTTTTATCCACTTCTCCGAGGCTATGGGTCCCACAATTTGCACCAGAGGTGGACCCCATCCTATATATTAAAAAAAAAAATATATATATATATATATATATATATATATATATATATATATATATATATATATATATATATATATATATATCTTTGGCTAAGTCTTACGTATTTTTGTTCCATTTTCTGTGAGATATGTTACCAGAGAAAACGTATATCTTGTATAACTTCTATGCAAACTGCACAAATCCTCAGAAACCTTTCCTGTGTGTTGACATACATGAGGCGGGTTCGAGAGTTTTTCTGCCTTGGCAACCCGACCCGGGGCCAGGCTTTTACAAACCCCAAAGTTTGAAGCATGATATTTTGCACATGGTTGTGAGTAATTTTGTAAAGATAATTGAGTTTCACCTGCTGTACACTATCTTCCACAATTTGCATTACCAGTTTTTGAAGTTAAACCCGACCTACATGTTTTCTTGATCCCAGGTTCAGTATGAAGTTTGAAATCCTTTTCTTGGAATATTTTGTAAAATAAATCAACATTTTGTTAGAGCTGTGCCATGAAGAATATCTCATTATACACGAGTTGACGTAGGATTTTGCTAGCCTGAGCTGGTAGGCACTGTTGTAACATGTTTGACTCTCATTCCAAAGGGCCCCAGGCAGAATCGTGGATGGACGGGACATACCTCAACAGTGGACAAATCTCCCAACACCTGCTACCACTGTTAGTCGACTGTTGATGTAGGTCGTATCTCAGGGAGGACCTAATAATGACTCCAATGCAAATAGGCCTCATTGACTGGATGTGTTGGGATATCCTGGGTTACTAACCCTCTGAAGTTAATATGAATAATGACTTCTTTTAAAGGAAGTTTAACCTGGCATTCGCTATTTTTTACTATAATGTAAGTGATTGGTTCCTCGATACACTTTAAAATTATAAACTCTCTTCATTTTGTATTTCACTAAGTTGCAGCGATAGTTTATCAACTAGCTATTTTCTTCACAACTTTAGTTTCAGTAGTAACACCTGAGCGATATCCTTTGGGTCTTTTCCTGGCAGGAAGAAACACGAATGCTGTATAATGCAACTCTTTATTGACAATGTATCTCGCACTCGATGGGCTTTATCATGGAACTCTTTCCTAAAAGGCCAGACTGAGGGCACTGAAACTACACTCTTGAAAGGCTTAGAATTAGGGGGAGATCTGACTGAAATACATAAATAAAAGACAGGGATAAATAGAGGGGATATGAAGAATGCGCTGAAAATATCTAACCAAGACAGGACCGACAGCAATCGGTTCAAGTTAGAAAAAATTAGAATTAGAAAGGCAATAGGAGAGCATTGTTTTGGTAATAGTTATGAATGATTAAAACAAACTCCCGTGAAGTGTCATTGAAGCGAGAACCTCGGACAACTTTAATTAAAGTAATTTGAACAGTTATTTGAGTGGGTGTGAGTTGAGCCTGCCTAGCATGGGCCCGTAGGCTACTGTGTGAGCCAAACATTGTCAGTAAAGGATCGCATAGTACAGCATTCGTCTCTTTTTTTTAACTGTGTCATTATTTTATACTATGTGTCTCCATCTTTTTCTGACACCCAAAGAGCATATTAATTACACAACACAGGACGAGTAATGGCCTAAGCTACTTCCTTATGAAACTCTACATGTAATCTGATTCTGTATTACTGATTTTCACAATTTGCACAAGTTAATTTCAGCCTGCAAATGTTTTTACATATTCAAACTTTTACAGTGACTGCATTATGTGGTCATTATAGGAATACAATGGTAATAGTGGATGATAAAAATAGTCTAAATTTACTCAACAAAGCCGAAAATGATGTTTTGTTTCTTTGGGTCCCGATGTTTCGCACTGCCACTATTGACCTCTTCGCTCACGGGCCGAGAGGTTGTGCTGCGCAGTTGCTCCTGGTCCAGTCTTTGCGCAACTTCCGATTTTCTCCAAGATGGCGACCAGTGTTCGGAGGAGGAGCAACACGGTGTGTGTGGAGCTTCTTAAGGGAGCCATTTACCAAGCTAACGCTTCAGTGTTGCTGCCGGCGATAATCCGTGACACTTTTTGTATTTGTCATGAAGACCTTTATGGCATTGCATTAAATGGTTCGACGAGGATCTTCGTGAAGTTTGGTACAGTGGAGGCTTATGAAAAAACTGTGGAGAGGTACCAGGAGAAGCACCTCACTGTCAACACTGGGATAGAAGTCCGGCTCAGGGATGCCTCTAAACATTACACCTTTGTGAAGGTCCGTAATGTGCCATTTGAGGCCATTGGATTGGATGTCAGTGAGGCCTTTGAAAGGTATGGTGTGGTGCATTCTACGACTATGGGAAGGTGGACTGAAGGAATATATGCTGGGTTGCCAGAAGGTTCCTTCACATTGAAAATGACTTTGAAAAGGCCTATACCGTCCTATGTACTGCTGGAGGCCTTTAGGACGCAGGTGTTTGTTACCTACGCGGGACAGCGTAGGACATGTCGTATGTGTGGGGAATATGATCACATGGCGGCGGGTGTCCCACCATCATGGCCCCAAGACCAATGGTTACACAGGTACCTGTGATGCATAACCCCTTGGAGGAGTCAACACCTGAGATTGTGGAAGGACTGGGAAAGGCCAGTGGGGCAGAAGTGGGGAAAGGTGTGGGGGAAAGTTGTGTAACGTCCCTGAGGAGTTGAAAGCTCCAACAATCGATGGGCCTGGAAAAGATAATGAGTCTGGGGATTTGGTGGAGGTGGGTGACCTCCAGGTGGACCTATCGCAACCATTGCAAGAGATGTTGCGAACGTTTCTGGAAGATCCGGAGGTGATTTCCTCTGGAGTTGAAGGACACTTACAGGTGGAGGAGGGTAGGCTTAACCAGGACGTGAACGTGCCAGAAGCTGGGAAGACAGGTTGCAGGTGCAGGAAGTGGAGGCTGATGTGCATAGGGATGGGGACACGGATGTAATGGAGGTAGGGAAGAATCAAGAAAGAGGGCAGGAGAGGTGTCAGATGATGATGTCCTCACACCTGGCCAGCGTACAGGTAAGAAAACATATGTAGAGATGGCATGGAAGGGGAAGGTGGGGGCACAGGTGAGGGTATGGGATCAGGGAGTGAGGAGTGTTAGAGATAAAGGTTTAGGGAAGGGTGCCACGGCCCGCCCGCAGAAGCACAAGGAAAGCCCCTTTGGCGTATTCAAGTGTTTAACGATTAATGTGAATGGCCTAAGGGCAGAAATTAAATGTAGGTGGGTGGAGGTAGTGTTAAGACGATATGACGTAGATGTAATTTTTATACAAGAACATAATTTTAGGTGTGGTCGAGAGTTGAGATTGAAAGGTTATGAGGTGTATGCAGGTAACTCGGGAAATTAAAGGGTGGGGTGGCTGTGGGGGTGAAGGAGTCCAGTCCCTTTCGGTTGTTAGCTTGGGAGGAGGGGAGGGAGAGTGGTGAGGGTGGATGGGCATTGGGGCGACATTCGGTATGTTTCATGGGAATATATATGCCAGCTGACAATAATCGACGTGTAAAGGATGAATTTATAAGGAGGTTTTGACATATCATTTACGGGGTTTGCCTATGATTACTCTGATGGGTGGGGATTGGAATTGTATAATCAGGAAAAAGATGTAGAACCTAGAGGGCGGGTTGTGAATTAGGGCGTTGCGTGTTTTACTGAGGGAGGTGGGAGTGTTCGATGTGGTACGGGTGATGGGTGGAGGGTGGAGCATACTTTTGTGAGGAGAGGCTATGCAGCCCGGTTGGATCGTGTTTATGCAACAAGAGACGTTACAGTGGGGAGGGTGCAAACGCTTGATATTGGTTTTCTGACCATCGTGGTGTATTAGTAGAGGTGGAGTGGGATGGAATGGTCCGAAGGTACAATGGTTATTGGAAGTTGAATGTGCGTTTGCTGGCGGGGAGGGGAGGGAGGTCGTTGAGGAATGGTGGGGTCCTTCTGGTTAGAAGGAGCAGAGGTAAGGGAGAAAGATTTTTGGGCTGGTGGGAAAAAAGTGCAAAGGAGGGAATAAGGGACTTTATAGGAATCAAGGAAGAGATGAGGCAAGGTGGAAGTTTGGTCTTCAGAAATATTTGGAGGGTCAGCTTAATGAATGCTATGAGGGTGGGGTTGGTAGGTATGGGGAAATAGAGGGGTTAAGGGAAGGTTGAGGGATATTCAAAATGATCGTTTTGATGCGATCAGAGTAAGAGGAGGTATTGAGGAGGCGTTGTGGGGAGATAGACCGTCAGGTTGCGTGTTGAGGAGGTTTAGAGATAGGCAGAGGGGTAACACGATTATGGGGATTGAGGTGTGTACAAGGGTGGGAGGATATGAAGTGGGACAGGTGCTCAGGACAACGGATGGCATAAGCAATTATGCCGATCATTGGTTTGGGAGGAAATTATCATTGAGTGTAGGGACGGGTAGTGCCGGGGAGGTCCTTCGGGAAGGGATCCTGTGTCGTTTGGGGGAGGAAGACCGTAAGGAGTTGGGTGGAAGTATAAGTGAGGAGGAGGTGGGGAGGCAGTGTCTAGATTAAGTCTAGGGAAGGCACCAGGGTTAGACGGGATACCGAATGATTTCTATGTAGTGCATTGGGAAACGTTGAGAGAATGTTTAGTGCATTTGTTTAATTGTATGAAGGATGGGGGTAGGTTAGGGGAGACGCAGGGGACGGGGGTAGTTGTTCTGGTGCCAAAAGGAGGGGAGAACCTTGGGTAATTACAGGGCGATATCCCTCATGTGTGGAGATTATAAAATCTTCGCAAAAATTTTAGGGAATAGAATGAAAAAGGTGCTTGACAAAGTCATACATCAGGGCAGTTTGGTATACCTGGAAGAAGTATGAGTGTAGGACATGGGAGAATCGGGATTTTATTGAAGGTAGGACAGGGGGGGTGTCTTGGGAATAGATTGAAGGAAGCATATGATTGTGTGAATAGAAGCATGTTGGGAATTATATTGAGGAGTCAAGGTTTTGGGGAGGAAATTGCTGGATGGGTTGAGACATTGTATAGTTTTGCGAAGGTGTGTGTACAGGTGAATGGTAAGTTGGGGAAACAGGTGGTGATGGAAAGGGGTCTGAGACAGGGTGTCCCATATCTCAGATCCTTTTCGCGTGCATGCAGGATCCTTTTATAGGTTAATAGAGGAAGGAGTAGGAGAGAGGGAAGAGAGGGGAAGAGGGGGGGTGAGTAGTGTGGGCATCGTGGAGTATGTGGATGATACTACTGTATTGGTGGGTGGAACAGAAGGGCTGGTTAATGTGGGACGTATTATAGAGGTCTTTCGAGCAGCGACGGGAATGAGGGTTAATGGAGCCAAGTCTAAGTTATTGGAGGTGGGTACGTGGGTGGGGGGGGGGGCTTGGGGAAGGTGTATGGATGGAATGTTGTGGATAGAATAAAGATCTGTGGAATTGTGTATATGGCAGATGTGAGAGTGGCCAGGCAGGTGAATTCTGAGGAGGTGGTGGGTAGGGCTTTGGGTAGAATGAGGGGTTGGAGGGCAGGGGATGTTACGCTGTTGCAACGTGTGGTGGTGGTGAACACACTTGTATACAGTAAGGTGTGGCATGTAGCTGCGGTGTATCCTTTAAGGATGGTCGACATCAGGGAATTACAAAAGAAAGTGTTACGGTATGTGTGGGGGTATGGGCGGCCGTGGCTTTGAAAGGAAGTTGTCATGATGAGTGTCAAGAGGGGAGGGTTGGGCCTCATTTCTTTGGAACATCGTGTGAAAGCAGTTTATGTGAAACATTGTTTTTTAAGGAAGGGTGGGGTGAGAGGTCAACGAGTAGGAGCGGTCATGGAGGATGTATGGAAGTGGTGGAGTGGGAGGGACCTGCGGGTGTGTGAGGACATGGCTAGACAGTTATTGGCAATGAGGGAGCCTAAAAGGGCAAAGGTGGGCAGGTTGGGGACGGGGAGTGAAAAAGGTGGGGTGGTACAGGGTCAAGCGAATTTTCCAGTTTATGATTGGAGGGGGATTTGGGGTAGGTTCAGGAAGATCCGTTTATTGCCTAAGGTACGGGAGGTGGTTTACAGATTTTTATTAGGTATATTGGCATCGAGGTCTGAATTATATAGGATGGGGTTGGTGGGTACGAATGAATGTCAGAGGTGCGGAGATGAGGAGACAGCATATCATGCTGTATATTTTTGTGAGTCTTTAGAGGGGTGAGGCTATGGTTGTCAAGGGTGATTGGATTGGTGGGGGAGAAAATTTCGACCTTACGGGCTTTAAGCTTTGATGTTGGGGAGTATCGAGAGAAGTGGGGAGGGCAATTGTGTATGTAATTGCGGATTTCTTGTATGTATCATGGGGAATGAGAGAGGTGGGAGGGGACTGTAGGGTGAAAGCCTTAGCGGCTCATGTGTATCGCTCAATGTGTAGGAATAGGCTATTGTATGGAGATAAATGGGTATCAAGTTTCTCTGAGGGATATAGGACATTAACAGTAGCAAAGTTATTACGGTGATGCAGAGTAGAGCTGGAAAGGACTGGATTCTTTGGAAGACAGAGTAGTTAGGGGGTCGATGTTGTGTTGAATGAGGTTTTAGGGTGCATAGTAGGGTGAATGTTGAGGGGGGTCGACTGGCGACGAGAATGCTTGTTATTGAGCAACGGGGAAAAGACAGCTGACGCGGAAAGGTGTTGAATAGGTATGAGAGGATGACAGGATGAACTTGTTTGGACTTGACTTTACGTAATGACGTGACAAAGACCAGGTTCAAGGGAAAGGAGTACGCACAAGGGGGCTTTCTGAAGTGTTGGAGCATGGTAATTGATGTTTGTTTTATGAGACAGGAAGGTATAGTTCCCTGACGTTGTACGGGATCATGTTAATATTGTTCTCAAATAGTACATATTATGTTTCTTATCAGTACTCTCAAAATAGGTAATTAAAATTTGTTGTGGAGTTATTGTAATATTACCACAAGATTAGTGGTATCAGAGAAGGTTTTTTTACATTAGAATTGTCATTGTATAATGTTATTGTATAGCTCCGTTTCATATACATCATATCATTGTCGTTAGGCAATGTGAAAGTACTGTACTGTTTTGTATAGCTTTTGGAATTAATGATGCTAACGATCTTATTGTATGGGTATTATTTGGGAAAAATTTTGTATGATGATTAAGGGTATCATCATAGTACATAGATTATGTATAGCAGTACTTAGTTCTTATTTTTTTGTGTGTGTATTTATGAATTATTGTATGTTGTTATGGTGATATATGCTCTGCGGGTTAGGATACGTGCTTGTATTCAGTGATAGGAGTAGTTTAATAGGGATAGGGGAAGGAAATTGAGTTGGCCTTGTCAAGTGATATGAGTCTTGATGGAATACCCATCATTTAGATGGTTATTCCTTTATATGTTGGATAATAACTTACAACTTGAGTGGTATCAGATAAGACTTCGAATAATTGCTATTATGTAATGTTACAGTAAAGCACAGTTTTAAACATAATTAAAATGGCAGTCTTAATGCCTATGGCCTCTTAGGTTAGAGGTATTCAGTAATATTTATGCATATATGTTTTATGTAGAGGTATTTAGTTCACAAATTATTGGATATAGTGGCCTGTGGTCGTGTTGTATTTGTATAAAACAGGGTTTTATATTTTATCTGTATGATGTTAGTTTTTAAGTGGTTATGTTCAGAAACCACAAGTGGAGTGGTCTCAGATACGAATTTTCTTTGTAACATTGTCACTATATAATGTTAATGTTTTGTATAGTATTGCAAAGTTTGTTGTTAATGTACCTGTATGTGTTTTATAAATAAAATATAAAAAAAAAAATCCTGTTTTAACAAATGTGTCGTGTCTATATTCGAGAGAAATAAAGTTATAAATAATAAAATGTAACTTAAATAAAAAGTGCTAGTAGCCTATAAATAGTAACAGAGCTCTTCAACAAATATATACGTGCCTCAGAGGTCTAAATATACTCACACTTTTATTTTTCATTTCTGTCTCCATGTGAGCTTTGGAATACATTGACCAAGATAACCCTCAAAACATTTTTATTTCCACTGGGGTCCTTTGATCATCTTCCCCAGGGTATGGTTAACGGCAGTCGGCTAACACCCGAGTATCTGCTTAATACTAATTGAACACGGGTAACAGATGCAACACAGCTGGTCCAGTGGTTCCGCTTGTTCCGGGGTCAAACCCGTGTCCTTCAAATGTGACTTGGAATGGACGGGGATCGAATCTGAGGTCTAGCAAATACTACTCTTTCCCTTTGCCCCTCATCTCTCTCTCTCTTTTACACAGGATTTTACAAGGTTAGGTTTAAGATTCTTAACTTTATTTACAAGCTAAGAGATGTTACCTACATCAGCTCATTTGAAAGTCTCTCTCTCTCTCCTTTCCCTACCCCTCTACCTCCCTTCTTCCTACTACGCTGGTGAACGTGCCTAGGTCAGTCATCCCTGGCACCGTGGAAACTAGATATTCTTGCCGGCAGGAGGCAGGCAGGTTCCCGTAGTGTAAGGGAGTTGTACTGCTCGTCAAGAAGGTGCGTTGACGTTCATAAATTTATACAAATTTTATATTAGGCGCCCTCGTACGCACTGTTTTCCTCCATAAAATTCAGATTTTAGTGACGCAGGGTGGGCGCACCAAAAAGGTCATTTCCAAACAAATGAAAAATTTTAATAACGATAAAAATACAAAATAGATTTCAGATTCTAGGGACAGACAAGGGAACGCGTTAAAAATTTACATAGTGCTTGGACCGAAAGGTCAGTCAGCGCTCTATGCAAGAATAAAAAAAAAATCACATTCGCATGGACACTAACAATCTCCCACAGAATTCATGAGTTTTTCTACTCCCGCAGCCTGGGAAGTGTCCAGACTTTCCTGGTGTCCACTTGATAGCAAAATATTTGCTGAACTGGGCACAGTTTACTTTCACAATAAAATAAAATCTAACTTCATAATAGGCTAAAATATCCCGTATATCTTATTAATCACATGTAATGCGATATAACGAAATCGAAACCCGGAAGAATTCGGTAAAGCCTAAAGTCACTGAAAAACAAGAATATGCGACATATTCATATAAACGCCACAAGCTACACACACAAGGGCGAGGTGCTTGTGCCTTTTCCTAAAACTACGTATACAGAATCGTCTTGTAGTGACGATACATCTAGAAAGATGGCCGTGCATCTGCATCCTGACGAACCCTATACAGTTTGTGGTTCATTTGTGGTCTTCATCACTTCTCATGGACATATCGAAGTATGGGGCCCATGAGTCCACTCAGTATAGCAGTCTCTTCCTTCAGCTTTCCCCTCTATCTTTCCCAGGGCTCCCACATGTTCTATTATGTGTTTATAACATCTGTGTGACCTCAAGACTTTTGTTAAAAATTTGTTATGTACACTAAGCTTCCCTCAAAGCTGTTCAGTCTTACTTATAGTGTTGTATTGGATTAGCTTCAACTTTCCAAGCTGATAACTTAATAATGCAACTTCAAGCTTAAAATGTTTGTAAGTTTTAAGATATCGGTCTTTTTTTTTTTGGTCACTTTGAAAGCTTAGAATTAGATTTGGTCTCTGTATGTCCTAATTATTGAAGAAATTTGAATATTAGTTTCCTTACGATGACATGAATTTATCTACCGATTCTCTTCAAATCTTCAACGCTAGAATTCAACTGCATTATCAACTTATGCCGCACTCTACACTATTCCATTCTCGTGGACTGGAGCACAGGGGACTGGGGTTATGGAATACAGGGATACCTTTCTTGGATAGCACAGCGACCAAAATTCATTTTTTTTATTTTAGTCAGTGCATAGTCTAGGCAACTCCGTTAATTTTTTAGGCATATGTTATGTGCAGACAGTTCCAGAGGTTACTGCCCCAAAATTTACCAGGCCTCCAATTAACGATCGGTACAATCGAGCTGTTGGTCCTAGCCGCATGTAGTTAAAAATAGGCTCGACTCTTCGGGAAGTGACTTGAGGAACCTACCACGTTCCCTCTTAAAAATAGCTAGTTATCTGTTGGTATTTTTCCTAATGAAAGATTGTTGAAAAGTCCTGGTACTCTTACACTATAAAGAATTAGACACATGCAACATCTGGGTATCTGTATCTGGTAGATGTTTCACCAACCAGTGGCTTTATCAATACAGTACAGAAGACTGGAGAGGTAGAAGATGAGGTAATCAGTCGCTCAGCCTAGGAGCAAGTGTTTAGTACTACAGTCTCGATGAATCTGAAGCACTGGCAGTTGTTGTTGTTGTTGTAGATTCGCCGGTATAATCGCCCGGCCCGGGGTTCCAAGAGGTGGCCCTGCCTTGGCTCCCTGTCGTGGGAGTGTCTCAGACCAATGTCTGCCATGGGAGTAGGTACAAGTACCTCCTCGTCCCCAGGCCTAGCCCCATTCCCCGCCCCCACGGGGCTCGGAGGAAGAAGCTAGGTACCTTGGGCTGCCACAAACACCGCCCACACTGGGCTCGAAGGGTGTGGCAGCTGCATAGCAGCAGACGATGTCAGGAGGTGCAAAGGCAGCAAGCACTAAAAGATCCTTTTGGAGCCACACCCCAGCTTTGGACATTAAGCCCGAGCGCTGGGGAAGATGAATGCCTCTTGCTGTGTGTGTTGCTGCTGGTACTACTTCACTTGTCCGTTGCACTCTTGTTGATGAGCACTGGCAGGAGGGAGTTGGCTTATATAGTGGAGTCAGGTGAGGTGGAGCCGATGAACGCACTGTTACTTGTAGACGAAATTCCTCAGTGGAAGTAGGTCATGCCCAAGGGTTGGGCCAGTGGTAGGTAAGTAGTTAGTGGAAGTAGGTCATGCCCAAGGGTTGGGCCAGTGGTAGGTAAGTAGTTAGTGGAAGTAGGTCATGCCCAATGGTTGGGCCAGTGGTAGATAAGTAGTTAGTGGAAGTAGGTCATGCCCAAGGGTTGGGCCAGTGGTAGATAAGTAGTTAGTGGAAGTAGGTCATGCCCAAGGGTTGGGCCAGTGGTAGGTAAGTAGTTGTGGTAGTAAGTAGTTGTGGTAGTAAGTAGTTATGGTAGTAAGTAGTTGTGGTAGTAAGTAGTTATGGTAGTAAGTAGTTATAGTTATAGTAGTAAGTAGTTGTGGTAGTAGGTAGTTGTAGTAGTTAGTTGGGGTAGTAAGTAGTTGTAGTAGTAAGTAGTTTAGGTAGTAAGTATTTGTGGTAGTAAGTAGTTGAGGTAGTAAGTAGTTGTAGTAGTAAGTAGTTGTAGTAATAAGTAGTTGTGGTAGTAAGTAGTTGTGGTAGTAAGTAGTTGAGGTAGTAAGTAGTTGTAGTAGTAAGTAGTTGAGGTAGTAAGTATTTGTGGTGGTAAGTAGTCGTGGAATCTTGGTACAGAGGACATCCTACAACTACTTACTACCACTGGCCCAACTCTTGGGCCAGTGGTACGTCCACTGGTGAGTCTCGCCCACTGTGTGTCAGCCACTGGTTTACGAACCGTTAACTTAAAGATACTCAGTTGTTGCACATGTGGCTAATTCTTCAACTTGTCATAATTATATACCACTGATGTTATGATACTCTTACACTTATAAAGTTATTTCTTAGTTCGCGTGCGCGCCTTGCGCGCGCGCGCGCGTGTGTGTTTTTATGTGCATACAGTTGAGGCGGGCTTGTGTACATGGGACCCATGTAAGGGGTGAGAGTGGGCTGTTTTGTTGGGGGGTGGGTGGAGGGAGAGAGACACCTTGACTCAACAAAGGAACACAAAAGGGAGCACGAAGCCTCATTAATTGGTAAATGGAGTTCCTTGGTATGTTGAGTTAATTACGTTATTAGTGACCACGTCCTTCTCACCACTCTCCACCTCCCCTCACCACTCTCTCCCTCCCCTCACCACTCTCCACCTCTTCCCCTCCCCTCACAACTCTCCACCACTCCCCCTCCCCTCACCACTCTCCACCTCCCTTCACGACTCCACCTCTCCCTCTCCCCTCACCACTTTCCACCGCTCCCCCTCCCTTCACCACTCTCCACCTCTTCCCCTCCCCTCACCAAAGCAGTCATAGTACTAGGGGGAGAGAGCAGAACTTTGTCGTACCCACAGTCAGTGGCCAGGCATCACCTTTTATTGTACAACAATAAAGGAATGGAACAGACTGCCTGCACATGTCAAAGCCAGTCATAGCATGAGCCAGTTCAAGAAGAGAGCCAAAAGGTACCTAATGAATGTAGCGGCAGAAAGGGAGGAGAATGATTTTTTATTTTTTTAGCCAACATACATGTAAATGTAAATAAGTCTTTTTTATCTTATTCCTAGTATATATCCTTTATAGTATAATAACATATATATCCTACAGTATATAATATTAAGGTATTAAATGGACCCCAATGAAAATAAGTCACTCTGTCTGACTTTTTTTGGGTTATCCTGGGTTCTCTACACATATGCTGCTATGTATGATAATCTATGTAAATGTATTTGTGTATACCTGAATAAACTTACTTACACTCTCCGACTCCCCTCACCACTCTCCACCTCTCGCCCTTCCCTCACCACTCTCCACCTCTCGCCCTTCCCTCACCACTCTCCACCTCTCGCCCTTCCCTCACCACTCTCCACCTCTCGCCCTTCCCTCACCATTCTCCACCTTTCCCCTATCCCCAAGGCTGTTTATGTCTCCCCTCTCCCAAATATCTGTTAAGGCATTCTGTGACGCCTTTGGGTTTAGTGTTTCTTCGTGAGTATAGTAATTGACCCATGAAGCATTTGCCTTATCAGCTCTCTTCACTGTTGTCTATGGCGCTCCAACAACAGGATTATTAACACCATTGGACTTTCAAACAAATAACTCTAATGAATCATGTTTAATGGAAATAAATTCCAGCTGCTTAGATATGGACAGAATGATAGAAGGAAATGAACATTTTAAATACTACTTAAGAATAATAATAATGTTGAATAACCCATCTTTTAAAGAACATAATACATCCGATGCAGCAAAGACAAGAAATATGACAGTGAAGATACAGAGGACTTCCAAAACAAGAGAAATAACTATAAGAGTGTCATTCAAATCACGTCCAGAATATTTTTCTATGCTCGCAGCTTCGTTCAAAACAGTAGAGACGCCAAAGCTGAAAAATGTACTGAGGGTGTTTATTGCCCACGTAGTCAATAACACATTTAAATTGCTAAGAAAGTCTCAAGGTCCTTGGAATGTTTTCTTTGGAACGGAGAAAGAAATACCTGATCATGCATACGTGGAAGATACTATAGTGCTGTTTCCCAATGTTGCACACTGTCTTACTGGAGTGAATAATATAGGAAGAAGTGTAAAATATACCCAGTGAAATGCAGGAGCGCTATGAGCGCAATTAGAGAACAATGTCAACATCCGTACTCCAGAGAAGTTTTAAAAAAAGAAGTTGAACCACTACCTCCACTATGTCCCAGATAAGCTAGGTTGTGATACCTATCTGGGCATCAGGTCCCGTAAACAACAGTCTGGCTGACTAGGCACTTGGCAGGAAAGTTTGGCTTCAGGCTGGGTTGCCAGGGTTGAATAACTTTCATAACTAGTCAAAAGTGTTATTCTAATGGAATAAAAAACAACAACAGGTAGATTAATAGAAGACACGTGTAATACTTGGGTAACTCGAGTGCTTGTTCAATTCATGTTAGGCGCTAAACCCATGTAGGTTATACAGTGCAAGACGTGGTGGAGACTTGATCCTCTGTCTGATGAGCGCGAGACACACGCGCTTTCTATTTGTAGAGAAGCTTCGCCAACCAGTGGCTTTATGTACCCAATACAGAGAATAACTATTGGAGACGTTGGAGGACGTCTTTACGTTCTCCACCGTCACTAATAATTATTTTGGCGAAACGTCTCCATAACAGATACGCAAGTGTTGTGCATACATTATTCAGTCACGGAATTTGTCTTCGAGGATCCATTTTGCAGCTTTTAGAAGAGCTCTGTCTCCTTATATGTGAATACGAAGTGTTTTTTGTTATCGTTGAAGTCTTCCTCATAAAGCCAAATCTCGAGGAGTATGTTGTATTCGACGTTGAAGGATGGGGTGTGGGTATACTCAATCCTCCTGCTGAATAGTCCTTCGTAGATGGAGCGGAGGCAGTATTTGTAGATTCGGTCTTTTTGGACGCTGTTTTGGAAGACAATGCTTTCAAACGCATAGTGATGTACCGGCAGTAGTTCCAACAGGAAGTCAGATGGTGGTATTGTTCTTGCTAGATATCTTGTAAGTGTATTCGGCAGTGTCAGATGTTGACTCATTCCTGCAGGGCCAGGAATGTTTGTGAAACTTGTTAGGAAAAAGGACCCAAGTGCAACTAATGTGACATTTTATTGTGGCAACGTTTCGCTCTCCAGGAGCTTTATCAAGCTTGTTTTCAGTGTTCGTGGGTACTTGGGGAAACAGCACCACTTCTTCAGTTTTTGCCCAGTCGTTGTTTCCTTTGATGAGTTTCAGGAAGGTTGGTTTCTCGGCTTTCAGTGGTAAAGGCCGGATTACTTAGCAATGCTTGTGTTGTTGATGCTTCCTGGCCTGGGTGGCGGTGATGAGGTTGATGTTATTGTCGCTTCAGCAGTGTACGGCAAATGAATCCTTTACAGCCAGTCCTCTACAGTCCTTTACAACAAGGAAAGTGGCAGTGTCTCTGTCATTCTCCTCACGGAGAGAGAGAGAGAGAGAGAGAGAGAGAGAGAGAGAGAGAGAGAGAGAGAGAGAGAGAGAGAGAGAGCAGTTCTCTTGAGTAGGCTGTATTCTTGCCTCTTATTGGCTTAAATCTCACTCTGTGAGCTTACATGGCCTCTCAGTCACTTACTCTCAGGAAAGACCCTTGAGGGGGTGAGGCGGTAAAGTAGGGATAGAAGAGTAGTGGAGGGAGGCAGGACTAGAGAAGGAGGGAGTTTTCTTTTGTTTTTGTTTTTTTAAACAGGGTTTGACAAGGTTATGTTAAGGATCCCTATCTTTAGCTTGGCAATAAAGATAGAGATCCTTAACCTAACCTTGCCAAACCCTGTGTAAAAAAAAAATCCTAACTTTATTATAACAAGAACAATTTAATCTAGCCTAATCCAGCTAAATATATTTTAGATAAGTTTACAATAATTTAATAATAAACAAACCCAATGAAATATATATTTTTCGTTAGGTTCATAATTTTTGCGAAATTATTGCATACACAAATTTTTGCTTGCCTTATTCGGCAAGAAGAGCGTTGCTATTGAAGCCAAAATCGCAAGTTTTTACCAAATCGGCACGACATATATACATACATACATATTTACTCTCAACACAGAAACGCATAAGATGTGGATTAAGACTGAAGGACGCTTATTGGTATTTTTATAAACAATGGTTAGAGACGCACCACGAGAAGAGGAACAATACCTGTATCACTCTTGTAGTTGAATAGTAAAAGTTTAAGGATTTATAGAGCACTGAGATCGAATGGTAATTCAGAGTTATTTTCAATAAACTAGTGCTAACCTACAAACAAAACCAACAAATTTCATGTATTATTTAAAAACATTAAAAACTTAAATTACCCTTAAAATTTATTATTATTATTTTATTATTAGTTATGACCGGCAGGGTCATACAGGGCTTGGGGGAATAGGAGGCAATCAGGGTCGATCCGAGGCAAGGAGGGTCAGGTCCAATTCTTTGGATCAGGTGCAATATCATGGGCGAGGAGACTGAACCCTTCTTACCCTTACATCCTCACCTCACATCCTCACCTCACATCCTCACTTCACATCCTCACTTCACTCCATTTTATTGGGAACTTTAATCACTTCCGCTTAACTTTTCCTTACATTTTAGGTAGGTACTCATCACTTAACTAAAACTCTATCTTATATTCTTATACAAATTAAAGACTGTGAAAGTGAAGGCTATCTTTCACGCTCTATTATTATTTATTAATACCTAATTTCTTATTACAACAGTAAACATAGTTACTAAGAAAGGATTCCGATACTAAATTATCTAGGAACGTGCTATTCAAGATATCTGTGAAAGGAGAATGCAATAAACTGAACCCAAATGAGCATTTGCATATGGTATAAAACAGAACTAGGGTGTGAACATTGGCACTATTGGAACACTTCTCTTACGAACAAGATACAGGAGACAAAATCTCAAGGTATCACACTAGATTCCGTCACCAGAATCACGACACCTCCCTTGAGGTGTTAAAATTTACTGGTGACAGTAATGGTTAAAGCGCGTTGCCTAATTCTTCATCTTCACGTAATTCAATGAACCTCGCTGGGAAAACCATTCAGACGTATTGTCTGCTTCTGAAACAGCAGTTCTTAGGGCGGCGAGAGATGGAACATTTCCTTTCTTTAATAACCCTGAAAATACGTTTTCCCTGCATTCTTTTAGCATTCGTATACCAAATACTCTTCAAGAAATGCTTTTGAAAATATTTATTTTTCATTTATTGTAGCGCCCTTGCTCTGAACTACGTAATATGTTAGTGTGGTTATTTCGTGTTCTGAGGAGTAGGTTAAGTTTTAAACCTTCAAATAGGGATTAAAGTGAACTCTCAGGCTATGTACACTGAGAGACATACAGTCCTCTATGTAGAAGATGGTCTGCATATTTACGAATACAAAAATAAAGTCCGTAAGTTTTAATACTTTGAGGGCAAGTAATGAGTTAGTGAGTTTTGCCTTAAGAATAACAAGCTTCAGAATAGAGAAAACACTAGGAGACTGAGGCAAGTATCCACAAACACTGTTGTCACAGAGGTAGCCGACAGCCCCCTGGGTCGCGGGAGGCAACTATAGCTGCAGAAATCGAATACATAAACAAGGGCTCTGACGTCACCAGCCCCTGGGGAGGGACACTGGAGGGCGGTAAAACTAATGTGGCGAGGAATTCAGTGCTGCATATTTAGATTCCAATTCCACTTTCATGTTAGTTATGTTCACTGACGTTTAAGAACCACGGCTCTTTGCATTGAAGAAAGAAGCCTTGGATATTTTTTTCGCCTTTAAGAATTTAACGAGACCCATTTCCCAATACAGTTGCTATTCTTCTGCCAACAAAAGTTGCAGATATATTGTAGAGACTTGCAAACACCAGTTCCTTAGCCTAATATGTGGTGCATTGTTCTCAACGGATTCATTTTTACCAAATTTCTCCTAAACAAATGAAAATAATCTTTTTTGTGTGTTTGTCTAATTAACATTCCACAAGTTTACATGTCTATACAAAATAAAATTAATTACGTAGGTCTAGATGGTAACTTAAGATACAAATACGTTAGCGATTATATTTAAGTTACGTAAGCTAGTGCACTGGTACAAGAATACCTTGCTCTGATATGAGTTTACACCACTACGACAATACCTTGCTCTAGTTTAAGCTCACTCCACTATTGCTTTAAACACTCAATTCCAAGAATAATAAGCTGCTTTAGTTTAAACTTACACCATTAAAAGTATACTCTGGTTGAAAAGCTTCAGAAAAGAGATGCTCTGTCTTGATGGTTCCATAACATATATTTACTGGGGAGATGAGACATGACGTCCTGGTTATCGTACACTTTCCACTACAGAGTTTGTTTAGGTTGCATCAAAACAAATGCAATAGTGTGTAGACTCCTCACAAGAAACACTGTTTACCCCATAAGTCTCTTAAAATGGGACAAGAAAATTTAGACACTCCCATCATCCCTTCTCCCCTCTCCCTCTCCCCTCTCCCCCATCTCCCTCTCCCCTCCCCGCAAAGGAAACAAGCCATTCATGTAGATTTTTTTGTCCTCCAAACTAATATTACAGTTTAGCTTAGTATTGCTCAAATTTACATAATAAGAAAGTCTTTGGGTGATCCGAAAATATTTTTTATTTGTATAGTAAAATTTATATTTCATTATGTGGTAATATTACAAAAATATGAAGGTAGCAGAGCGATACCCCCCCCCAAACAAAAAAAAACAAAACAGGGACTAGTAGTTCCAGCATTATACATCTTAAGATTGAAAGGTTGTTGCTACGTCAATTATTTAAACATAATGACAGACTCATGAAGGATTTTAAGAGAAAATCCGCAACGCTGATGTGATCAACAGGGATTTTGCAAATTTGACAAATGTTACCTGAAGGCGATTTCTGGAGTCCCCGCCCCTACGACCCAGTCCTAAATTAGGCGCTGACCCCACGACCCAGTCCTAAATCAGGCGCTGACCCCACGACCCAGTCCTAAATCAGGCAGTGACCCCACGACCCAGTACTAAATCAGGCGCTGACCCCACGACCCAGTCCTAAATCAGGCGCTGACCCCACGACCCAGTCCTAAATCAAGCGGTGACTCCACGACCCAGTCCTAAATCAGGGAGTGACCCCACGACCCAGTCCTAAATCAGGCGGTGACCCCATGACCCAGTCCTAAGTCAGGCTGTGACCCCACGACCAAGTCCTAAATCAGACAGTGACCCCACGACCCAGTCCTAAATCAGGCGGTGACCCCACGACCCAGTCCTAAGTCAGACTGTGACCCCACGACCCAGTCCTAAGTCAGACTGTGACCCCGACCCAGTCCTAAATCAGGCGGTGACCCCACGACCCAGTCCTAAATCAGGCGGTGACCCCATGACCCAGTCCTTAGTCAGGCTGTGACCCCACGACCCAGTCCTAAATCAGGCGGGACCCCACGACCCAGTCCTAAATGAGGCAGTGACTCCACGACCTAGTCCTATATCAGGCAGTGACCCCACGACCCAGTCCTAAATCAAGCGGTGACCCCACGACCCAGTCCTAAATCAGGCGGTGACCCCACAACCCAGTCCTAAATCAATGGGTGACCCCACGACCCAGTCCTAAATCAGGCGGTGACCCCACGACCTAGTCCTAAATCAGGCGGTGACCCCACGACCCAGTCCTAAATCAGGCGTGACCCCACGACCCAGCCTAAATCAGTCGGTGACCCCACGACCCAGTCCTAAATCAGGCGGTGACCCCACGACCCAGTCCTAAATCAGGCGGTGACCCCACGACCCAGTCCTAAATCAGGCAGTGACCCCACGACCCAGTCTTAAATGAGGCGGTGACCCCATGACCCAGTCCTAAATCAGGCGGTGACCACACGACCCAGTCCTAAATCAGGCGGTGACCCCACGTCCCAGTCCTAAATCAGGCGGTGACCCCATGACCCAGTCATAAATCAGGCGGTGACCCCACGACCCAGTCATAAATCAGGCGGTGACCCCACGACCCAGTCTTAAATCAGGCGGTGACCCCACGACCCAGTCCTAAATCAGGCGGTGACCCCACGACCCAGTCCTAAATCAGGCGGTGACCCCACGACCCAGTCCTAAATCAGGCGGTGACCCCACGTCCCAGTCCTAAATCAGGCTGTAACCCCACGACCCAGTCCTAAATCAGGCGGTGACCCCACGACCCAGTCCTAAATTAGGCAGTGACTCCACGACCCAGTCCTAAATCAGGTGGTGACCCCACTACCCAGTCCTAAATCAAGCCTTCTGGATGACGGCTTGATCAACCATGCTGTTGGTGCATCTCGGACCTAGTTCGATGCATGCACCACAGCCCAGTTGATCAGGAACTGACCTGGGAAATTTATTAAGTTCTTTCTTGAAGACAATCAGAGGCCTGTTGGTAATTCCCATAGTGTATGAAGAGAGAGCGTTGAAAAAACTTTGTCCCTTTTAAAAATAATCAGAATACAAAAAAAAAGTGGTAGGAAACAAAACAAAGTTGAGTCTCATCAGAACAAAGAGTTCAGTACCCCAGTGATCGGTCCAAGAACCTTTGTTTCTCACTCTCATAGACATAAATAGAAACATAAGCCGTAGCTTCTTATCCATTATTGGACGATGCCACAATAAGTGTGAAGGTTGCCTGGGTAGAAGACACAAAAACTGTAAACAGATATCAACTACCTTCATCCTGGGCTCCTTAGATTTGGAAAGTATCAAGACCTCAAAATGAGCACAGTACACAGAAGCCAAGCAGATTATCCCCTAGAAAAATAAAAGACTTATGAATAATTATATTTGAGAGGATCTCATTTAGAAAACATAATAAGTCACAATAAGGCCAGGAAACTTACTGGCTAGATTAGGAGAACAATCACAACAAAAAAAGCAATGGCAGTAGTGGTACTTTCAAATCAAAGGTGCTCTCACGACTCCAATATTGCTGTTCACAGTGCTTGTCAAAGCAGGAGAGATAGCAAAGCGGGAAAATGTATAGAGTAGTGATGTATCGGATATCCGAATCCGCATCCGCATCCACGGAACATCCGCACAATTTCTTACATCCGCATTCGCATCCGCAGAATGAGTAAGACATCCGTATACACATCCGCATCCGCGGATATCTAAATTTTCACATCCGATACATCCCTAGGTCCTTTATTACCAACATAGAATTAATAAAACATTGAAAGTACTGGAAATGTTTCTAGATATCTTGTACTGTTCTCTCTGGAACAAAAAATACTTAAGGCCTGGTCTCCAGTCTGCACACTAGCATATAGGAAGTGTAGAATAAACCCAGTGAAAATTATTGGAGTTAAAAGTGCAATTAGAGAGCATCCACGGCTTAAGATTCTTCAAACTTTAACCAAAAGAAATGAGAAATACTGCCGGAACCTGAAACTGGATCTGTATCTCCTGCAGATTCCTGGTCATCCGGGTTGTGATGTGGACCTGCGGGCCGCTAGCAAAGACAGCCCCAATGACCAAGCGATCAACAAGGAAACGTGACCTGTAGCCGGGCTGCCACGTCAGAAGAAACCTGGAAACAGGTCGCTGATGTTCGCGCAGGTGTGTTAAACTTGTTCAATCACATTATCCACACAACCCAGGCAAATCAAGGATGGTGCCTTGATGATGGTGAAGGGCTTTCCATCTATGGAATTGGAACTATTATCCAGTTACATCAGCTTGGGAATTTTGCTGCTTCGAGGGAGCAGCAAAATTACAAGCCGATGTAACCCAAGTCTTCCAGTGGGACATAGTAAACAACATGATATTCACTAAGGACAGATTTAAGCTCCTCCATCATGGAAAATCTGAAATAAAAAATGGAATAGAGGGTAAAATACACTCAAACAGATCATAAGAAAGAAGGTGGACTGTCTGATTGTAACAATGGAGGAAGATTAAAGAAACTGCAAAGAGAAAAAGAAAGTGGATAACAAGAATCTTCAAAGCAAGAGAAGCTAAGCCAACGGTGATACTAACCACAGAATGGCAGAAGGTTTGACCCCATGGGTTCAAACTCCACCCGTTCCGTGTTTTTTTACAATTGTGTTATTATGATTTCGTGAAGCAACGATGATACTCTTTCAAACACCTTCATTCTCTAGACTGTAACACTGCTGTAACACTGCTGTAACACTGCTGTAACACGGCGTTACTCCTTGTAACGCCGGAATGAAAAAAATATACTTAATCATGTATGGAAAGATGCTGGAAGGGCTTCAAAATCTGCGCACTTAAATTATTCTTTAAGAGACCGTAAGGCAGGGTAAACTGTGAAAAATATTCAAATGAACAACAGGTGTGCAGTGAGCACAGTAAGGAACGTAGTAAGCATAGAGGATCCAAAAGTTTTCAACGTCTTTCTATCGCCTATAACAGGAATTAACAGTAGACCCGTAACTGTCTTAAGATGGAACTTGAGAAGTTCCTGAAGCAAGCTCCTACTCAGTCGGGTTGTGATGCTTACTTCCGGCTGCGTGCAACAAGCAACAACAGCCTCACTGGTCGTCTGTCACCATGCAGGCCTGGTTTGGGACAGGACGATGAACCCTGAAACCTCTTCAGGAAATATGTATACGTATATATATACACATTTCATGCGTGGCATAATTGCCATCATTATTAATAAACCTACCATTCATGATGATAGCTCACATTATCGATGTTTCTACGTCAATTATCATTAAAACCTCACACTGTAATCATCTAATTAATGCGACCCATAATTATATCGTTAGCAGTGCTCTTACCTAAAGTGTTTCCTGGGATCACTGAACCTCGCTGCTAAACAGTCCAGCGGGTTGACTGCCACATCAGATAGGCTGTTTGTTGGCGATGCCGCTGATCAGGGACTGTTCCCGGGACCATTTAACAACCCCCCCTCCTCCCAGCGGCCGGGTCGCAACCCAGGCCTCACGTTTGATACCCTGGTCAGTCAGGCTGTCGGAACTTACTGCACGTAGTTTGACGTAGGCACCACGGTATAGCTCACCAGGAACTGTCCGGAGAAACCTGTTAATCTCCCTCGTGAAGACTGTTAGAGCTCACCTATTTATTACCCATATTTCTGAATGATGATTGCTATAAAGTTTTTAATCATTAATGAATCGCTGAGTGAGTCACCCAATAAGACCCGAGTCAGAAATAAATTGAGCAACATAAACACTCAAGACTAAAAACAAAAATACCAGAAACAATATGAGTGTGATTGTAATAAGAGACTAATAAGCAATACTAGAAAACTAAAAAACTGGAATAGGATTTGAAAGGAACTATTGTATACTACAAATACTGGATACTTGACGAAGCAAAGTTTTAAACGTTGAGGTTAATCCGAAGAGACATTCTCACATTACTGCATGAAATGATATACGGTGAAATAATTACTAATATGAATAACAGAGCATTGAGGACGGTATGCCACGGACGTAGCCCTACTTCTGTAACAATAAATGGGTCATCTCGCCCATGTTCTCCGCTGCTACCGCCCCTTACCGGAAGCACCGTGAGTATACGCACCGCCATGTTGTCAAGGGGTGGCTGGTATGTGCGTATGAGAGAAGGATCAGTCAGGGAGACGATGGTGACGAAGCCCAGGAAGAAGGTGTAGGTGAGAGCTATCCAGCCTCCTGCACACGCCACCCATCGCCACCACCGCCGCATCTCCGACTACCGCTTGCACTCCAACATCTGCAACACGAAAACAGGAAATATTATTATGCTTTTTTTTTATTTTGTTAATGGTTTTAGGGATCATCGCCCCCCTATTCCCTCTTTACCTGGTCTAAACTAGACTTGCTAAGCTGTAAAGGAAATATAACAGAAAAATATGAACTATTAAGAAACAGACACAGGAAACTAAAGATAAATAACAGATAAAACCTGACTTGGAGGTCCACAGTACAAATATTAACAGCTCACAAAAATAAAGTCGCACAAGAACAATTAAATATATTACACGATTAAAATCAACATTTATTTTTATTTTAATTAACTGTCACACTGAGCTGGCTTACCAACTCTTCAAATAAACGTAAGTGTGAAAAACACTTCCCTCTGGAGGTGTTGATTTATTTTCAACTCACATTATAGGTTCTGGGAAGTTGACTTTCAGAAATGATGGGACCTGTTCAGTCTGTACAGTGCAAGAACCTTTAACTATCCTCTTGAGGTAGGTAGGTATACTGTTCGTTAGGAAATAGGACAAGTCTTTCCTGACGCGGATTTCAGCCATATGATGACCCACAGCTGGAGCTTTTGGTCCACCTTTCTAAAAATCATGGTTATGATTATAACAATTTCCTAGTATATAATTTATCCTCTCGAGTTTGCAAGGATCCGATATATATGCTTCTAACCCAGTTGTTGGGCGATGCCGTCCTGTGAGGATCATGGATCTCGTTTAACACGGTGTCTATCACCTCCGTATCCCAAACAGTACCTTCCATGTTGACCTTTCTTTCTCTTTAAGGTTATATGAAGGTCAGCGCCTAACTTTCCATGATGTATATTTCTTTACATTATCTTCGTTATACTGTGTCGGTAATTCTACCATTATTACTAATCTTCGCTGATGTTTCTCAAGACTCAAAAAGACTAATCAAAAACACTGTCATACTAGTAATTTTTAATCTAAGATTTACACTAGTTTTAGTTAAAGTTATGTATCTAGACGAAGATACATCAGCCTCATGTGTCTACCTATATCGCAATAATTTTGTTTCAACACTAATTGACACCTGATGACTCATTTTTTCAAGTCTCCCCCCAAAAAAAAAACATGCAATTTCATGCTCTCCTGCCTTTATCACATTACCGCTAAGTGAATAATCATCTCTTGATCTCTCATTACCAAGGTTTTGCCCTCTGACATTACAACATCAGTTTTATGTGACCTACGATTGCAAACATTTGCAAAATTATTTGACTTTCAAAATTTATTAGATAGTTTTCCATACGCTGAATACTTCCTGATATTGTTGATTTATTTATTTATTTTTTTTAGAAAATTTGCATATCGCGTATTGTGTGTTTTGTGTCTTGTGTTTTGAGGACCACTTCTGGCGGTCCATTCATCGGTGTTGACAAGACTTGTGTTAGTCCTCAGAAGCGAGTGAACTTTGTTCTTTGCGTATAAGATGTGTATTGTGAGTTATAAGATGTGTATTGTGAGTGATAAGATGTGTATTGTGAGTTATAAGATGTGTATTGTGAGTTATAAGATGTGTATTGTGAGTTATAAGATGTGTATAGTGAGTTATAAGATGTGTATCGTGAGTTATGTGTATTGTGAGTTATGTTTGGGGTATTCTCAGTTTTTCCTCGGTTTTATGCTTTATGTAAAATTCGGTGAAATTTGGTATTGTTGTTTTATCCCAGCTGGTTGAGGCTGTCGATATTGTACAAATATTAGCAGCTCTCTTTGTCACCAAGAAGTGTGTATGCATCCTCGTGTGTGTATATACGCCTTGATCTTATGATTGTTTGATAAGTAAAACGTTAGTTTGTACGGACAAGTGGTCCCAGTTAGTGTGTACGGACAAGTGGTCCCAATTAGTGTGTACGGACAAGTGGTCCCAGTTAGTGTGTACGGACAAGTGGTTCCAGTTAGTGCGTACGGACAAGTGGTCCCAATTAGTGTGTATGGACAAGTGGTCCCAGTTAGTGTGTACGGACAAGTGGTCCCAATTAGTGTGTACGGACAAGTGGTCCCAGTTAGTGTGTACGGACAAGTGGTCCCAGTTAGTGTGTACGGACAAGTGGTCCCAGTTAGTGTGTACGAACAAGTGGTTCCAGTTAGTGCGTACGGACAAGTGGTCCCAATTAGTGTGTATGGACAAGTGGTCCCAGTTAGTGTGTACGGACAAGTGGTCCCAATTAGTGTGTATGGACAAGTGGTCCCAGTTAGTGTGTACGGACAAGTGGTCCCAATTAGTGTGTACGGACAAGTGGTCCCAGTTAGTGCGTACGGACAAGTGGCTCCAGTTAGTGTGTACGGACAAGTGGTCCCAGTTAGTGTGTACGGACAAGTGGTCCCAATTAGTGTGTACGGACAAGTGTTCCCAGTTAGTGTGTAGGGACAAGTGGTCCCAATTAGTGTGTACGGACAAGTGGTCCAGTTAGTGTGTACGGACAAGTGGTTCCAGTTAGTGTGTACGGACAAGTGGTTCCAGTTAGTGTGTACGGACAAGTGGTTCCAGTTAGTGTGTACGGACAAGTGGTTCCAGTTAGTGTGTAGGGACAAGTGGTCCCAATTAGTGTGTACGGACAAGTGGTCCAGTTAGTGTGTACGGACAAGTGGTTCCAGTTAGTGTGTACGGACAAGTGGTTCCAGTTAGTGTGTACGGACAAGTGGTTCCAGTTAGTGTGTACGGACAAGTGGTCCGTACACACTTAAGGTATATTTCTGAGATTATTTCCACAAAAACCTCTGACTATATATTTTCTAATTTCTTACTATCGTGTTCGACATAATACGTTGTGCTATATTGAGTATACATAGTATCCTTAATTACTATGCCAAAATTTCATTGGAAATACCCGAAATAAACTGAACTCTTATAATAATTATAATAATAATAATCTTAATTTCTACAAGTACATAGCTGACATCAGTGATATACTATATAGAAGCCTCTTGTTATGCAGAGCATTTCCGGCGAATTTTATCCCCCCCCATGATGCAACCCACACAAGTCGGTTAACACCCAGCTACCTATTTTACCGATAGATGAACAGGGACAGCAGGTGTCCTTAGGAAACACGTCCTAATGTTTCCACCCGTACTGGGGATCGAACCACGGACCTCAGTGTGTGAGCTGAGTGCGCTACCAACCTAGCACTAGTCAACGGGAACAAAGAAACCCTCTTGGAATATACATTATTTATTAATAGTGGACCCTCGCTATTCGAACACTCCAAACTCGCCCTTTTATGTAAGTTTATTATTGTAAGTGCTTTTATAAGTGCATTTTTGGGGGTCTGAAATGGACTAATCTAATTTACATTATTCCTTATAGGAATAAATTCGTTTGGTAACAGCACTTGAACAGCATTCTGGAATGAAGAATGTTCGATTAGCGAGGGTCCACTGTATTATTATTATTAGTAGTAGTAGTAGTAGCTGTAGTAGTAGTTGTTGTAGTAGAAATAGTACATTAAAAAGACAAATTCTGTACCTGAACGGGTTAAGCGCTCTACCAACATGCTCACTGGAGAAGCCAGGTACATATATTAAAAAATCAGAGAAAAGATAATTATTGTACAATTCTTATAGATTCCATCACACAGAATTATTCCTACGTGGTAAAGTCGATAAATTTGCAAAAGAATGTGTCTTGAAGGAAGAAGTATACAATAACTTGAGAATATCTGTGTCCAGCATCAAGAATAGTGTTTGGATAGAAATTAATAAACAATTTGAACGTCATAGGAATACAGTTTAATAGTCTGAGTAGATTAACTCACTTTGAAAACATGAACGTAGATAAGCACACTTCGGGAACAATTTGCAATGTAAACTGAATGATATTGCACTTGCCAAGCTTTGACTTATTTACAAGTGCTTCTAGCAGTTTAGCAGACACACATATAATCTGTAATGATCAAGGAGTTAAGCTGAATGTCGTAAATTTAGTGTTATTACTTAGACAAACAATTCAATTTGCAGTAGTAGGCTCCAGAATAACAATAAATCTCTGCTTGAGTAACTCATCTCTTCTCAGTTTCTCGTATGCTATGATGCAGCACAAACCAGCACAAACATGACTGGTAAAGTGCTATTGTTGACATTCTGACAGATATTCCTGCGGTTAATTTCCCTACGTTTGGGTATGATTCTCCTTATGCTGTGTCGACATCCGCTAGCATGGCCAGCAGCAGCTATCATCGTGCATCGGCCAACCCACCATCATCACCCACTAAAGGTGGCAAATGTACGACAACGACCTCATAAAAAGGCATGATAATGTGCACAATTTTGCTTATCTACGATTATGATAGCGGGGTTATGGCCTTGAGTACGGTAATCTGGCGCCTACTCCACAAAGATCGCTCCCAGCTGATACATTACGAGCCGGGGAAGCCAGCAAATGTTGCCTTAACATACTGACCCTCTCCTCCCTCACGTCGTAAAATATTTTTTTTCCTCTTATTTACGATGAAACATTCTCGAAAACCTTCAGTTATTAAGCAGATGAACATTATTATGACTTTTATCGGCTGCAAAAAAAAAAAAACAGTCTTGGGTGAGAGTTGGACTAGCCTAGCATGGTTCAGTAGACCTATTGCAGTGCTCTAGTCTTATGCTCTAATGAATAAATTTATTATAACTGGTAACACAAAATAATGATTCTAAAGCAGAGTTGGCTGTTAAAGGATATGCGGAAAAGTATAATGTAATAAGGGGTTGAGGACGACCTATCCAGCAGAAGTCACTTTAGGAATCTACTGGGTAGTAATCATTTTTATTTGAAATGGAGTAAAATTTTAGCTCCGGTAGGTCAATGGATGTTTGGCTACTAAAGAGTCATCATCTAACTGGGACCACTTGTCCGTACACACTAACTGGGACCACTTGTCCGTACACACTAACTGGGACCACTTGTCCGTACACACTAACTGGGACCACTTGTCCGTACACACTAACTGGGACCACTTGTCCGTACACACTAACTGGGACCACTTGTCCGTACACACTAACTGGAACCACTTGTCCGTACATACTAACTGGGACCACTGGTCCGTACACACTAACTGGGACCACTTGTACGTACACACTAACTGGGACCACTTGTTCGTACACACTAACTGGGACCACTTGTCCGTACACACTAACTGGAACCACTTGTCCGTACACACTAACTGGAACCACTTGTCCGTACACACTAACTGGGACCACTTGTCCGTACACACTAACTGGAACCACTTGTCCGTACACACTAACTGGGACCACTTGTCCGTACACACTAACTGGGACCACTTGTCCGTACACACTAACTGGGACCACTTGTCCGTACACACTAACTGGGACCACTTGTCCGTACACACTAACTGGAACCACTTGTCCGTACACACTAACTGGGACCACTTGTCCGTACACACTAACTGGGACCACTTGTCCGTACACACTAACGTTTTACTTATCAAACAATCATAAGATCAAGGCGTATATACACACACGAGGATGCATACACACTTCTTGGTGACAAAGAGAGCTGCTAATATTTGTACAATATCGACAGCCTCAACCAGCTGGGATAAAACAACAATACCAAATTTCACCGAATTTTACATAAAGCATAAAACCGAGGAAAAACTGAGAATACCCCAAACATAACTCACAATACACATAACTCACGATACACATCTTATAACTCACTATACACATCTTATAACTCACAATACACATCTTATAACTCACAATACACATCTTATAACTCACAATACACATCTTATCACTCACAATACACATCTTATCACTCACAATACACATCTTATCACTCACAATACACATCTTATAACTCACAATACACATCTTATACGCAAAGAACAAAGTTCACTCGCTTCTGAGGACTAACACAAGTCTTGTCAACACCGATGAATGGACCGCCAGAAGTGGTCCTCAAAACACACAAGATGACCTGAAGCAAAGAGCTGGGAAGACCCCGTCCCCTTCCTCCGGGCGCTCTCAGGGTACAACCAGTTCCATCTCTCCCTCAAACACTCCTCCAACTTCAACGTCCATACCAACACAGGTACACACGTCTGTTTCAGAACGACTGAAGCCGGTTATCGAAATTTACAATAATTAAGTTAACGGCCAAGCAATCCTTGGCAGCGGGAGCTACACCAGAGTTGTCTAGTTCGTTGGAAACTAAACGCTGGTTGTGTACGATTCCAAGATACGTTGCGCGCGCAGCCACACACACACAACCACACTCGACGTCTTCACAAACTCTGCCTCATTAACCCAGCATCCACATTTTTTACCATGCGTGGTGAAAATGCGGCTTTAATTTCTTTATGCGTCTATCTAGGCTCACCCAGGGATCGAACTCTGGTCCTCTCGGTTGTGAGCTGAATGCTTTCCTACTGAGGTAGTGTTTGACTGCTTTACTTGAATATAAGGTCTCTCACACGGGCCTTAAACTAGTGCGTCACTAGTTAATGTTCCAAATCGGACCGAAACGTCGTCATAAGTTTTGGTCTCCTGTGCGCGGGTTATTTAAGAAAGACTATTGTTTTGTTAACTTTTATTGTCTTCTTTCTTTGAACAGCTTCACCAGTCGTAATGAAACTACGTTGAGAGAAACGTTGCTGTGTATCTAGGGTTGCACCTCCCACCTGGAGTTGCACGGCAACCTCTTGGGGTTGCACCGCCCACCTGGAGTTGCACGGCCACCTCTTGGGGTTGCACCGCCCACCTGGAGTTGCACGGCAACCTCTTGGGGTTGCACCGCCCACCTACTGAGGTGAGTGGTTATGCTGGGTGGGTGTGTGGTTGGTTGGGTAGGTAGTCTTGCTGGGTGAGTGGGTGGTTGTGCTAGGTATTTGTGCTTTGGTTGTGTTGTTGTATGGGTGGCTGGGTGCATGGGTGGTTGCATGAATGGTCGGGTGGTTGTGCTGGGTGGGTGGGTTGCGTCGAGTGAATGGAGTAGCTTCATGAAGGTTGGGTTGAGGGCGGGTTGATGGTGATTCTTTACGTCAGTTTCTGTCCTTGTCAACCTAAAACACCTGCTTTAGTATTCTTTTAACTTGGGTTGAGATGGGTTGTATTGGATAGGTTAGGTTACGTAAACCTTATCAAAGGCACTTGTCGATAGATGTTTGGCCTCCTGTGTGTGTGCTCAGCTATATGTGGCTGCATGTGTCGAGTGTTTGAGTGTGTGTGTGTGTGTACTTACCTATTTATGCTCACCTATTTGAGGTTGCAGGGGTCGATTCGTAGCTCCTGGCCCTGCCTCTTCACTGTGTGTGTGTGTTTGGGGGATACGAGCATTGTAGATTGTTTAAGTATTAGTGAGTGTATATGCGAATGAATGTATATATGTGAGTATGAATATATGAATGTATGTATTTGCACATGTATGTATGTATATTTGTGTATGCACATGTATGTGCGTAATATGTATGTTTTTCCTGTGATGCGAATATTCTCATATATCTCCAGAGAGATGGTAATTCCCAAGTAATAACAACATCAGCTCTGCTGGAATGAGAATTTTAAGCTTACACAGCTTCGAAACCTGTAGTGGAATGTCTAGCGTTATCCTTATCGACTTCCTGAAGTCTTGAAGATCAGGCTGACAGCTTTCATTGCTTTCTGCATCCAACCTATTTTCTTTGACGGAATATAACTGGAGATCAGCCAGCTTATGATACCACCATGTAATATCACATAGGATAGGGTTGCCACACACTGCCGGTGTAACTAGTTGTTAAAATAACACCTCATCGTCTCGTTTTACTTATTGACAATCCTCCTCGTAATTCCCTTAGACCAGGAACTCCCCCCTTCCCCGACTCCACATGGACATACACACGCAACCTGCCCACCATCACGCAACCACACATTCACAACCATCATTTGCCGCTGATTATTGGACTGAGTACATACAACTAGCTCCAGCACACATCCTGGGGGCCTAGACATACGTCCTCGCCATAAGACTAGACAACTAGACGCAACTAGTACAGAGGACCACAATGGAAATAAGTCACACTAGTCACACTAACTTTCTTGCGTTATCCTAGATTAAATCTAAATAGTCTATGCTTCTATTTTTTTGTGTTATTGCATTGTTCACATGTATAATAATCTACAAAAACATACGTAGTGAACTTTTATATAAGGCTTATTCCTAGCTAAAAGAATGCCACTGCTGTTGGACCCAGGTATTTCCTGATCCACAGGATGTGGATCAGATGTCCACACGCTCATGTCAACACCCACGCAACTGTGTGTGTCAATAAGCACTGTCTGATTTGTAGCCTGTCTAACATTTGTGTTCCAGCATTAAAAA
Organism: Cherax destructor; assembly: GCA_009830355.1. Taxonomy (NCBI): domain Eukaryota; kingdom Metazoa; phylum Arthropoda; class Malacostraca; order Decapoda; family Parastacidae; genus Cherax; species Cherax destructor. The sequence goes on from WNWK01001296.1 coordinate 162,926, forward strand.
ACTCAGGAGAGTTATAATAATAATAATAATAATAATAATAATCTTTATTTTTACAAATATGTTTACAACGTATACAGACAGCTGACATGAGTGACATGCTATATAGAAAGCCCCTTGTTATGCAGAGCATTTCGGGCAAATTAGGTTAATTTTGTCTCCAGGATGCGACCCACACCAGTCGGCTAACACCTAGGTACCTATTTACTGCTGGGTGAACATGGACATCAGGTGTCTCAAGGAAAGACGCCCTAATGTTTTCACTCGTACCGGGGATCGAACCACAGATCTTAATGTATGAGCCGAGTGCTCTAACAACAGCACTACGGGACTAGTTGTCAGCTCTGCAGGATTGACACGGGTTAGAATCTCCTCAAAGACTGGCAAAAACTGCATGGGCACAACATTCAGATTAGAATTCCATCTCGGAGAAATTCATGACATGCTCGTGAGACGTGTGGTCATTTATATGAAGGATACAGGAGAAAGCTCCGTGTGACCTTTGACCTCTATGAACCTAAACTGCTTCTTAGTACAATATCTAGTACTATATGCTGTGATGATTGATGGGTATACCATCAGTTGTTTACAAGTAATTGGAAACAAAACGATAAGTGTATTTGCTATGAGACCTGAGTTTGGCCTTTAGTCTTCATTGTTTACATCAGGTCATATCAAGGGCATCCTTCCTCAGTGTGGCCCCTGGTCTTCAACGTTCAGACCAGGTCATACCAGTGTGGCTCTGGTCTTCACTATTTACACCAGGTCATACCTATGACATTAACTAGTGAAAATATTCGCGTACCGTCAGATTTTATCACAATAATTGAAGAAAGATTCGGAATCATGAATCTGACGCTGAAGTGTGACGAACTAACAGACAAACAAACCGATTTTAGTAAGTCACACTAATACGATTGCAAATAAACCAAGGAACTGGAGATGGTGGAGCTCGAACTCATGGCAAGTGAGTCTTAAAACTCACAGGCCAGTGCCTTTTAGGACACACATGCCATGGGTTCAAGCCTCACCCGTTCCTTGGCGTTTTCCAACAAATCCTAAGTACCTTTCTTGGTAAAAAAATCAATTCCAAGTAAGAGAAACTGGCGCACGATGATGGTGGTAAATAAACTCAGGAGAACTGGAACACAGTGCTCTCTGCTCTGCGCCTGTGCCTTTGATACACCTTAAAAGGGTTTCGAGAGTTTTCCTATTATCATAGCCTGGCCCTGGGCAAGCTTGTCTGGTGCTGCTGGCGGCCAGCTGATCCTTATGACCTTAATACCGGTGAAGGGCTCTTGATCTGTAGAATTAGACTCGTTCTCCCACTTTAGATCGAACCTAATTGGCTCCCATTTCATAATGGGGTGCACGATTTCTATGGGTTTAGCGCTTCACAAAGATTCTAACAAGAATTCGTCCTGGCGCGCGCGCGCACACACTCACACACGACAGCGAAGAGGCGGGGCCAGGAGCTGAGTCTCGACCCCTGCAACCACAATTAGGTGAGTACAATTAGGTGAGTACACACACACACACACACACACACAAAATAACTTTCATTACTTCCTCTCATAGTTCAACCTGTTCTTTAATAAGGACAGCCAGTTTCAAGCTACTAACTCTACCTATATACTTACCAACATACCTACCTACCTATCTACCTACTTACCTACCTACCTACTTACCTATCTACCTACTTACAACCTACCTGCCTACCTGGAAGTAGGTAGATAGGCAGAGTTTATCGTACATTTCTGTACGCTCAACCTGAACCGAAAATTACATTTGTAATTCTCGGGTTAGTTAGATTTGACTACATTAACGTATGTTAACCTATATTTCCGTATAATCACTCGATAATAACGAAATTAAAAAAAAAAAAAAAAAAAAAAAGTGATGTTTACTGTTACGTCTGGCAGAGCTGAAAGAATCCTTCCATTTGAAACAAGTATTTTCTCCAGAACGATTAAAAAAAAAAAAATAGAATATGGGCTTCAAATGAGCCACTTATTTAAGGAGTATAATTAATCTTGAATTCTGATACCACAGAGCATTGCCAAAGGTCATTTCACAGCGCTCCACCCATTGCGAAATTACTACTGGGTGAAACCAAACAGGCAGACTTTGTTAAAGTGAGCCTCAATTAATCCTTAACCTCATTTACTTAACCCTAGCCAGTCTAATCCTGCTGCTGCTGCTAATCTCCTGCGCTTGATAAAGGTTGCCACGTGCGGAGCGTCTAAGCTAGACGGTATATCTAATTACCAGTTAATGTATTTTAGGGTACTCAGCCCTGGAGGGCAGTGTCAGACCAGCCTCCTGATTGATTTCCCATCCTAGTTACTCTAACTACTAGTTGATTCCCTAGCCTAGTTATTCTGACTACTGGTTGACTCCCTAACCTAGTTACTTTGATTACTGGTTGATTCCCTAACCTAGTTACTTTGACTACTGGTTGATTCCCTAGACTAGTTACTCTGACTACTGGTTGATTCCTTAGACTAGTTACTCTGACTACTGGTTGATTCCCTAGACTAGTTACTCTGACTACTGGTTGATTCCCTAGCCTAGTTACTCTGACTACTGGTTGATTCCCTAACTTAACTAGTTACTCTGACTACTGGTTGATTCCCTAGCCTAGTTACTCTGACTACTGGTTGATTCCCTAGACTAGTTACTCTGACTACTGGTTGATTCCCTAGACTAGTTACTCTGACTAATGGTTGATTCCCTAGACTAGTTACTCTGACTACTGGTTGATTCCCTAGACTAGTTACTCTGACTACTGGTTGATTCCCTAGACTAGTTACTCTGACTACTGGTTGATTCCCTAGACTAGTTACTCTGACTACTGGTTGATTCCCTAGACTAGTTACTCTGACTACTGGTTGATTCTCTAGCCTAGTTACTTTGACTTCTGGTTGATTCCCTAGACTAGTTACTCTGACTACTGGTTGATTCCCTAGACTAGTTACTCTGACTACTGGTTGATTCCCTAGACTAGTTACTCTGACTACTGGTTGATTCTCTAGCCTAGTTACTTTGACTACTGGTTGATTCCCTAGACTAGTTACTCTGACTACTGGTTGATTCCCTAGACTAGTTACTCTGACTACTGGTTGATTCCCTAGACTAGTTACTCTGACTACTGGTTGATTCTCTAGCCTAGTTACTTTGACTACTGGTTGATTCCCTAGCCTAGTTCCTCTGACTACTGGTTGATTCCCTAGACTAGTTACTCTGACTACTGGTACTCACTGCCCTCACCTTCACTGCAGACGCCACACACATTAGCATACTAAAAGTAATGGGATAAATAAGTGAGAGAAAATATAACAAATGACTAAAACTACAATAATCTTGTATATCCTAACCAGCTCTAAAATAATTTAACCCAACTTAACAAGCCAAAAATGTGAGTTCTGTTCCAGCGACTTTTCATCTTGCCACCGACACCACAGCCTGGCTGATCAGGAAATGCCTGGAAGAACTTGTCAGGTTCCCTTTTGACGACAAGGGAATCCTCCTCTCCCTTCCACTACCTCCATTCCCTTCCACTACCTCCTCTCCCTTCCACTACACGTCCTACAAGAGGATCAAGGTTAAAAAATGCTTCTTACATATCTCAAGTGTTATTTGCAAAAATTATTATTATACAAATATACAGAATTATTTTATTATTATTACACAAATATACAGAATTATTTAATTATTAATATACAGTGTAGAGAAGACTATCTATAAGCTTTTTACACTTCCCTCAGTGGACAGGCACATGGAAGGCAGGCCCGCGGAAGGCAGGCTCATGGAAGGTAGGCCAATGGAAGGCAGGTGCATGGAAGGCAGGCCCATGGAAGGTAAGCCCATAGAAGGCAGGCCCATAGAAGGCAGGCTCATGGAAGGCAGGCCCATGGAAGGCAGGTCCATGGAAGGCAGGTCCATGGAAGGCAGGCCCATGGAAGGTAAGCCCATAGAAGGCAGGCCCATAGAAGGCAGCCTCATGGAAGGCAGGCCCATGGAAGGTAAGCCCATAGAAGGCAGGCCCATAGAAGGCATGCCCATAGAAGGCAGGCTCATGGAAGGCAGGCCCATGGAAGGCAGGCTCAAGTAGCATCTACTGACACCAGTGGTGTATCTCTCCAAACCACCGCTAAAGACGAACCCAGGAGCACCATCGTCGGCGTACTGACCCGTGCTTGGCGTACTGACCCGTGCTTGGCGTACTGACCCATGCTTGGCGTACTGACCCGTGCTTGGAGTACTGACCCGTGCTTGGAGTACTGACCCGTGCTTGGCGTACTGACCCATGCTTGGCGTACTGACCCATGCTTGGCGTACTGACCCATTCTTGGCGTACTGACCCGTGCTTGGCGTACTGACCCGTGCTTGGAGTACTGACCCGTGCTTGGAGTACTGACCCGTGCTTGGCGTACTGACCCATGCTTGGCGTACTGACCCGTGCTTGGCGTACTGACCCGTGCTTGGCGTACTGACCCGTGCTTGGAGTACTGACCCGTGCTTGGAGTACTGACCCGTGCTTGGCGTACTGACCCATGCTTGGCGTACTGACCCATGCTTGGCGTACTGACCCATTCTTGGCGTACTGACCCGTGCTTGGCGTACTGACCCGTGCTTGGAGTACTGACCCGTGCTTGGAGTACTGACCCGTGCTTATCGTACTGACCCATGCTTGGCGTACTGACCCGTGCTTGGCGTACTGACCCGTGCTTGGAGTACTGACCCGTGCTTGGAGTACTGACCCGTGCTTGGCGTACTGACCCATGCTTGGCGTACTGACCCATGCTTGGCGTACTGACCCATTCTTGGCGTACTGACCCGTGCTTGGCGTACTGACCCGTGCTTGGAGTACTGACCCGTGCTTGGAGTACTGACCCGTGCTTGGCGTACTGACCCATGCTTGGCGTACTGACCCGTGCTTGGCGTACTGACCCGTGCTTGGCGTACTGACCCGTGCTTGGAGTACTGACCCGTGCTTGGAGTACTGACCCGTGCTTGGCGTACTGACCCATGCTTGGCGTACTGACCCATGCTTGGCGTACTGACCCATTCTTGGCGTACTGACCCGTGCTTGGCGTACTGACCCGTGCATGGAGTACTGACCCGTGCTTGGAGTACTGACCCGTGCTTGGCGTACTGACCCATGCTTGGCGTACTGACCCGTGCTTGGCGTACTGACCCGTGCTTGGCGTACTGACCCATTCTTGGCGTACTGACCCATGCTTGGCGTACTGATCCATGCTTGGCGTACTGACCCATTCTTGGCGTACTGACCCATGCTTGGCGTACTGACCCGTGCTTGGCGTACTGACCCATTCTTGGCGTACTGACCCATGCTTGGCGTACTGATCCATGCTTGGCGGACCCCACACCATCTACCCTGACTAGCACAAACACTCATATAATTGTTTAGTCCATTTCTAGATACACGTCCCTCGAGGTACGGGGCCCACAAAGTATAATGAGGTCCTCTACACGTATCAGTTATTATGTTGCATCAATTATGTAATAATTGATGCAACATAATAGCTGTATATTTCCTTATCACATATACCATTTACTTGCATCAATTCAATGTTGTTGCTCTCTACAAATGTTCTTATATATTGGGTTTTAGTAGTGCTTATCTGTCGGTCAATCCAAATTGTGTGTGGTGCAGAGGGTAGCCTGGTAGCAGCGAGGCTATGTTGATAGTAGTCGTGCAGATGAAGGCAAACACGACTGACAGTGGAGATTTACTGGGAACGTACACCAGGGCAAGCATGGGGAGGTTGGCGAGATGAGGTTGAGCCAGGAGACATAAGCGATGTTAACAGGGTGAAGGTCAGCCGATCAATGAGGGATGAACCAGCGTAGCATATGCTGTGTTGCAGGTCAACACGGATGGGGATGGAGGTAACTCACACAAGCCAGCACTGGGAAGGTGCGGGGAGTTTGAGTGTGTTGTTGAAAGCACATTCGCACTTATTTCTAAATTCACGTGTGTATACACGAGGCATCCTACATATTTCAAGCTCATCTTTGACTTAAAAAGCCCACTGTGTTGGCGAAACGTTCTCGAGAATCTCTATTGCAATGAATGTGTGTATCCATGTTTCCATCGTGTCGGTATTTTATACCATTTCTCTCCATCGTGTTTGTTATTATCGTTTGCGATCTATATATTCTGTAAATTTTCTTGCTGTGTCATCTTTATCCTAGTCTTGACTTCCCTAAGTGAAATGTATTCTTGCCAGACCTCTGCGTCATAAATTTATGTTACAATTCATTTAAACATTATTATTATTATTATTATTATTATTATTATTATTATTATTATTATTATTATTATTATTATTATTATATAATGATTAATGCCAATAATAATATAATGAAAATTAATATCAATAATAACAATACTGATAAAATTAATAATAATATTAGGTATTAGTACATACTTTCAGACGGATAATTCCGTCTGACAGTATTCCTTGCAATGTTTACTAAGATCGGAGACAGGGTGTTCCCCAGTGGCATTCCACTTACACTAACCTGAAGAAAATATCGTTAGCTGATAAGTTGTTATACACAATAAATTGTCTCACTTGTTCGATGAATTTGCCTATGTGCACTGGAAGATGAGGGCGCAGCTGACTATGTACCTCTTGTGATGTGCCCCTTGTGATGTGCCCCTTGTGATGTGCCCCTTGTGATGTGCCCCTTGTGATGTGCCCCAGGTCGTTATCAATAAAATATGGTAATCTTGATTATATTTTGTGATTCTTCCTCGGAGGTGTGCGTAGACATGGAAAAAGAGCTCAGTTGTTTCTGGTCTGTTAATTTTGGTTGCATACATGACGACACATTTAACATAAATCTGAATCTTCAATTTTTTCTGATTGTTCGTCACAAATCAGCTGGGTAGTGAAATACAATATTTGATCTTTCCAGTGAATCTTACAAGTACAACGCTTTAGCTGGCTGGCACTTTAGTGGTTCATCAGGTCAGACAGGTATAGTAGAAATCCTCGGCATTAAAGTGGAAAATAAGAATCTAGTAATTATCCTAGTATACAAACCACCATCAGCAACTGCGGAGGAATTCACAGAGCAGTTAAAGAAGATAGATAGCTATCTGGATAGGCTAGAGAATCCCACCCCAAACATTTTAATCCTTGGAGATTTTAATCTCCCTCATGTAAAATGGAAGATGAGGCACCATAATGTTATACCAGAAATAACTCCTGGAAGCACCCTGGCCCAACAGGCACATACCAGGGAACTAATGAGGCTTTGTGAAAAGTACTCACTAAACCAACAGATAATTGATCCCACTAGAAATGAAAATACCCTGGATTTGATATTCACAAACAACGAGGAATTAATCAGAGACATAACAGTTACAAAAACAATATACTCTGATCATAACATCATAGAAGTTCAAACTAGTATTAACTCAGGGTTAGGGAACTGCGACACTAATGTTAGAGACGGAATGTTCAGTAAGTTTAATTTTAATAACCATAGAATTGATTGGGAAAAAATAAACCAAGAGCTATCAGACATATCATGGGAATCAGACATGAGCACCCTAAATCCACACCAGTGCCTAGAGAAGCTGAATACAGAAGCATACAAGGTATGTATGAAACACGTACCATTGAGGAAACCCCGAAGAAGATCAGATATAGAGAGAGAGCGTAGGAGATGGTACAGGAGAAGAAAACGGGTTACTGAATTGCTGAAAACACAGTTATGTTGCAACAGAAGAGAGATAGCCTTAACCGAGAGATCACGGAATTAGAGCAAAACTTAAGATGTCATACCTGACAGAAGAAGTACAAAGGGAACAAAGAGCCATACAGGATATTGCAAGAAACCCAAAATATTTCTACTCCTATGCAAAATCCAAGCTAAGAACTACCTGTAGAATTGGACCATTATTGAGAGGAGATTCGTATACGGACGATGAACAGGAAATGAGTGAAATTCTAAAAGAACAGTACGAGTCAGTGTTCAGCAACCCACTAAATGACAGCAAGGTAGAAAATGCAGAAATATTTTTCACTCCAGCAGAAGGCTGCGCAGACCACCTAACCGACATTAGTACAAATCCCATAGATTTCGAAAAGAAATGGCCAACATGCCCACTCACTCAGCACCTGGACCAGATTCATGGAATGCTTTATTTATAAAGCAGTGCAAAGTACCATTAGCAAGAGCCCTTAGTATTCTGTGGAGAAAGAGCTTAGATCTAGGTGAAATTCCAGAGGCCTTAAAGAGTGCAGACATAGCTCCTTTGCATAAGGGAGGTAGTAGAGCACTAGCTAAAAATTACAGACCAGTAGCCCTCCTTCTCACATCATAAAAATCTTTGAAAGAGTGATGAGACGGCAGATTACAAAGTTCATGGACCAGCACAACCAACATAACCCGAACCAGCATGGCTTTAGAGCGGGTCGATCATGCCTGTCACAGCTGCTGAACCATTATGACAGAATTACGGAGGCATTGGAGGACGACCAAAACGCAGATGTGATTTACACAGATTTTGCAAAGGCGTTTGACAAATGCGATCATGGAGTGATAGCGCACAAAATGAGGGCCATAGGCATTACGGGGAAGGTAGGCAGATGGATTTTTGAGTTCCTAACACAAAGAACACAAAAGTAGTAGTGAACAGGGCAAGATCCAGCATCAGCGAGGTCAAAGCTCAGTGCCCCAAGGCACTGTCCTGGCACCTCTGCTGTTTCTCATCCTCATAGCAGACATAGATAAAAACACCCAGCACACTTTTGTATCATCATTTGCAGATGACACTAAAATAAGCATGAAAGTCACTACGGTAGAGGACACTGAAAAATTACAGGAGGACATAAGCAGGGTCTTCCAATGGGCAGTGGAGAACAACATGACGTTCAATGGTGATAAGTTTCAGCTGCTTAGGTATGGAAAAAATGAAGAACTCAAAAGGAACACTATATACAAAACGCAAGAGGGTCACCACATAGAACGAAAGGAACACGTAAAGGACTTGGGAATAATTATGTCTGCTGATCTGTCGTTTAAAGACCATAACAAGACAAAGATCACAACAGCCAGGAAGATGACGGGGTGGGTATTGAGAACTTTCAAAACAAGGGAAATAATGCCGATGGTGACACTATTCAAATCGCTAGTGCTCCCTCACTTAGAATACTGCTCAGTGCTGACGGCCCCGTTCAGGGCAGGAGAAATAGCAGAGCTGGAACAAATCCAGAGATCGTTTACGGCTCACATTGAGCCATTGAAACATCTAAATTATTGGGAACGCCTTCAAGTCTTGAACATGTACTCATTGGAGCGGAGGAGAGAGAGATACATGATAATATATACATGGAAAGTACTTGAGGGCCTGGTCCCAAATCTGCACACTGCCATAACAACATACTGGAGTGAGAGATATGGGAGAAAGTGTAAAATAAACCCAGTGAGGAGCAGGGGTGCGGTGGGGACAATACGGGAGCACTGTATTAACATCCGGGGTCCCAGACTATTCAACATCTTACCAGAAGATATCCGAAACACGGCTGGAACCAGTGTAGAAGCCTTCAAGAGGAAACTGGACAAATATCTTCACCAGGTGCCAGATCAACCAGGCTGTGATGGATATGTGGGGCAGCGGGCCTCCAGCAGCAACAGCCTGGTTGACCAGGCAAGCACCAGACGAGCCTGGCCCATGGCCGGGCTCAGAGAGTAGATACTCTCGAAACTCTTCAAAGGTATATCAAAGGTAAAGGTTGGTGGAGGGGGTCAGTGTTGGCTGCAGGCTGGTGTGGTCAGGCTACGTCAGACATCCTACCATGCGAGGTCTCTGGCCACTCACGCAAAACTTACATTACAATTAATGGACTTGAGGAGGAGTTCTCATTATGGGTCTTATAATGCGGGTAATATATAATGCCTCCCTTTCCGCGGATCTAACCTGAGTACTTTCCATTTCACAGGTGCTACATAACCTCTAACCCTAATAATAACAATAATAATAATAATTAATAATAATCATAATTAATAATAATAATAATAAAAGTGGTATGGTAGGTAAAACACTGACTTTTCAGTCAGTTTGGTTGACTGTTCAACTTCCGTACAATTCCAACTATTGTGGGAAGTAATCTAGGCTAGTTCTAGAGTTTGCATGTGGTATGAGGCGGACGTGCCTAGCATGGGCCAGTAGGCCTGCAGCAGTGCTCCTTCTTTCTTATGTTAACTTTCTAACTTACTCTAAAATAACAAATATCGTAGATCGAGCAGAAATCAAAGAACGAGAAAGTCAGTTGTGTTGAGAGGACACATCGTATTCATTGTTCTTCAACCTACAATATAATGCCATATTTAATAAATTTAATATGAACAATTTAGAAAAAAAGGTAAAAGAATTTATCTACTTGCTACGTTAGGTGTGTATATTTTAGGGCGTTTATGAAATATTAAAATGTATCAAATTAATTTTTTTTTTTTTTAAATAAGCATAATATACACTGTTTTTGTTTTGATGACCAGGAGTATAGTTTAGTCAGAATTATAAATACTTATATGGAAGCTGTACACTCGGTGAGATCATGAAGCTTGTCAGACAGGAGAGGTAATCGAGTTTGATCCAATTCTTTGGATCATGAGCCCTTCACCGGTGAAGGGGCACCTCCCTTGAAGGGTATCATGAGCCCTTCACCGGTGAAGGCACCTCCCTTGAAGGGTATCAGGGTCAAACAATATGTGTAGGGAACTTAGTGTTGACCTTCCATTTCCTTAGTGTAAGTTTCAAGACGGGCCCTGCGACCTGCACCGTGGGCCCTGCGACCTGCACCGTGGGCCTGCGACCTGCACCGTGGGCCCTGCGACCTGCACCGTGGGCCTGCGACCTGCACCGTGCGCCTGCGACCTGCACCGTGGGCCTGCGACCTGCACCGTGCGCCTGCGACCTGCACCGTGCGCCTGCGACCTGCACCGTGGGCCTGCGACCTGCACCGTGGGCCTGCGACCTGCACCGTGCGCCTGCGACCTGCACCGTGCGCCTGCGACCTGCACCGTGCGCCTGCGACCTGCACCGTGGGCCTGCGACCTGCACCGTGCGCCTGCGACCTGCACCGTGCGCCTGCGACCTGCACCGTGGGCCTGCGACCTGCACCGTGGGCCTGCGACCTGCACCGTGGGCCCTGCGACCTGCACCGTGCGCCTGCGACCTGCACCGTGCGCCTGCGACCTGCACCGTGGGCCTGCGACCTGCACCGTGGGCCTGCGACCTGCACCGTGGGCCCTGCGACCTGCACCGTGCGCCTGCGACCTGCACCGTGCGCCTGCGACCTGCACCGTGGGCCTGCGACCAGCACCGTGGGCCCTGCGACCTGCACCGTGCGCCTGCGACCTGCACCGTGCGCCTGCGACCTGCACCGTGCGCCTGCGACCTGCACCGTGGGCCTGCGACCTGCACCGTGGGCCTGCGACCTGCACCGTGGGCCTGCGACCTGCACCGTGGGCCCTGCGACCTGCACCGTGCGCCTGCGACCTGCACCGTGGGCCTGCGACCTGCACCGTGCGCCTGCGACCTGCACCGTGGGCCTGCGACCTGCACCGTGGGCCTGCGACCTGCACCGTGGGCCTGCGACCTGCACCGTGCGCCTGCGACCTGCACCGTGGGCCTGCGACCTGCACCGTGGGCCTGCGACCTGCACCGTGGGCCTGCGACCTGCACCGTGGGCCTGCGACCTGCACCGTGCGCCTGCGACCTGCACCGTTGGCCTGCGACCTGCACCGTGCGCCTGCGACCTGCACCGTGTGCGCCTGCGACCTGCACCGTGGGCCTGCGACCTGCACCGTGCGCCTGCGACCTGCACCGTGGGCCTGCGACCTGCACCGTGCGCCTGCGACCTGCACCGTGGGCCTGCGACCTGCACCGTGCGCCTGCGACCTGCACCGTGCGCCTGCGACCTGCACCGTGAGCCTGCGACCTGCACCGTGCGCCTGCGACCTGCACCGTGGGCCTGCGACCTGCACCGTGCGCCTGCGACCTGCACCGTGCGCCTGCGACCTGCACCGTGCGCCTGCGACCTGCACCTTGCGCCTGCGACCTGCACCTTGCGCCTGCGACCTGCACCTTGCACCTGCGACCTGCACCTTGCGCCTGCGACCTGCACCGTGCGCCTGCGACCTGCACCGTGCGCCTGCGACCTGCACCGTGGGCCTGCGACCTGCACCGTGCGCCTGCGACCTGCACCGTGCGCCTGCGACCTGCACCGTGGGCCCTGCGACCTGCACCGTGCGCCTGCGACCTGCACCGTGGGCCTGCGACCTTCACCGTGGGCCTGCGACCTGCACCGTGCGCCTGCGACCTGCACCGTGGGCCTGCGACCTGCACCGTGGGCCTGCAACCTGCACCGTGGGCCTGCGACCTGCACCGTGGGCCTGCGACCTGCACCGTGGGCCTGCGACCTGCACCGTGGGCCTGCGACCCGCACCGTGGGCCTGCGACCTGCACCGTGGGCCTGCGACCTGCACCGTGCGCCTGCGACCTGCACCGTGGGCCTGCGACCTGCACCGTGGGCCTGCGACCTGCACCGTGCGCCTGCGACCTGCACCGTGGGCCCTGCGACCTGCACGGTGCGCCTGCGACCTGCACCGTGGGCCTGCGACCTTCACCGTGGGCCTGCGACCTGCAATGTGCGCCTGCGACCTGCACCGTGGGCCTGCGACCTGCACCGTGGGCCTGCGACCTGCACCGTGCGCCTGCGACCTGCACCGTGGGCCTGCGACCTGCACCGTGGGCCTGCGACCTGCACCGTGGGCCTGCGACCTGCACCGTGGGCCTGCGACCTGCACCGTGGGCCTGCGACCTGCACCGTGCGCCTGCGACCTGCACCGTGGGCCTGCGACCTGCACCGTGGGCCTGCGACCTGCACCGTGGGCCTGCGACCTGCACCGTGGGCCTGCGACCTGCACCGTGGGCCTGCGACCTGCACCGTGGGCCTGCGACCTGCACCGTGGGCCTGCGACCTGCACCGTGGGCCTGCGACCTGCACCGTGGGCCTGCGACCTGTGATATATGTGTGATCGCTCGGTTTCGATTTATTTTTATCATCGCAGCCCAACTCGGGGTGAGATTTTTCCGTTGATTGCTTGTTTAACCAGGCTGTTGTTGCTGTTGGTAGCACGCTGGCCTACACAATCATCATAGTCTGGTTGATCTGACACTTCAGGAAGGTAGTGATCACTGCATTTGCTGCAACAATATTTCTGATAGTGTCGATGGTAACTCGAATAGTCTTGAACTAAGGATGTTGAGATTGTGATCTCGCATTGTCCCCATGGCGCCCCTACTATTTTATTTTACACTTCCTGCTATATCTCTCACACAATTACGTAGTAAATGTGCTGTATATAATATAATCTCTCTCTCTCTCTCTCTCTCTCTCTCTCTCTCTCTCTCTCTCTCTCTCTCTCTCTCTCTCTCTCTCTCTCCGCTCCAGTGGGTACATTCAATGTATATTGAGGTATACTTGGAGTATACCTGGAGGGTGTTCCAGGGGTCAACGCCCCCGCGGCCCGCTCCATGACCAGGCTTCGCGGTGGATTAATACCTGATCAAGCAGTCTGTTACTGCTGGCTGCACGCGAACCAACGTATGAACCACAGCCCGGCTGATCAGGTACCCTCGTATTTTTTAAATAAAATTTTGAGAGTGGCACTACGTTCCAGTAGCAATCCTAATCCTCCTTTAAGTAAGATGCACCAGCGTTCAAGGTTTGAAGCCGATCAGAAGAATTATTATTTAGTTATTCAACGATAACTAAAAAAAATGAGGAGGAAGAAGATAAAATACTCAAATAGCCAACATAACTAACCTCTTTCGGGATATACCTTTGATATACCTTTGAAGAGTTTCAAGAGTTTCTCTACTCTCTGAGCCCGGCCATGGGCCAGGCTCGTCTGGCACTATTGAAATCCAGAGTAACGAAAAAAAAACATTAAAAATGAGAAGGAATGAGGGAAAGAGGTGTTACTAATAAAGCAAGAGGAAAATAAAATGTTTACATGAACGAGAGAAAAAAAATGTTTTACACTTTACAATGGCTATTACGAGACTGTACAGTGTTTTACATTTTTTTAAGAATTATTTACAGTAGGTGAGTGTTGGTCATTAGCACCTTCCTGGCCACTCATCACTGCCAACCACATCCTGCTACCCCCATCCCCCTATCCCTCTCTCTCTCTCTCTCTCTCTCTCTCTCTCTCTCTCTCTCTCTCTCTCTCACACACACACACACACACACTCGTGGAAGAAAATGTGGAATAAATTCGGTGAAGAGTAAGGGGACTTAGACACAATTAAAGAATACTGTGAAAGCCTCCATAACCTAAGACTCTTTAAGATACTATCAACATATATAAAAATACAGAAAGTTTCATGAAGTTGGACAGCTTCATTCTATAACTGTCGGATCAGCCAGGTTGTGATGGGTATGTGTGCCTCCTGGCCGCTAGGTAGGTCAACAGGGAAGTCTGGTCTCTGGCCGGGCTGAGGGGATAAACTCTCAAAACAGGTTACAAGGTAAAGCAAAGGTAAACCCTCAGTACAACAGGGTCATCAACGTATATTATGTATGTATCTTGTATCCGACACCAAAACACTGTGACTACATCAAACGGAGGCACACGACCTGTGTTGAACTAAATTCTTGGAGACGAGATCATGTTCGTGGCCCTTCATCAGCATCTCTCGCGTCTTGTCTTGCTTACCGCATCCTAAGTTATCATCGCCTGGTCTCAGGCTGGGCTGCTGCGGTAGGAGAATCCTGAAAACCGGTCACAAGTAATACCATGACTTACCAATAAAGCCATGTCATCAATCACTGTCTTATTTCCATTTGGGATCTTTTTAGGCTCTCCTCTGGGATGTGACTGCCTCTTTGAACCTAACTTCTCGGCGCCGTGCCGGGACCTAGGACTAGCAGTTACATGGGTGCTGGTATACACCACCCTCTCTAGACTCTCTCTAGGCTGAGCACAGCCGTGGCTGTGTCTTGCAGTGACCTCGCTACAGGGCCAACACCACAGTATGGGTCATTTGACACACATCTGTACCGGGTGATTATCCTTGATGACTGTTATAATAACATCCTGCTCAAGTAATCCCGTGTACCACCACCACCATCACCACCACCACCATCACCACCATCACCACCATCACCATAACCAACACCTCCCTCCCTACCCAGTAGCGGCCAGTGAAGAGGCGGGGCCAGGAGCTATGAATCGACCCCTGCAACCACAACTAGGTGAGTACAACTAGGTGAGTACAGCCTACCTCGCCCACCCTCTCTAGTCTGCTGTAATGTTTCTCATTACCTACTTGCACCTTCCTTGAGCCTCTCTTAAAACTCCCTCATTATTTATGATTAAGACACACGTGCAACAGATGGGTATCTTTACTGTTGAAACGTTTCGCCTACACAGTAGGCTTCTTCAGTCAGATAAAGAGGCAGCAGATGCAGTAGCGTAATGAAGATGATGTAATCAGTCCACCAACCTTAGAGAAGAGTTCCAGGAGCTGAACTCTTCTCCAGACTCAGGGACTGACCACCTCAAATACTGTTTTGGCGAAACGTTTCAACAGTCAAGACACCCAACTATTGCACATGTGCCTCAGTCATCAGCTTGTCGTTATTTTATACAATTTTCAACATATCCCTCATTATTATTTACCTCTTCTTACACTTCAACTATCCCACGTCTGCGAAATTACCTCCAATCATTTTCCATTCCCGTTCTTCCCCCCCCTCCCACCCCGGAGACTTACACAGTCCCCCCCCCTCCCACTTCCCCCCCTTCTCCCGGCCATGGTCGTCCCCTACCCATGTTTCGAAGCGACACAAATTTATTCAGCAGCTTGTGACGGGACTCATCATGTGGTAATGGAATTCGCGATCTCCTCTGCCGCGTACGCTACACACCCGACACGGAGGTAGGAAAGCAGGGCGTACGGAGAGAGGGAAGGAGAAGGGAGAGAGAGGGAGAGAGAAGGAAGGAAAACGGAGAGGGAGGGAAGGAGAGAGCGAGGTCAGAAAATGAGGGAGGATAGAAAATTAATGGAGGGCGGAAAGCAGGTCAGGACAGGAGATAGGAGGGGAATAAGAGCAGGAAGAGGGAGTTCAGGGAACGAGGGAATGGGAGAAAGGAAGGAGACAACAGGAAAAAAAAAGACAGAGGGTTAAAGAAGGTAGAGTAGGTGTGGGGAGAGAGATACATAGATAGATAGATACATACATACATAGATAGATAGATAGAAAGAGAGAGAGAGAGAGGAGTTTAGAGGGTGTTTTTTAAAAGTGAATTCCAGTCACAGCACTTAGCTTAATACTTCCCAGTACGTTTGATGTGATTGATGGGAGGGAAGATATGAAGGGGCAGGGATGTGAAATGGACTTGGTGAGAGGTTGACGGCTCAGAGTGGGCAAGGAAGGAAAAGAGAGAAAGGCATGATACATTCAGAGTGAAAGGAAAGTCATTTTATAGTTTACAGAATGCTTGAACCAAAATATTCAATGCTCAGGGCTATTAAAATTCTCCGGTGCACAAGCTCAAATTACCCTCTTCCATACGTAAAACTCACATATGCAAACACACAGTAAAACAATAACCAATTTCACACTAACTTTAAATATTTATATATGGTGTCTTACAATGTCATCGACCGGGTAATAATAAAAGATTCTCCAGAATTTCTACGAGGTTGTATCAGGTATTCTAGTGATTATAAAAGCTATAGAGAGAGGCAAAAGTCTTTACAGGGCTAATGACCTCTGGTAGCCAAAGCATCTAAAGTGGAAAGAAAAAGATTAAGTGTCCAGTCCTCACTCTAAAGCCTGATATAGAACATGCTCTATAGCATGCTATAGAGCCTGCTATAGAGCATGCTACAGAGAATGCTACAGAGCATGTTATAAAGCATGCTCAGTTTAGCTACCTTCGCCTTAGCATGCATCCGTTCATCACTCATAATCTCCACATCCTTGTACCAGGCGTGGACATGGCTTCGAAACTCCTGGAACTTCTAAACCACAGGATGAATTAGAGGAAACCTTGTCTCTACTAGAACATTTGAAGGGTCCGAGTAAACGGTGATCTGGAATCCACTGCAGCTGGCATCCAGGAAAAGTCCACTTCCTGGATGACTGCAAAACCTGCTTCACCGTCGCTCTTGGATGCAAAGATAAAAACCTCGATCCTTGAAGCAGAAAGAGAATTACGCTCGTGGAATTAAGTCAAGATTATTACCGGATCCAAGCACTTGGAGAAGGGAATTTGAGGGGCACTGGAAAGGCACTTGGGGTAGGGGGGTGAGAGCTTGACGGCACAGCAGTCAAGGAGGCGGAGGAGAGGAGGGAAAATATCAGTCAACGGGATGTGAAAGGATGGATTGATTGATTTGCATAATTTGAGAGCACTTGAATCGTTGGAGGGAATTTAAGCCCTTTCAATAATTTGGTCTTAGATTTGATGCAGACAGTGAAAGTTCTGCAAATTTTCTGGCCCTGCAATTTCATCTGCCTTCAACAGAAGTGTTATCGTACAGAGTGATCACAGTCTACAGCGTACAGATTTATTAGAAATAAAACATCATTAGCTTGTCATCTTTTAAGGAATCTTAGAAGGAATTCTTTTAAGTTGTTGACATATTTTTCTTCCTCCGCTGTTTTCGTTTATAACTTGAGAACTGATCCGATCAACTTAAAATCTTCAAAGCTGGTTTACTCTAAGAAAGGATTCAAGCAAGTATAGGCTTGTGCAGCCGCCCCCTGGCAAGTTACATAAAAAAGGGTTGAGAAAGGGCATGTTCAATTTACTAAATGGAAAAAATCCACATTTCAAAAATGAAATTAGTGAATTTTCACCAACACACACCGGTAATAATGGAGATCAAGATGTCAAATATTCTTCACCGATGTATCCTGACTCTCCACGTCACTATACTTCCTATATATACTCATGTACTCTCTGCTCAGGTATATATGTTTGTGACTTGATAAAGCCCACTGTGTGGGCGAATAAATGATAGCATTATACTGGATTTGTATTTATTTTTTCAACGTGGGAGTCACATTTAGCATCGACAGAATCTAAAAGTAAAGCCTCGCGAGACTATGACAATAATTTTTTTTTTTTTTAAGAGTTTTTCCTGGCAACCTGAAAATAAAAGTTCAGCAGAAACAACTTAATTCTCTAAAAGATTCGTAAATGAGTTAACACTTCTGATTATTTTTGTCTTTCCATTTTAGAGACTGTGGAAGCAGAGGCATGGAGGAGGGAGAACAGAGGGAGAAGGTGGAGGAGAAGGAAGTGAAGGAGATGGAGGAAGAAGAGGTGAAGATGGCTGAAAGAGCGTAACAGAAAGAGAAGGTGAATAAAAAGGAGAAGGAAAATAGGAAAAATAAAGAGGTGCGAGTAATAACAAAATGAGAAAATAGAAAAAAATGAAGAAGAAAGAGGAGACAGAACTATGTAAGAAGAGATGGAATATTTAGAGATAATGAAGACGACGACTATAGAGTCGACGAAGAGATGAGCAGTAAGAAGGATGAAGGAGGAAGAGCAGATAAACAAATCAAAGGTAAACGATACATAACAACGAGAAAGCGAAGTTAATTAACACGAATAATAAAGTGAACCAAACAACAAAATGCAGCTATTTCTGAATAAAGAGATTAATCAAAATGCGGGAGAAGGAAAAAGACAGGAGTAGTAGATTAAAGAGCAGCCTAGCAGCAACAGCAGCAACAGCAGCAACAGCGTCACAATAGCAACAGCACTAACAGTTTGATAAATCTCTCTTCAAGCAACTCGACCACTTGACCTTCACAGTAGTTCATACACTCACTCGTACTTCTACGGTTCTCACTATACATTCTCACAGTTCCCATGTCTTCCTTATACTTGAAAAATTTGGGGCTCCGTGCTAAATGCCTTATTAAAGTGTTTATCCTGCCTTTGTGTCTTTGGTTTATGATAAAATATTTCCTAAAAGTAAACATGTAGTGACCGTATGGAAGGAATAATTAGCAATGTCTGCAAGTGGGGTCCCAAGGATTTAACTACTAAGAATACTAATCGGAGAGAAGAGAGGGGGCTTCCAGGATGACCTAGTCCTAGACTGCACGCAGAGGTTGTCTAATAATTGGCTGCTGGAAATCAATCGGAATAAATGTAAGGTTACGTAGTTTGGGAAAGGAGGGAAGAAAACAAGTACACACTATGTGGAGGTTGAATTTTCTCCCCACGTCTGCATGGGTTTTCTCTGGGTGTGAAAACCCACGCACACATGAGGTGTGTGTGTGTGTGTGTGTGTGTGTGTCCTGCCTTATTTGTTATTGCTTGCTTTTGAACTGCGTGGTTGTAGGAGGTGCTCCTTACAATTCTCGCTTTGCAAACATTTATTCCTTGATTTAACCCTGATGCAATGAGTGTTAAAAGTGCACTGTGCAACCCTGATATTGATACTTATTAGCCTATGGTAAAATTGGTTTCGTTATACGTCGTTTCGCTTATATATATATATATATATATATATATATATATATATATATATATATATATATATATATATATATATATATATATATATATATGCTAGGAATTCGCAAGAACAGGCGAAATATTCAGAAACACTGATCTCTGGCCGAAGTAATATATATATATATATTCTTTCAACAAATCGGCCGTTTCCCACCAAGGCGGGGTGGTCCAAAGAGAAAAACAAAAGTTTCTATTTTTAACTTTAGTAATGTATACAGGAGAAGGGGTTACTAGCCCCTTGCTCCCGGCATTTTAGTCGACTCTTACGACACGGATGGCTTACAGAGGAAGAATTCTGTTCCAATTCCCCATGGAGATAAGAGGAAATAAGAACAAGAACTAGTAAGAAAATAGAAGAAAACCCAGAGGGGTGTGTGTATATATATATGCTTGTACATGAATGTGTAGTGTGACCTAAGTGTAAGTAGAAGTAACAAGACATACCTGAAATCTTGCATGTTTATGAGACAGAAAAAAAGACACCAGCAATCCTACCATCATGTAAAACAATTACAGGCTTTCGTTTTACACTCACTTGGCAGGACGGTTGTACCTCCCTGGGTGGTTGCTGTCTACCAACCTACTACCTAGGATATATATATATATATATATATATATATATATATATATATATATATATATATATATATATATATATATATATATATATATATGCAAAAAGATCACAGTAAACAGGTGATATCAAAATATGCAAGACAACCACTATGAAAAATATAGAAGAATTCAAGCGTTGTGACTGCTCACATTATCAAGGAACTATGATAATGTGAGCAGTCACAAAGCCTTGAATTCTTCTATTTTTCATAGTAGTTGTCTTGCATATATATATATATACACTTTATATATATATATATATATATATATATATATATATATATATATATATATATATATATATATATATATATATATATATATATATATATATATATATACATACACATAATATAATATACATACATGAGCAATAAATATTGTATTCGCCTCTTACATTCCGTCTCTCACACACTCCCTCACTCTCCCTCTCTCTCTCTTTCTCTCTCACTGTCACAGTCGAGACAGACTCGAGGTTTTCCTCTGGGATAATAATACTCGGTGATTAGTTTGTCTTTAATTAGTTGTTCCATTAATGCGTGTCATTAGCGTAGTTGTGTTAATGAGGCACTTGTGTCAGGGAGGTCCTCGTGCGGTCGCTTGCTTTCCCAACACACAATGTTCACATGCCAACTCGTTTTCGTATGCTAATTTCTAGGCGATCTAATTCACCCACAATGTCATTATTCCTTATTTTAGGTTGAATTGCATTCATTTAAGCAGAAATTATTCTAAATTAATGCATAGCTCGCGTTCAGTAATCAGGAGGGAGGTAGCGTCTGGCAGCGGGGGTTACTCCAGTCATGTGTAATTCGTTGGAAACAATTGGCTCATTAGGTTAGATGTAAGGAAGAGTTGATTAAGGCGGTGATAGTGTGATACCACCTGGGAAAACTTGCTCAAGTGTGTGTTCTCGAGTGCATGTGCGCGAGTGCTTACGCAACTTTGCGTGTATTCGAGTGTATGAACTCTGCTAATTAGGTTTGTGGGTACCGAGGTTCAGCTCTTGGTCCCCATCTCTTGAACTTAATTTTAAGCAGCTGTCTTCAAAAGAAAACTTGATTGATTCTCAAATGAAATTCCTGACTCGCAGAGCCATAAGTGTTTGCCGGACACCTTGCTGCGAGCACCAACAGCCTGACTGATCAGACTGTCAATATAGAGGCCTGGTCTGTGACCTGGCAAGTTACACTGAATTGTGCTTGTGATGCCTAGCATTCCTGTACCTTACCCTGAGAAACTTCTCATGTTCCCACCTCTCAGTTTTATTTACGCTGTCCAACGAACACCATAGCGCACCTGACCAGGAAGTGTCTGGGGGAAAGCATTATATTTCCCCTTTAAGGCATTTAAAGGTTTGTTGGTCATTCCAGGTATATAGGAGGGTAGAATGCTACCTCGGAATGTACTTGTTGCACTCCTGCTTTTAATTGGGGGTATTATGCACCATCTGGCAAGCCTCCGGCTTTCATGAAGAGCGTGCAGTATGCGGACCTGGAATTGGTTCCTTCAGTATTTTCACGATGAAGATTGCGACATACTTTTTTTCCTGTGTTCCTGGAAGATTTTAAAGCGTTAAGTGTTGTTTGAATCGATAAAGGCAGCAAAAGTTCTGTTGGCAAACTCCAGATCTGAAGTTTCACATGTCTTTTATGGGACTGTTTGTGAGCAGCAATATTCAAATCTCGAGAGCATAAGTTCCATTTAGAATATCATCCTTGGCCGAGTGTCTTGTTTTGAAGGCTCTTGTAATTTAGCCTATCATCAGGTATATCCAAAGACGGACCTTCAAGTGGTTGTCTGACTTGTTTTCTTAATCAAACTTTTCAATTTTGTTGTTCTTGTAGCTCGAGAATCCCTCATTTGATCGGGTTCAAATTCTGAAAACTTGTGTAATGTAATGAGAACCAAATTCTAGGAACAACTGGCATGTGCAGGCGCCCTATGACCAAAAGTTTTGAACCCATTTCCATCATCCTGGAATAGCTGGGATAACCTCCAAAATCCCCAGTGGCGTCGCTTCAAGCGTTCAAAAATAGCGCCTCCTAATTCCATCATCCTGGAATAGCTGGGATAACCTCCAAAATCCCCAGTGGCGTCGCTTCAAGCGTTCAAAAATAGCGCCTCCTAATTCTACGATGGTGGAGAGTGAACTTCAAGAAGGAAGGTGCAGCTTTGTCTATTTTATGAGTAAAATGGTGTGAAATTTTGATTCCCATTTCACTTTAAGAATAGCTGAGTCTATCTTTCTTGAATAGTTTCAGAATTTAATGGCAATTTTTACTTAAATGACAACGCTCTTCCTGCCGAATAAGGCAAGCGAAAATTTGTGTATGCAATAATTTCGCAAAAATAATTCTGAACCTAACGAAAAAAAAATATTTCATTGTGGTTTTTTTTATTAAATTATTGTAAACTTATCTAAAATACATTTAGTTGGATTAGGCTAAATTAAATTGCGCTTGTTATAATAAGGTTAGGTAAGTTTTCTAATGTTCTTTTGGTATAAAATTGTTAATTTTTATATAAACATAAATGAAAAAAAAGTATATCTCTAAACGTATAAGAGGAAATATTAGAAAGGACTTAATTTTAAATGAGTTCTTGCTAATTGACCAGTTTTACCTATTCGGCAAGACACACACACACACACACACACACACACACACACACACACACACACACACACACACAAAATATATATATATATATATATATATATATATTATTATTATTATTATTAACACATCGGCCGATTCCCACCAAGGCAGGGTGGCCCGAAAAAGAAAAACTTTCATCATCATTCACTCCATCACTGTCTTGCCAGAGGGGTGCTTTACACTACAGATATAAAACTGGAACATCAACACCCCTTCTTCAGAGTGCAGACACTGTACTTCCCATCTCCAGGACTCAAGTCCGGCCTGCCGGTTTCCCTGAATCCCTTCATAAAAACCATTTGTATATATATATATATGCAAAAAGATCACAGTTGATATTTTGAGCCCAATTGTTGGAAAAAATTCTAATTTTAATGTTAAAAACAACTTAGATTTAGTGGATAAATTAAGCACCTTGATTGATTTAAATGATTTCAATATGGTTAGTTTTGATGTTACCTCCTTGTTTACAAAAGTTCCAGTTGATGATTTACTAAAGTTCTTATCTGAAGAACTGGTTAATTACGATTTACCATTGCCAGTTCCTACTATCATTAAACTTACTAAACTTTGTATTGTTGATGCAAAATTTGTATTTAATGATGAGTTTTACACTCAGAAGTTTGGTATGGCAATGGGAAATCCTCTTTCACCTGTTCTTAGTAATTTATATATGGAATTTTTCGAAACAAGATTGCTTAACACAATCCTTCCCAATAGAGCTAAGTGGTATAGATATGTTGATGACATTTTGTGCCTTATGCCTAAGAATGTTGACATAAACCATTTCCTTGTTAAATTAAATAGCTTAGCTCATTCTATAAATTTTACTGTTGAATTTGAAGTAAATAACTCATTGCCTTTCCTAGATGTTTTTATTATTAAGGGTAACTTTGATTTTAAATTTAAAATTTACAGAAAACCTACAAATAATTGTTCCTATGTACACTATTACTCTTCACATCAAGATAGAGTTAAAGTGTCGGTTTTCTCTTCTATCTTTTTGAGAGCTTTACGCATTTGTAGTCCAGAGTTCATAGATGGAGAAATCTCTAAAATTTATGAAATAGCTAATGATTTAAAATACCCAAGAAACATAATTGATAAATCTTTTAAAATAGCTAGAAATACTTTTTACAATCCAAAAAGGGACAACCAACCTTATTCAACCAAAAATATGTTGGTTCTCCTTACCATGAAAACTTGGTTGATATGCCTTCCTTTCTTAAGAATTTTAATATCAAAGTTGTATTTAAAAATCTTGATACAGTAAAAAGACTTTTGATAAAAAATTCCCCCCAAAATGCTGACGGATGTGTCTATAAGATTCCCTGAAAAATATGCGATAAAGTTTATTATGGTCAAACTGGTAAAAGTCTTGAACTAAGATTAAAACAACATAAATATAGCATTAGAACTGGACAAGATTCTAATGCTCTATTTATTCATGTGAGAGACTTTAACCATCCAATTGATTTTCAAAATGCTGAGAAGGTTGTATCAAGCAAGTCCATGGTTGAGAGGAATATAATAGAATCATGTTTCATTAAAAGAAGTTTTGAAAATAATATGAATATTTCTTTTGGTTTATATAAATTGGATTCATTTATAATTAATAAAATTTGGGAAGAATTTAATGATAAATTGGACTAATCTTAATTCTTGGGAAGAGTTTCAGGTCCTTTCTTATGTTCCTCTTCACAGAGTCGTGCGTTGTTACGCTACTGTGAGGTGTTGTCTTTGTTAGTGTGATGTGACTGTGAGGTGTATTCTGCCTCTTTATAAGCCTTCTTCTCACGTTTCCTTTTATAGTTCCTTGATAATGTGATTAGTCACGAAAGCGCTTGGAATTCTTCTATTTTTTCATAGTGGTTGTTTTGCATATTTTGATATCACCTGTTTACTGTGATCTTTTTGCATCAATGGATACCACACGACTTTTCACAATGTTCTCGGTAAGCTTTCCTAATCATATTTCTTTTGTTTCCCATTTTTCTTCTTCACTGATCAAGTCACATAAACTTAAAATTCGTGTTAATTTTTTAAAAGACTGTTTGAATGAACAAGTTTTGCCTAAATCTCTTTTACCAAATAGACTCCTTGACATGCGAGATCGTCCTTTTGATGATTTTATGAGAATTATTCTTCAGAAACATATTGAAATTACTAAAATACAGGAGAAAGAAGCATTCAAAATATTGAGAAACAAAAAATTCTCCTTTTATCAAGCTATTCCATCAGAATGGCAACATAGTATGTTGGATCATTGCTATAATAAACTCAGAAGAATTTGTAATAATCTCAAAAACAAACTACAAAGAAAATTAGATAATTTAATTGAAAATAGTGATTGGACAAAGCACGCTAATAACAATTTTGTAATTAACTTATCAGATGAAATATTAGATAAAAATACAACTGCTGCTCTTGGTTTCGGTTTAAGTTTTGCAACTTCAAAAAAACTTTATAATGTTGAAATTGAAAAAGCCTTCTGTAATTTAGAAAAATCCTCTGATTTATCCACTGATGAAATTAATATTAGTAAGGGGATGGTATATAGCTCAATGTTAAAACAAAATATTCCCAATTGCCCTCAAAGATTTTTTAAGTCTTATGATTCACTTTTGAATAATAAAAATTTGCGCCTTACTAAAGCAGATAAAATAAATGCAATAGTAATTATGAAAGAAACCGATTACCAAGATAAAATGAATAGCCTCCTAGATGATTTTGAAACCTATTCTAAACTTAGAAAGAATCCCTTAGAAACTGTTAACAGCAATTTCAATAAAACAATAAAGCATCTATTGAAGGGCAAAGATGAATTGATTAAAAAATTTACTTCCACTAATCCATCTTTACCTTATATGTATGGATTAAGTAAAAAACACAAACCTGGTAATCCTGTTAGACCAATTATTAGCTCCATAGGTTCAGTTTCTTATAAACTTTCTAAATGGCTTGTTGATATTTTGAGCCCAATTGTTGGAAAAATTTCTAATTTTAATATTAAAAACAACTTAGATTTAGTGGATAAATTAAGCACCTTGACTGATTTAAATGATTTCAATATGGTTAGTTTTGATGTTACCTCCTTGTTTACAAAAGTTCCAGTTGATGATTTACTAAAGTTCTTATCTGAAGAACTGGTTAATTACGATTTACCATTGCCAGTTCCTACTATCCTTAAACTTATTAAACTTTGTATTGTTGATGCAAAATTTGTATTTAATGATGAGTTTTACACTCAGAAGTTTGGTATGGCAATGGGAAATCCTCTTTCACCTGTTCTTAGTAATTTATATATGGAATTTTTCGAAACAAGATTGCTTAACACAATCCTTCCCAATAGAGCTAAGTGGTATAGATATGTTGATGACATTTTGTGCCTTATGCCTAAGAATGTTGACATAAACCATTTCCTTGTTAAATTAAATAGCTTAGCTCATTCTATAAATTTTACTGTTGAATTTGAAGTAAATAACTCATTGCCTTTCCTAGATGTTTTTATTATTAAGGGTAACTTTGATTTTAAATTTAAAATTTACAGAAAACCTACAAATAATTATTCCTATGTACACTATTACTCTTCATATCAAGATAGAGTTAAAGTGTCGGTTTTCTCTTCTATGTTTTTGAGAGCTTTACGCATTCGTAGTCCAGAGTTCATAGATGAAGAAATCTCTAAAATTTATGAAATAGCTAATGATTTAAAATACCCAAGAAACATAATTGATAAATCTTTTAAAATAGCTAGAAATACTTTTTACAATCCAAAAAGGGACAACCAACCTTATTCAACCAAAAATATGTTGGTTCTCCCTTACCATGAAAACTTGGTTGATATGCCTTCCTTTCTTAAGAATTTTAATATCAAAGTTGTATTTAAAAATCTTGATACAGTAAAAAGACTTTTGATAAAAAATTCCCCCCAAAATGCTGACGGATGTGTCTATAAGATTCCCTGTAAAATATGCGATAAAGTTTATTATGGTCAAACTGGTAAAAGTCTTGAACTAAGATTAAAACAACATAAATATAGCATTAGAACTGGACAAGATTCTAATGCTCTATTTATTCATGTGAGAGACTTTAACCATCCAATTGATTTTCAAAATGCTGAGAAAGTTGTATCAAGCAAGTCCATGGTTGAGAGGAATATAATAGAATCATGTTTCATTAAAAGCAGTTTTGAAAATAATATGAATATTTCTTTTGGTTTATATAAATTGGATTCATTTATAATTAATAAAATTTGGGAAGAATTTAATGATAAATTTGAGGTGTATTCTGCCTCTTTATAAGCCTTCTTCTCACGTTTCCTTTTATAGTTCCTTGATAATGTGAGTAGTCACGAAAGCGCTTGGAATTCTTCTATTTTTCATAGTGGTTGTTTGCATATATATATATATATATATATATATATATATATATATATATATATATATATATATATATATATATATATATATATATAGTGAGGATGGAAATCTTTAGCTAAATTTTTCCGTCTCCGTGTGGGGTTTCTCGCGATATCCTGGACGGCTTTTTGTTACCTTTGTGCTTCTTGTGCTTCTTCTGTCTGGTATGTACATTTGGCATCAATACCCTCTTGCACTACTGCTTCCTCCAGTATTGATTGGGATTTGATAAGGACAAGGGTAGTGGTCTTTAAGAGGACATTTTAACAAGTACCTAAGTGCGAGTATGTTGCTACTCCAGAATGAACAAAGATCCTCTTGTCCAGGGATCTTCTTGTTTGGTGTCAGTACAACCCCATAGATCCACATGTCTGGTGGCAAGCCTCTCTGACCCCATAGATCCACATGTCTGGTGGCAAGCCTCTCTGACCCCTTAGATCCACATGTCTGGTAGCAAGCCTCTCTAACCCCACAGATCCACATGTCTGGTAGCAAGCCTCTCTGACCCCATAGATCCACATGTCTGGTAGCAAGCCTCTCTGACCCCATAGATCCACATGTCTGGTAGCAAGCCTCTCTGACCCCATAGATCCACATGTCTGGTGGCAAGCCTCTTTGACCCCATAGATCCACATGTCTAGTAGCAAGCCTCTCTGACCCCATAGATCCACATGTCTGGTGGCAAGCCTCGCTGACCCCATAGACCCACATGTCTGGTGGCAAGCCTCTCTGACCCCATAGATCCACATGTCTGGTGGCAAGCCTCTCTGACCCCAGAGATCCACATGTCTGGTGGCAAGCCTCTCTGACACCAGAGATCCTCATGTCTGGTGGCAAGCCTCGCTGACCCCAGAGATCCTCATGTCTGGTGGCAAGCCTCGCTGACCCCATAGATCCACATGTCTGGTAGCAAGCCTCTCTAACCCCACAGATCCACATGTCTGGTAGCAAGCCTCTCTGACCCCATAGATCCACATGTCTGGTAGCAAGCCTCTCTGACCCCATAGATCCACATGTCTGGTAGCAAGCCTCTCTGACCCCATAGATCCACATGTCTGGTGGCAAGCCTCGCTGACCCCATAGACCCACATGTCTGGTGGCAAGCCTCTCTGACCCCATAGATCCACATGTCTGGTGGCAAGCCTCTCTGACCCCCCAGAGATGCACATGTCTGGTGGCAAGCCTCGCTGACCCCAGTGATCCTCATGTCTGGTGGCAAGCCTCGCTGACCCCATAGATCCACATGTCTGGTGGCAAGCCTCTCTGACCCCATAGATCCACATGTCTGGTGGCAAGCCTCGCTGACCCCAGAGATCCTCATGTCTGGTGGCAAGCCTCTCTGACCCCAGAGATCCACATGTCTGGTGGCAAGCCTCTCTGACCCCATAGATCCACATGTCTAGTAGCAAGCCTCGCTGACCCCATAGATCCACATGTCTGGTAGCAAGCCTCGCTGACCCCATAGATCCACATGTCTGGTGGCAAGCCTCGCTGACCCCATAGATCCACATGTCTGGTGGCAAGCCTCGCTGACCCCATAGATCCTCATGTCTGGTGGCAAGCCTCTCTGACCCCATAGATCCACATGTCTGGTGGCAAGCCTCGCTGACCCCATAGATCCACATGTCTGGTGGCAAGCCTCGCTGACCCCATAGATCCACATGTCTGGTGGCAAGCCTCTATGACCCCAGCAGCGTGGAACAGGAATTATCCAGGTATTAAATCCTTGCTTCAGTCCGGCGACCAGGCTGCTGCGCCTCCCACCTCTCCCATGGTGTAGGTTGGGATAACCTCCCACCTCTCCCATGGTGTAGGTTGGGATAACTTAAAACTTTCCCGTAGTATTCGTCCCGTTGCCATGACGTCGTTACCAAGGCAACAACGGCACACAGGACTCTAAAAAAAAAAAAATGAAATACAGGTTTGTGCATTATTCTGTTTTTAACAAATTATTGCGATATATCGAGGTTTTTCTTCTTTAAAAACTTTCAGATTTAATTAAAAAATCACATAAAATGCAGTTTAGAGAGAAAGTTTGATTAAAACATATTTCACACTAAAATCACTTGTGTCAGATACAAAATAAAAGACAAAAAGACACAATAGATGAATAATTAGACACATGTACGTCTAGGTATCTTTATTTGTAGACGTTTCGCCCTCCAGTGGCTTTGTCAATGCAATGTGAAGAATGCAGATGTTGCACAAGCATCTACGCCAATGGAGCATCAACTGTTTGGGTTGAACTGTGCTACCAATATGGCGGCTCACGAAAACTACACGACTCACGAAATCGTAATAACACGATTGAAAACAAACCATGGAACAGGTGGGGGTTAGAACCCATGGCTTGCGAGTTTTACCCGTTCCGTGATTAATTTACTATACGACTTTATGCCAGAGCTGGTAAGTTGCTCTGGTCTGCCACTGCCACTGCCACTGCCAGCCAGGCTGTGGTTCGTTCGCCGGACTACGTGCGGTCAGCAGTAATAGCTTGGTTGATCAGGCCTTGATCTACCATGAGGCTAGTCTGGGACTAGGGTAGCGGGGGCGTTGATCGTCGTAACACTTTACAGGTAGACTGCAGGAAGGTTGGCATCAGTACCCCGAGGGTCCATAGATGACATCAATGGTCAACGGAAGACGCCCCATGCCACAGCTAGGAGCACCATGCCACAGCTAGGAGCACCATGCCACAGCTAGGAGCACCATGCCACAGCTAGGAGTACCATGCCACAGCTAGAAGTACCATGCCACAGCTAGGAGTAGCATGCCACAGCTAGGAGTACCATGCCACAGCTAGGAGAACCATGCCACAGCTAGAAGTACCATGTCACAGCTAGGAGCACCATGTCACAGCTAGAAGTACCATGCCACAGCTAGGAGTACCATGCCACAGCTAGGAGTACCATGCCACAGCTAGGAGTACCATGCCACAGCAAGGAGCACCATGCCACAGCTAGGAGCACCATGCCACAGCTAGGAGCACCATGCCACAGCTAGGAGCACTATGCCACAGCTAGGAGTACCATGCCACAGCTAGGAGTACCATGTCACAGCTAGGAGTACCATGCCACAGCTAGGAGCCCCATGCCACAGCTAGGAGTACCATGCCACAGCTAGGAGCACCATGCCACAGCTAGGAGCCCCATGCCACAGATAGGAGCACCATGCCACAGCTAGGAGCACCATGCCACAGCTAGGAGCACCATGCCACAGCTAGGAGTACCATGTCACAGCTAGAAGTACCATGCCACAGCTAGGAGCACCATGCCACAGCTAGGAGTACCATACCACAGCTAGAAGTACCATGCCACAGCTAGGAGCACCATGCCACAGCTAGGAGAACCATGCCACAGCTAGGAGTACCATGCCACAGCTAGGAGCACCATGCCACAGCTAGGAGCACCATGCCACAGCTAGGAGTACCATGCCACAGCTAGAAGTACCATGCCACAGCTAGGAGCACCATGTCACAGCTAGGAGCCCCATGCCACAGCTAGGAGCACCATGCCACAGCTAGGAGTACCATGCCACAGCTAGAAGTACCATGCCACAGCTAGGAGTACCATGCCACAGCTAGGAGTACCATGCCACAGCTAGGAGCACCATGCCACAGCTAGGAGCACCATGCCATAGCTAGGAGCACCATGCCACAGCTAGGAGCACCATGCCACAGCTAGGAGTACCATGCCACAGCTAGGAGCACCATGACACAGCTAGGAGCACCATGCCACAGCTAGGAGTACCATGCCACAGCTAGGAGTACCATGCCACAGCTATACGTACCATGCCACAGCTAGGAGCACCACGCCACAGCTAGGAGCCCATGCCACAGCTAGGAGCACCATGCCACAGCTAGAGTACCATGCCACAGCTAGAAGTACCATGCCTCAGCTAGGAGTACCATGCCACAGCTAGGAGTACCATGCCACAGCTAGGAGCACCATGCCACAGCTAGGAGTACTATGCCACAGCTAGGAGTACTATGCCACAGCTAGAAGTACCATGCCACAGCTAGGAGCACCATGCCACAGCTAGGAGCCCCATGCCACAGCTAGGAGCACCATGCCACAGCTAGGAGTACCATGCCACAGCTAAGTACCATGCCACAGCTAGGAGTACCATGCCACAGCTAGGAGTACCATGCCACAGCTAGGAGCACCATGCCACAGCTAGGAGCACCATGCCACAGCTAGGAGCACCATGCCACAGCTAGGAGCACCATGCCACAGCTAGGAGTACCATGCCACAGCTAGGAGACCATGCCACAGCTAGGAGCCATGCCACAGCTAGGAGTACCATGCCACAGCTAGGAGCACCATGCCACAGCTAGGAGTACCATGCCACAGCTAGGAGTACCATGCCACAGCTAGGAGCACCATGCCACAGCTAGGAGCACCATGCCACAGTAGGAGCCATGCCACAGCTAGGAGTACCATGCTACAGCTAGGAGTACCATGCCACAGCTAGGAGCACCATGCCACAGCTAGGAGCACCATGCCACAGCTAGGAGTACCATGCCACAGCTAGGAGCACCATGCCACAGCTAGGAGCACCATGCCACAGCTAGGAACCCCATACCACAGCTAGGAGT
Source organism: Cherax destructor (assembly GCA_009830355.1). NCBI lineage: Eukaryota > Metazoa > Arthropoda > Malacostraca > Decapoda > Parastacidae > Cherax > Cherax destructor. The sequence goes on from WNWK01001296.1 coordinate 194,821, forward strand.
ACCATGCCACAGCTAGGAGCCCCATGCACAGCTAGGAGTCCATGCCACAGCTAGGAGTACCATGCCACAGCTAGGAGCACCATGCCACAACGAGGAGCCCCATGCCACAGCTAGGAGCACCATGCCACAGCTAGGAGTCCATCACATCAAGGCCATGCCACAGCTAGGAGTACCATGCCACAGCTAGAAGTACCATGCCACATCAAGGAGCCCCATGCCACAGCTAGGAGTACCATGCCACAGCTAGGAGCCCCATGCCACAGCTAGGAGCACCATGCCACAGCTAGGAGTACCATGCCACAGCTAGGAGCCCCATGCCACAGCTAGGAGCACCATGCCACAGCTAGGAGTACCATGCCACAGCTAGGAGCCCCATGCCACAGCTAGGAGCACCATGCCACAGCTAGGAGTACCATGCCACAGCTAGGAGTACCATGCCACAGCTAGAAGTACCATGCCACAGCAAGGAGCCCCATGCCACAGCTAGGAGCACCATGCCACAGCAGAGCACCATGCCACAGCTAGGAGCACCATGCCACAGCTAGGAGTCCATGCCACATTTGAGGGCATGCCAGCTAAAGGCAGCACCATGCCACAGCTAGGAGTACCATGCCCAGCTAGGAGCCCATGCCACAGCTAGGGGCACCATGCCCACAAGACCATGCCCCAGCCAGGACTGTCACATCCACAGCGAGTCCCATGCCCACATATCTTGGGTGGACCGGTAAGGGCCAGGAGCCTCGATCAGATCACCAAAAGCTCCAGCTGCGGGTCATCACATGACTAAGACCCGCTCTCCTTACAGACGCTCACAGTCCAGCGACTGTGCACCCCACATCCACCCTGTGCACCCCACATCCATCCTGTGCACGGTAGCGCAAGAGCGTATTGATACATAAAAAGCCTAGGAAGTTGGTGCCAGGGAAACAAGGAAGTTAAGAATGTTTAAGACCGGGAAGAGGATAAAAAAAAAGTGTCAAGGAGAAACTGGAGAGGAGAGGAGAGAAAGGGAAGCTGGAAACACGGACCAAAGTAACTAAAGAAGAGAAGTTAGGTTACAGATGGTTGCGCTGGCAGCGATGCAGTGTTTATTTACTTCTGACTGACTCATTGATGAAACACGTGTGAAGAGTGAGTCATACAAGCATGACTCTGGCATCAGAACGACCACGTCACTGATGGTGTGTGTGTACTCACCTAATTGTGGTTGCAGGGGTCGAGTCACAGCTCCTGGTGTGTGTGTGTGTGTGTGTGTGTGTGTGAGCGAGCGAGCAAACAGAAAGAGACATTGACCGATTAACTAATTGATTGACTGAGATTGTGCTATATAGAAAGATTATCTTCGGTCATCGAGGTCTGTATATAATTTTTTTTTTGCACATCTGCCGTCTTCAACCGAGGTTGGGTGACCCAAAAAGAAGAAACACTTTCATCGTCAGTCACCCCACCACTATCTTACCAGAGGCATTCCGATTCTACAGTTCAAAAACTGCAACATATCTCCATCCCTCCTTCAGAGAGCAGGTACTGTGCGTTCCACCTCCAGGACTCAAGTCCGGCTAATCGGTTTCCCTGAAACCCCTTATATATGTTACTTAGATCACACTCTAACAGCACAAGTCATGAAAACCATTTACCTCCACTCCTAATACGCTCACACATACCTGATGGATGTCTAAGTCCCTCACACACAAAACCTTCTTTACCCCCTCCCTCCAAACATTCCTAGGTCAATCCCTACCTCAACAACTCTTCCTCAGCCCTCTTGATAATACTTTTAGTAACCCCGCACTTTTTCTAATCTCCAAAGTACGAATTCTCTGCATAATATTTACTCCACACATTGCCCTCACACATGTCTCCGCTGCCTCCACCCTCCTCCTTGCTTCAACATTTACAATTCATGCGTCACACCCATATAAGAATGTTGTTCTCTTTGTTTCCATGGATAATGTTCTTTGTCTCCACAGATTCCTCAGTGCACCACTCACCCTTTCTATGGTTCACCTCGTCTTTCCTAGATCCATCTGCTGACAAGTCCACTCAAAAATATCTAAACACATTCTCTTCCTCTATACTCCCTTCCTTCAATCTGATATCCAATTTTCCATTGCCTTGCTCTTTCCTATGTTCACTTTTAATTTTCTTCTTTTTAATTTTCTTCTTCGTCCACTAACCTTTGCAACTTCTCTTCAGAATCTCTCAATAACACAGTGTCAACAACAAAAAAGCAACTGTGACAACTCCCACTTTGTGTAAGATTCTTTATTTTCCAATGCTACACTTCTCCCCAACACCCCTGCGTTCACTACTCTTACAACCCCATATATGAATATATTAAACAACCATGGAGACATCAGGCATCTCTGTCTAAGAACTACTTTTACTGGGAAATAATCTCTCTCTCTCCTACCTTCCCTAACCTGAGTTTTACTATCCTCATGAAAACTCTTAACTGCTTTCAGTAACTTATTAGCTATTTCATACACTTGCAACATCTGCAAGTGTATGCTACCCTGTCATATGCTTTTTCCAAATCCATAACTAACAAAAACTTCATTACCCTTATCTAATTATTGTTCACCTATATGTTTCACTGTAAACACTTGGTGTACACCCCCCCCTACCCTTCCTGAAGCTTCCTTGTTTATCTGCTATCCTGATCTCCGTCTTACCCTTAATTCTTTCAATAATAACTCTACCATACATTTTAGCAGGTATACTCTACAGGCATATTTCCTTATAATTCTTACACTCTTTTTTGTCCCCTTTGCCTTTATACAAAAGAACTATGCACACTCTCTGCCAATCCCTCTTAGTACCTTCCCCCTCTTTCATACATTTATTAAATAAAAGCACCAACCACTCCAAAACTATATCCCCACCTGCTTTTAACATTTCTGTCTTGATTCCATCAATCCCAGCTGCTTTACCCACTTTCAGTTTACCCACAGCCTCACATCTGGCTCTTCCTCATTCCTGAAGGATGTTATACTTCCCTGGCCAATGCATGAAGTCACGGCCTCCTTCTATTCACCAGCATTTAACAGTTCCTTATAATATTCCCTCCATCTTTCCAATACCTCCAACTCCCCATCTAATAACTCTCCTCTTCTGTTTTAACTGCCATATCCATTCGTTCCCTAAGTTTTCTTAACTTATTAATCTCACTCCAAAACTTTTTCTTATTCTCAGCAAAATTTGTTGACAGCACCTCACTCACTTTCTCATTTGCTCTCTTTTTATATTCCCTTACCATTCTCTTAACCTTTTCTTTTTCTCTCCATATACTCCTCCTTCCTTTGTAAAAACCTCTCATATACTAAGCTTTTTCTCTTTCACCACTTTCTTTACCTCATCATTCCACCAATCGCTCCTCTTCCCTAGTGCACCCACTTTCCCATAAACACAAACCTCTGCAGAACACTCCAACACTGCATTCTTAAATCTACCCAATACCTTTTCAAATTCATTACTTATACTCTCACTAGCCCATCTTTCTACCCTAACTACCTCCTCCTTTAGTTTATAAGCTTTCACCTCTATCTTACTCGTCGATACCATTCTCCTTTTATTCCATCTACCCCTCACTCTCACTGTAGCCACAACTAAAAATGATCTAATATATTATTAAATACTAAACCCGTATGGCTGACACAACGCCTCTTGTGTATATCAGGAGACAGGAGAGGCAATGCTGGTACCCACACCAGTACAGAGTGAACATTGAGAGGCATTGCACGCCTGTGTTCTCCACTTTCTATTCAAAACATTTTTTCCCCTCTGGATCTGCCCCTTGATTAACAGCTTAAAGCATTTAAAATCAAATTTATTGGACGCATTGAATTTAGCAGTGCCTTTTTCACTGCAATATAGGCGACCCTCTCTTGTTCGGCTCTTCTCTGAGTGCAGATGGTTGAGTGGGCAGGGGTCGAGTTGCCTACACAACCAGCTGTGCTTGGAGAACAGCCAGCTGTGCCTGGAGAACAGCCAGCTGTGTCTGGAGAACAGCTGAGAGAAAGAAGGAAGGGTCGGGTAGGTTGTGAGGGAAGAGGATTAATGAATTCATTGTCCGTCTGTGCGTGTCCAATAAATTAGATTTTAAATCCTCTAACTTGCTATTAACCCGGAGTCTTCCTGGGGTCGATTTCAGGGAAGGGTGAAGGGAGAGGAGGGATTCAATGTCACCGCGGCCTAGTCAAAGACCAGGTCTCCCGATGGAGGCCTGATCAGTTAGGTTGTTGGTGCTAGCAACACTCAGTATAGTGTATGCACCACATCATGGCTGATCAGGAATTGACTTGAACTCAAAATGTTCCCTCTTGAAGACGACTAGGGATTTGTTGGTAATTTCCCTTGTATATGTAGGGTGTTGAAAAGTCTTGGTTCCTTTACACTTAATTAGTTATCTCTTAGTGTACTCATGACATCCTTAATTTTAATCGGAAGTGCCGTTCACCGTCTGCCAAGCCTTTTCCCGTAGTAAGTGATTTCTGTGTGCAGATTTGGGACCAGTCCCTCAAGAATTTTCCTGGTGTAAATTATGATGTATCTTTCTTGCCTACGTTCCAAGGAGTACTCCTAGATGGACTTTGTGTTCTCAATAATTTAGGTGCTTGACTGGATTTATACAAGCAATGATGCTTCCCTCTACATTTTCCACATGTACAGTTTCACCTGCCTTAAAAGGTGCTGTAAGAGTACAGCAATATTCCAGCCCATTGAAAAGAAGTGACTTAAAGTATCACTATTAGCTTGGCGTCTCTGGTTTTGAAAGTTCTGGTTATCCAACCTATCAATTTCTTTGCAGTTGTAACACTGGTGTGATCCTTGAAAGTAGGAGCTTGTGGCAACACTTCTAGTGAGAGGTTGTGGCAACACTTCTAAATCCTTCACTTTAGTCTTCCACTCAACTGAGTACTTTGATATTGTGCATTCATTAGGGGGAAAGGTACTCTGCTTTTGGTAGGTGGGAGTACTCTGTTTACTGTTACCAGGTGGGAGTACTCTGTTTACTGTTACCAGGTGGAGTACTCTGTTTACTGTTACCAGGTGGGAGTACTCTGTTTACTGTTACCAGATGGGAGTACTCTGTTTACTGTTACCAGGTGGGAGTACTCTGTTTTCTGTTACCAGGTGGGGGGTATTCTTCCTACTGTTACTAGGTGGGGGTACTAAACCTATACACACACAACCCGCACATATAAAAAGAGAGGAGCTTACGACGACGTTTCGGCCCGACTTGGACCATTTACAAAGTCACACTAACACACAGAACAGGTGGAAGGGGATATATAGGCAGGCAGACAGGGAGGTACAAGAGAGTGGGGTAATAATGGAGGTAGTAGTAGAAGTGGTAGTAGTAGTAGTAGTAGTAGTGGAGTCCTTCTTTATTTTATTCGCCTTTTCCTCTCTCTGTGTTCTCGTCCAACCCATGCGGGCCGCCAGCTTCATTGCAGTGCTCCTTTCCTAGAATATGACTGTCTCCACTACTACTACTACCACTTCTACTACTACCTCCATTATTACCCCACTCTCTTGTGCCCTCCCCTGTCTGCCTGCCTATATATACCCCTCCTATATATACCTCCATCACCACATTTCACCAGGACCACTCTCTGGCTCAGACCACATACCTATTACTCTTCACATCTCTGCAAACCCTATTCTCATCCCTTCCAGACACATACCTTCCTTCTCTAGGGCAAACTGGGACTCCTTTAAACAACACCTAAACAACGCTAACCTAATACATAACTTTGACAACAAACCCACATCAGACATTGACACCCAATTAAATCGTATACAAAATTCTATAACACAAGCTGCCGAAAACTCCATTCCTAAAACAAAATACACTACCAGATACTCCTTTCGTCCTTCTACAAGGACAAAACGTCTACTCCTATACTATCGACACCGCTTTGCCACAAACCACCACAGATATCCACAGGTCAGTAGGGACTCACCTTCCTAAGAAACAACATTATCCGCAGTTTGGATGAGGACCATGCAAACACTGGCAATCCTCATCCAGGCTGCGGAAACACACCGCATTCGGGACCCTAAACAATTCTGGACATTCATCCGGAAGGTTACAGGTGTCCCAAAACAACACACTTCCAACACATAACACACAACAACATAAACATTACAGACCCCACCCAAGCAGCACATGCCTTCCAAAACATATGGGAAAACATTTTTCACCCACACCCTCCAGACCCAGCAGCAATACAACACTCACAAGCTGTAGAACACTGGGTCTCCACACACAGACACATCACAAACCCTGACCCAATCATTCAGCTTTCCTCTCTCACTTCCACTCACATTTTAAACACTCCTCTTTCCCAACCTAATGTCAAAGCGCTAATCCTGAAGCTTCCTCCAAAGCACCAGGAGCCTCTGGCCTATCCCACCACATTCTCCGACACCTCCCCGACTCTGTTATCTCTGCTCTTACTAACCTATACAATGCATGCCTTGCATCTGGCTATTTTTCCCCCCTTTTAAATCTGCTATTGCCACTCTCATTCCCAAACCGAACAAAGACCCAACTGACCCAAAGAACTACAGACCGATTAGCCTTCTTGAAACCTTAGGTAAGACGTTTGAGAGACTTATAAATAAAAGACTAAGGACTCACCTTGAAACAAACCACCTCCTGACAGACCGCCAATTCGGCTTCCGACAACACAGATCTACACAAGCAGCCCTAAATATCATTTTGAACTATATTCAAATTAATAAGGCACAAGGACGTACAACAGCCCTGGTTGCAAAAGACGTGGAAAAAGCTTTTGACACTGTCTGGCACTCAGGGCTCAAGTACAAGCTATGTAACCTTTTGACCTTCCTCAGAATGCCAAAAATTACTATGCAACTTCCTTGATGACCGTACAATGCGAATTAAGTTCAAAAACTGTCTCTCTGACTCTTTTACCCTTCAAGCTGGAGTCCCCCAGGGATCTGTGCTCTCTCCTACCTTATACATCCTTTACACTAACGACATCCCTGACCCAGCACATTGCACTACACTCACACTGGCTTACGCAGATGACATTACACAACTCATTGCACATGAACAATGTAGATACCTATCGCTCAGAACACAACGTGAGGTAGACAGGATTAGTGCATGGGAGATCCTCTGGCGAATAAAAACCAATGCAAACAAATCAAAGATAACATATTTCTTCCAAAGAGGAAACCGCAGACCAATGCCTGTCTACCTAAGAACTACCACAACACGAACACCTATTCCACGTACACGAAACACTACAGTCCTTGGAGTTACTTTGGACTCCAGACTGAGATTACACACCCACATAAACACTAAAAGAGTTATGGCCAGTAATGCCCTCGGTAGACTGCTCAAGCTCAGAGACTCACACCCAAACACCAAACTACACCTATACAAGGCTCTCATAAGACCACTCATCACATACACACCTCTTGCCCTCTCTCTTGCTGCCAAAACAAACATCTTGAAACTGCAACGTATCCAGAACCGAGCATTGCGGTGGGTGCTGGGAACGAAGTGGGATGACTTCGCCACCAGTGAGTCCTTACACAACAGGACTAGCACCCCTGCACTGAACGTGTTCTGGAAAGAACTCAGTGATAGACAAATAGACCGACTTGAAACCTATCAAAACACATGGACAACCTTCTTAGACGAAACCATCAGACAGCCAGACATCAACCTAAATCTATTTCAATCTATTGATAATCCTGCTCCTACTCCTCTATACGTCTAAAACTATCCCTCCTATCTAACTCCTAATTTCTACCCTGCCCTCTGCAGGGGTGGACCTTAAAAGACGTCCTTTGTACCCTCCAAAAGCCCCTGATAACCCCTAAAAAATCAATGCATTCTGGGATAAAGCAGTACAAAAAAAGCAAACCAGCAATGACGTTTTGGTTGCCGCCCTATGGGAACAGTGTCGTGCCTCCCGAGCCAAGTCCAGCAATACATTAAGCAAACCAACACAGCAGATAGTCACACCCAGGAGTGCCTCCTCTAACATGCTAACCAACGCTACGCTGCTGGGTTTAGCCCTGGCTCTTTCCCTTCAACTATCGAAATTCCTCTCACCTACTATTCTTCATCTATCCAAATCTCCATTTCTACCCGTATGGGTCTTACCTGAGAGTATACCTACCTACCTACCTGTGTGTTAGTGTGACTTTGTAAATGGTCCAAGTCGGGCCGAAACGTCGTCGTAGCTCCTCTCTTATATGTGCGGGTTGTGTGTGTATTGTTCCAGTCACGGTATTGTGCCCTTTTGTTATTTACTAAACCTACTGTTATTAGGTGGGAATACACGAGCTCTAAAATATGTATCATTCAGAGTAATAAATTCTGGACGCTCGAACCTCCATTTGCAAAAACGAGACACAAACTACCTAACTCGACTCGCCTAGTTGCTGCTTTCTTAAAAGTTTTCTGCTAGACGGGGCCTTAAATATCTGGGCTCAGCTGCGATACAAAATATTTGTAAATACACTCTCCGTTTGTGATGTTTGAACGCTATATCTTGTATATTTTATCTTTACAAATTATAGCAACTTTTCTGCTTTAACGAACGAAACCTTTGAAGCTCTCGCCGCTGTTGAATCTTCAGTGAAATGCTTGACAATATCCTCATCGCCTTCCTGAAGTCTAGCAGTTCAGGCTGACATATTTCATTACGTGATATACGAAAGTCAGCCTTTGTAATAGTATATAGGTAGGCTCAGCTCCTAGGTGAATATAATATAGCTTACTTGCATCTGTGAGCGAGGCTGGGGTTCAGTCGTCGGGTCCGTGAGCGAGGCTGGGGTTCAGTCGTCGGGTCCGTGAGCGAGGCTGGGGTTCAGTCGTCGGGTCCGTGAGCGAGGCTGGGGTTCAGTCGTCGGGTCCGTGAGCGAGGCTGGGGTTCAGTCGTCTGGTCCATGAGCGAGGCTGGGGTTCAGTCGTCGGGTCCATGAGCGAGGCTGGGGTTCAGTCGTCGGGTCCGTGAGCGAGGCTGGGGTTCAGTCGTCGGGTCCATGAGCGAGGCCGGGGTTCAGTCGTCGGGTCCATGAGCGAGGCTGGGGTTCAGTCGTCGGGTCCATGAGCGAGGCTGGGGTTCAGTCGTCGGGTCCGTGAGCGAGGCTGGGGTTCAGTCGTCTGGTCCATGAGCGAGGCTGGGGTTCAGTCGTCGGGTCCATGAGCGAGGCCGGGGTTCAGTCGTCGGGTCCATGAGCGAGGCCGGGGTTCAGTCCTCGGGTCCATGAGCGAGGCTGGGGTTCAGTCGTCGGGTCCATGAGCGAGGCTGGGGTTCAGTCGTCGGGTCCGTGAGCGAGGCTGGGGTTCAGTCGTCGGGTCAGTACAGTTAGGCAGCAGTGTGTTGGTCTTGCCATCACTGGAAGGATGATCAATCACTAGCGTTTCACATTTCCTAGTTAACATTTTGGCATTTTTTTTTCCATATATACGAACCAGTACATTGCTGACGTGTCTAATTGCGAGTATAAATAAAGCGTTAGTGGAGACATAGCCTGGACTTCTGGAAATTCATTACATTAGGAACACACAAACGAAGAAGACTGACAGTTAATGGAACTCTGGTGTTTGTGTATGTGTAGCGAAGTTATAACGAGGACGTGACTGCCACATTGTCTGGCTGTAAGATGTGTGAAGATGGGTTGCTGAGCGTGTCATGGGCTGCCGCTGTTTGCTGTTCCTGCCCCTGCTGTCAGCTCCCCGGGGCCAGACGTGTGCACAGCAGCTTGGGGAGGGAAGGATTATCAACAGCAACTTAGGTGGGTCTAGATTGTTTGTCTGTCTCACTGTTGGTGGATGGAGGTTCAAGCATCCAGAATGCATTGCTTTGAGGGATTCACTTGCTATTAGCAAAGTACTCTCTGCATGCTGACAGCAGAGTACTCTCTGCATGCTGACAGCAGAGTACTCTCTGCATGCTGACAGCAGAGTACTCTCTGCATGCTGACAGCAGAGTACTCTCTGCATGCTGACAGCAGAGTACTCTCTGCATGCTGACAGCAGAGTACTCTCTGCATGCTGACAGCAGAGTACTCTCTGCATGCTGACATCAGAGTACTCTCTGCATGCTGACATCAGAGTACTCTCTGCATGCTGACAGCAGAGTACTCTCTGCATGCTGACAGCAGAGTACTCTCTGCATGCTGACAGCAGAGTACTCTCTGCATGCTGACAGCAGAGTACTCTCTGCATGCTGACAGCAGAGTACTCTCTGCATGCTGACAGCAGAGTACTCTCTGCATGCTGACAGCAGAGTACTCTCTGCATGCTGACAGCAGAGTACTCTCTGCATGCTGACAGCAGAGTACTCTCTGCATGCTGACAGCAGAGTACTCTCTGCATGCTGACAGCAGAGTACTCTCTGCATGCTGACAGCAGAGTACTCTCTGCATGCTGACAGCAGAGTACTCTCTGCATGCTGACAGCAGAGTACCCCCACCTAGTAACAGCAGGGTACTCCACATATTAACCAGTGAAAACAGGTAATGTTGCAGTGAAAGCAGGTAATTTTCTAGAGGAAAAACAGCGAGTGAACAGAGATAGAGGAGGGTAACAAGACAAGAGAAAAACAGAAGGCTGATTCACGCACCGCACATAACACTGTCCAGAATTGGAAATGTGGAAAAAAAGAAAACTAGAGACTATGGATGACGTGTCTAATTGCGAGTATAAATAAAGCATTAGTGAAGATATAGCCTGGACTTCTGGAAATTCATTACTATAGGAAGACGGGACTTTAAACTTACTATAGGCCAGAGGTTCTTAACCGGGGGAGAGGGCTAGCCCCTATTAAAGGGGGGCGAGAGTAATTTCCAGGAGTACGGACATGAATCTACAGCAAAAAAAAAAAATAAGAAATATGTTTGGTGTCTGCGACTTGCTCCTTAATCAGACTCTCAAATAGGTAAAACTAATAAAGCTAGGAACGAAAACTAGTTTCTCAGTTTTACTATTTAAATAGACTCTTTTTAATTTGTACATTTCGAATTTTATTTGAAGGATTGAGAGGGACGTTGGGATGAGGAATAGCCGTGGCAGGGGCGCGCCGCTTAAAATACATAAAAAAAAAAACACCGTTGTAGGCTAACAGCAGCGCTGTATGACCCTTGTGGGTTTAGCGCTCGGTTTTTTATTATAATGATGTAGGCTAACAGAAATGTAAGTCTCTTGCACTGTGAAAAAAAAAATGGGACTAAATAAAATAAGTTAAATACTGCCTAAGAAACTCCTTCAAATTGAACACGGCGTCTTGTACCTACGAAGGACCTGCCAGGTGGGTTGGGGGGTGGGAGGGGAATTAGTTCTTATCTAGGTTACCTTCAAAGGGAGAGGCAGGACACAGACTACCCACTACCGTTCCCTTGAACTTGATATGACAGAAATAGGGTATTTTTGTCCTCTCCTTAGTCACTAGTATCTGGTCTTCAACACTACTTGCCTACTCCTCCAGCACTAAACATTCCTAAACACTGCATCTCTGAACCATCTTCTTCCTCCTTACCCTTCTCAGACATCATATGCAACCACCACTACCCGCACCACCATCACTACCCGAAACACTACCCGCACCGCCACTACCCACACCATCACTACCCGAAACACTACCCGCACCACCACTACCCACACCATCACTGTGGTGTCAGTAAATATGTATACACTTGTGTAGTGTATCTCTGTATAGTAACTCCAGACGTTACATGTAGGCTCCCTTTGTTACTGCTGTGACGTCAGAGCTCTCGCTCCATGTGGCGGCTACGTCATAGGCCTTCCCTCACTACTAGGCCGACACCCAGCTGAACAGACGTGGCCTGGTACACCTCTCACAAACTCGTAAATATACGGTAACCACCCTACAAGGAGTATCCTTTGACAACCTATTTATCTCTCTCGAACCCCACACAACAAGTGGTGGCAGCGCACCACTACCCGCACCGCCACTACCCGCACCACTACCCGCACCACTATCCGCACCACCTCAGTCACTCAGCAATGTTCTACTTAATTCCATCAACAATCAATCTGCAACTTTCAACTTTATCGCTTGATTATATTAACACTCAATCACACTAATACTCACCTCACTCATTCTTCCACACCCTATGAACCGACTCTCCTGGATTCGTCCATCCTTCCCAAACAACCTCCACTCCATTCTCCTTACAACGCCTTACAGCACTTTTTTTTTTTTTTTTTTTTTCTCCAACCTTTCTCCTCACAACCGTCCAATTTTTTACCCCAACAACACCAGACTCCTTCCCCCACACCACCCATCTTAGTACAAAACTGTCTTCCCTACCCATAGTATGAGACGTGAAACCCCTCCTCTCCACTCGCAACTACTCAGCACGTCAAATACCACGCCATTCTCCATCCCCAACTTCAGTTCAAAACCTCAATCAACAGCCCCAGTGTCTGTCTTCAAGCGGAAACTTGACAAGTTTCTGCAGACATTTCCTGATCTGCTGGACTGGAGTAAGTCCAGTGAACTGTGTGCCGCCGACACATTAGCCGGATTGATTAGCTCATCAACCAGGAGTCATGTTCTTTTACTATCCCGCTGGGGGCGATATGACCCCCTAACCCTCAACAGGTAGGCATGTAGGTGGTAACCCTCCCCTTTAACCTCACCTTTATACATTGAGTCTTTTCGTTACCCCCTCCTACCTATCTTTAATATATTTCATCTTTATTTTACAATCGCATAATAGATCCTCATTAGATGTTCCTAAAAGAAAAAAACAACAGACAGAAACAATAACATAAATGAGGAATAGAATACCCGTGACCGGTTTCGACAGTTTCTAAATTACTCTCTCGGCTCCACTTCCTCTCATACTCTTATCTCCCACTCCAGTTCCTCTTTATGGAGGTTTAGATTTAGGACTAGTTCTTCACGTATCTTCCATATACTCTATGCACTTTCAGTCTCTCTCTCTCTCTCTCTCTCTCTCTCTCTCTCTCTCTCTCTCTCTCTCTCTCTCTCTCTCTCTCTCTCTCTCTCTCTCTCTCTCCCAAGTGCTGCGAGGCAGTCTTGAATGATTTATTGGCTCTGTATGGACAGCAAATAATCACACCTATTCAAAGTCTGATATCGCTCCTGCCTTGAGTTGTCAACACAACAATATTCTAAACGAGAGAGAAAGTGATTTGAAGAGGGTCACCACGAATAATGTTTCTCTTGTTTTGAAAGTTCACAGTACCACCGTCATTTTTCTAGGTTTCACAGGTTTTGCCTTATTGTGTTCTCTACATGAAACGTCATCTGACGTTATTATATCCAAGGCTTTGTCTAAAATAGTGGGTTGGATTTGTGCAGTTAGTGGGTTGGATTTGTGTAGGACCTGCCTAGTATGGGCCAACAAGCCTACTGCAGTGTTCCTCCTTTCTTATGTTCTTAAAATACAAATGCCTATAAACGCGCGTAGTATGATGTAATTAGTCATTCAAGGTGCAAAATCAGTCGGCCAGAGGATTGTATACAGGAAGGTGAGGCGTAGCAAGTTGGAGATGAGGTCACAAGTGATCGGGGCCCACTAGGGGAAGTAGTTAGCTCAGAGTTGCTGAAGATATCACTTGTACCAAGATACCGTCGAGTTAGTGTCAGACAAGTATCGTATTATAAATGGAATACAATACCTAAAAGCTTATAAGCATGACCACTGTATTGACCCTTGTAGGTTTAGCACTTTCTTATAATAATAATAAGCAAGACATGTGCAGTATTAAGAATCTTTGTTGAAATGTTTCACCTGTAGTGCTGTCTACAGGTGTGTTTATCTCTGTAATCGGCTGATGAAGCCAGCACTCTATACAATAAAAGAATCCAGTCACGTAAACTAACAGTAAAATAACAAACATAACGTTAAAATATTCCATAAGTTAAAAAATAAATAAAATTCTTAAAATACAAATGTACCCTAAAGTTTTTTAAACTTCAGGTACAGCGGGAGTTATAAAACCTCATGATATAACAGACACTTAAGTCATGTGTAAACAGTTAAAATACCTATGCAAGTTTGAACCATGCCACGGCACACAAACAGAAGCAACCATGCCACGGCACACAAACAGAAGCAACCATGCCACGGCACACAAACAGAAGCAACCATGCCACGGCACACAAACAGAAGCAACCATGCCACGGCACACAAACAGAAGCAACCATGCCACGGCACACAAACAGAAGCAACCATGCCACGGCACACATACAGAAGCAACCATGCCACGGCACACACACAAGCAGGAGCATCCACAAGCAAGTGACTGCGGGTGAGGAGTATGCTTCCTATTCTCAATCTACAGAAAATCGCGTTATAGTGATACTTCCTGTGGAAAACCCAAGTCCAAACACCCACTGCCTGTGTCACACGTCGCTCGTCTGTAGCAACCACTGGGTCTGTCACTTTCCCTAAGACCAACCACTGCTTGTGACCTAATAGTCACTGTGAAAAAAAGTTTGTTACAAAGCGTGTTGGATGTAGACGTGAGAACAGTGCAGGTGTAAAAAGAACGAGATGGTCCGCCTTGTGCTCCTTCCATCTAGGACAACAACAGTTCCTGAGAGACACTCAAGACTCTCCTTCGACCCGTTCAAGGCAGCAATGGTCGCAAGGGAGCTCCTGCACTTTCCCTCGACCCATCCAGGCCAACACAGAGTTCGGGGAAAGACCAATACCCTTCCATGACCTAATTGGACACTATCCTTTAATCTTTGCCATGGCCAAGCTGTTCTTTCCTAGTGGTTGGAAGCTAGGTTTTAGTGGGAGTTGGATGTGAGACTGCTTTTCTACGTACGTATATGTAAGATTTAGTAAGTGTATAATGCGTGCGTGTTTGTGTGTATAGATATGTTCATGCGTGTTTCATGCACACGTTTTTGCATGTGTGTGCTCATGTGAACGTGCTTGGATCTGCGTGTCTGTATGTGCGTGTGTAATTACCTATTTGCTATCACTTATTTTGAGTTAAAAATAGAATAATATTCCTTGTATATCATTATTTTTAATAAATTTAAGACAATTTTTCGTCATTTCCAGAGATTGTTTCCCATCGTCGCCTCTGCCAATATCAACTTGCTGGTCTCAGAAATGTTTCTCATTTGGATTTTCACATGTTATTCATTCTCACTCGCAGTTATTACACATTATCTTCCAACGAGAGGTTACTGCTAGATTTATTTTTAGCACGGTGATCAATGTTGTCGAACGATTTTGTACACGTGTTATATAAGAGCAAACATCTAAATACATAATTGATGTATTCACATAAAACGCTAAATCCGTGCTGGCCATTCTAATTCAGGTATAATTAAAATTTAATAACCCCTTTTTTTAGCGTATTGATGTGTATGTACTGAAAGAAATAATGAATATACAGTGAACACCTCGGTATGAATTCACTTAAAATGTAGAGATTAAAGCGCACTTAACTAGTGATGTACAAGTGACATGCAACTTCAAATGACCTTCTTAAAGTTAATTTTAAACCTAATGAACCAATCATTGATATGGAAGTCACTTTAAAGTGCGCTAGTGTTACACAAGATTACCTCAGCGGTGCTTTTATGCAGTGATCTTCTGACAGCTCTTGTTTACACCCACAGGAAGGTATTTTTTCTCTCTCTCTCAGATGTTCCTTAAGATTTTATCACAGTAGAATTTTGTGGCGGGACTTCACGACATCGTAAACACACTTGCATTCCGGATGCTGGAGCCAACATTACCCAAGCAGCAGTGTAAGGACACGAAGATGATGATGAAGAGGATTTAAGAGGATTTAAGAGGATTTAAGAGGATTTAAGAGGATTTAAGATGAAGAGGATTTAAGATGAAGAGGATTTAAGATGAAGAGGATTTAAGATGAAGAGGATTTAAGATGAAGAGGATTTAAGATGAAGAGGATTTAAGATGAAGAGGATTTAAGATGAAGAGGATTTAAGATGAAGGGGATTTAAGATGAAGGGGATTTAAGATGAAGGGGATTTAAGATGAGGATCAAGATAATTAAGACGAACAAAGTTAAGATGAGGATCACGATGATTAAGACGAACAAAATTAAGATTAAGAAAAGATGTAATCCTCAGTATGCGACCAAAAAACGATAAACTCCTATCTACCTATATTCTGTAAAATGAACGAGGACAGCAGGTGAAAGCAGCAGGTGGTAATCGAATCCCGGTTCTTTTGGTTGCGAGCTACAAGCCAAATATTTCCAGTGATCACAGATTCAAACGACGTAATGAATAAAAGATATAAAGACTTATTGAAGTTCTGAGAAGTGATTCAACGACTGGAACTTAAAAGGAATATTATTATTGATGCGTCAGTAATACCAAGTTACACTACAGTGAGCATCTGTGTCTTAAATAATTATAATTACTTCAAGACTGTCTACTAGCAGGGAGAAGCAATGTTTGATATGCGGCCTCGTTTTATTAACCAGGACCATTTGCTTCACAGTCTTCATCTGAATGAACCTGGTGAGTCATGTTGTGGAAGACGGTCGAGTCTACGAAGCTATTCAGACAAAATAAAATAGCTTTTCCTTGAAGAAAGTCTTCATTGTATTCGTAAATTCGACAAAATATAACGGTTATTGGACATCCATTCATATTCTCTTAACAAATATTTCATCTCTTTATAGTTCCTTCAGACTTAGAAGCTACTGACTCAAGAATGGCGTTTTATGACTGATCGCGGGTTATATCCCCACCCGTGGTATGTTTTTTTTTTTTTAAGAAGCTAGTTTAAGAATATGACAATATTTTGGATATGGCTAAGACTTGGTTAGACCCAGAATAAAGACTACCAAGAACACTATACTTCTCCTGGACGTGTATCTTGGTACACGGAAAATATTTCTTCTTAAGTGATATTAATTTTACGGCATGAAACCCGTGAGAGGTTTCATTTATTCTTCTATTATCGCTATCCAGCCTGAGGGCAGGCTTGTTGACTACCTGGTCAGCCAGGTTGTTGCTGCTAGCCACCCGCAGGCCCACATAAGCCATCATAACCTGGCTGGTCTGACACTGTCAACAAATGGTGGGTCATTTTCCTCCTGAAAACCTTTTTCTTCCTTGTAATTATTCCTTCATTTGCCATTAACTGGTTGATCTGTGTCTATGGTGTCCCTGCTCTTCACTGGACTTGTTCTACACTTCACTCTCTGACCGTGGGTTCGAACCCCATCCGTGGTATGGTTTGTTTCTTCACCGCAGATTGGAGACATTACTCTCAGGCACCTTCCATGTAATATTGATCAAGTATCTCTGGGTGACTTGTTAATGGTCCAAGTCGGGCCGAAACGTCGTCATAAGTTTGTCTCCTATATTTGGGTGACTGGAACAATATACAAATAACAGGCACTGTTGCTTCGCTGACACTCCACTTTCTGACTCGTGTCACTACCACTACTCTCTTCTTATTGCCACCTCTGCCACTGTTGCATTACTTATACTACTACTACCACCACAGTTATACTATTACCTCCTCTCGTTCTTCTACTCCCGTCCCCGCCTCCCCCTCGCATATAAGAACATAAGAAAGAAGGAACATTTCACCAGGCCTACTGGCCCATGCGAGGCAGGTCCAAGTCACCTCACGGCTTAAACCAATGAGGCACCTAGTCAGATCAGGTCACATCCATTTAAGGAAGGGGCACGACATCAGACCTATTAGCACAAGCTAGTCAAATCCAGCTCACACCCACTCGTGTATTTATCTAACCTATTTTTAAAAATACACAACGTTTTAGCTTCTATGACGGTACTCGAGAGTTTGTTCCACTCATCCACAACTCTATTACCAAACCAGTGTTTTCCTATATCCTTCCTGAATCTGAATTTTTCCAACTTAAAGCCATTGCTGCGAGTCCTGTCTAGGTTAGATATTTTTTAGCACGCTCTTTACATCCCCTTTATTTATTCCTGTTTTCCATTTACACACCTCAATCATATCCCCCTTAATTCTACGCCTTTCCAGAGAGTGCAGATTCAGGGTCCTCAGTCTATCCTCATAGGGAAGATTTCTGATATATGGGATCAACTTTGTCATCCTCCTCTGTACGTTTTCCAGAGCATTTATATCCATTCTGTAATAAGGTGACCAAAACTGTGCAGCATAATCTAAATGAGGCCTAACCAAAGATATGCACTTAGAGACGTACAGTCTGTCACATGAAAGTGCTGGACTTAGCGGATCATCAAATGACTAAGACTCCCGTCACGAATATTTTTTTAGATTCCAAAGTTAATTATGTTTATTGATTATTTCCAGATAGATTCTCCCCCCCCCCTCCGATAAATACCCGTTCCCAGTCAGTAGATATCACTTAAGATTACTTTTTTTTTTTGTAAATACCAAAGAAATCATGTATGAGTATAGAACAACGAACAGATGCGAGGATTGGATTTGGAAAAAAAAATGGTGGCATGTTTTCCTGTGTGAAGGGGAGTACCAGTGCCATCCCCAGCTTGCCTCTCCCGAGTACCAGTGCCATCCCCAGCTTGCGTCTCCCGAGTACCAGTGCCATCCCCAGCTTGCCTCTCCCCCCACGTCTCTACAAGACGAAAGAATTGTGCTACGAGTCATTAAGAAACATGTATGAACCAAGTTCGTTAGCTACAACATAGGTCACAGCCTCGTGTGTTCCAGGTCAATAATAATGTGGGTCAGATGTTTCAGTACCTGACAAAACAATGATCACACGTGTATTTATAATACAATATGCGAGGTAGACAAAGTAAACAAACTGTAAACAATTTTCTTGAAATTTTATTCATGCGTCCTCGGCTCAAACAACAAAAACAGACTTCTGTTATAGAAAAACTACAGAATTTTTTTGATGTTGTGAATTAAGATAATCAGTGAATGTTTGTCTTCTAATGATGACCCTTGTCGGTTTAGCGCTTTCTTTGATTATAATTGCCTTCTAATGTAATTTAAGCTTAGACTTAAAAAAAACATCAAGGCTGACACTGTTACAATGTTGGTTCTGTGGTGGTTCACAGTATATCTTGTTCCAGAGTCAAAGAATCTCCCAAGAACGATGGGTTTAGCGCTTGGTTTTCATAACACTATACTCAATGTATAAATGAGAAGACGTAAAAATAAAGGAACTATAAAATGAAAATAATAAAAAAGTTAGCTATTAAAGCAAAGTAAAAATAATATCAAAAAAAAAAAAATCAAACCTGAACTTCGTCCACCTGGCATTTTCTTCCTGACGTCCGGATAGTTTTGTGGAGCTTGCGAGCGACGCTACTCTTGACTTGTTTCTCAAAATATCTTTGGGAAAAAAAAAAAAAAAGATTTTACCGAGGCTGGCTTCCTGTCTGGGCTGCAGGGCGCTCTGCCCGCCTCTCTTACCGGGTTAAATATTTATTGAGTATTTTGGATTTTAAACTTTCCCTCCCTCGCTGTTTGACGTATCTGCCCTTCCTCGTTGTTTGACGTACCTGCCCTCCCTCGTTGTTTGACGTATCTGCCCTCCCTCGTTTGACGTACCTGCCCTCCCTCGTTGTTTGACGTATCTGCCCTCCCGCGCTGTTTGACGTATCTGCCCTCCCTCGTTGTTTGACGTATCTGCCCTCCCTCGCTGTTTGACGTACCTGCCCTCCCTCGTTGTTTGACGTATCTGCCCTCCCTCGCTGTTTGACGTATCTGCCCTCCCTCGTTGTTTGACGTATCTGCCCTCCCTCGTTGTTTGACGTACCTGCACTCCCTCGTTGTTTGACGTACCTGCACTCCCTCGTTGTTTGACGTACCTGCCCTCCCTCGTTGTTTGACGTATCTGCCCTCCCTCATTGTTTGACGTACCTGCCCTCCCTCGTGAAGCGAAGCGACATGTGTGTACATAACCTTTTAGAGTCAGACATCCGCGGGAAACAACCATGAAAGAGTGACAACAATATCCTGAAGTATGACCTTGCTGTTTGTGTAGTAATCTGTTAGGATCGTCAGCACACTCTCAAAGGAAAAAATAATAAACCCAAATTGACTGAGTCAACATTGTGACTCGGCGATGTTACACAAAAAAAAACCTCTTGATATAAGGTTTTTGAAAATATAAAACACACACACACACATATATACATATATATATATATATATATATATATATATATATATATATATATATATATATATATATATATATTATATATATATATATATATATATATATATATATTATATATATATATATATATATATATATATATATACATAGTATGTTTAAAAAAGTGTGAGGGGGCAACTGAACGCATATTGTCTAATGTATAAATCATTTAAAAAATGAAGTCAGAGAGAGAGGAACATCAGTACAGGCAGGAACTAGTAGACCGGGCCGCGGGGGCGTTGATCCCCGGAATACCCTCCATGTAGAGTCCAGGTAGAAATATTGCTGCAACAAAGAAGAAGAGATCATGCCACTGAGTTTTGCACATCTTGAAGTGCTTCGGGGGAAAAATCAGTACTATTTCCCAAACTTGTGTAGGGAAGACTATGGTTGAGGAAACACATTTATTGCCTCAGTCTCACAGAAGAAGAATTAATTGAAATGTGTAATGATGGCAGTCTGAAGACCACTGCAATAGAGGAAAGAGAAATGTAAGAGACGCAGGAGTGATAACGTCACTTATAGGTTGGATAACTAGAACTTTCAAAACAAGAGATGTCGCATCAGTGATTATACACTTTAGGTTATTCTAGACTGATATATAGATGAACAACAACAGCTCCATTTAAGGAGGGTGAAATTACAGAAGTGTAGAATGCACAGAGAACCCCCACTATTTTAAATTCAGTCGAACACCTAAATTATTGAGACCTCTTTGAAGTCGCTCGAACTGTACTTCATGGAATATAGGCGAGAGAGACATCACAATTTACCCCTGGAACATTTGATGGGGATTGGTTTCAAATCTACACACCGAAATTACTCCATGTGAAGACAAGAGGCTCCGCAGATGGTGTAAAATACCATCAATGGAAAGGAAGATCGCAATGCGTACACCAAGAGAGAACTCGGTAGGTGTAATTGGGACCAAGACTTTTCAACACCCTCTATTCACACATACGTGGAGTATACCTTGAGAGGGTTTCGGGGGTCAACGCCCCCGCGGCCCAGTCCGTGACCAGGCTTCATGGTGGATCAGGGCCTACTCAACCAGACTGTTACTGCTGGCCGCACGTAGACCGACGTACGAACCACAGCCCGGCTGGTCAGGTACTGACTTTAGGTGCCTCTCCAGCGTCTTCTTGATGACAGCCAGGGGTCTATTGGTAATCCTCCTTATATATGCTGGGCATAGGAATTATCAGCAGACTAAGTAACTGTCTTCAGGAGGGAACTCGTTAAGTTCCTCCAATCAGTTCCCGATGAGCCGGGTTGCGATACCTGTGTTGGACTGCGTGTGGCTAGCACGAACAGCCAATTTGATTAGACTGGAAACCTGATGTGGGACAAGGCGGCGCAGTTTGATATAGTTTCCAAATAACTTTCAGGTAACTTCAGGTAGCCTATTCACAATATTTATACCATCAGTGTCATAGCGAAACGATCAAGTAGAGACAGTGAAATCTGTTGACAACTGAAGCCCAGACACACTCACTCTCCCACCCACTAATCGGCAACCGCCCACACCTGCTCACCCACATCCACCTTCTTTCCCTAATCCACCCACCCACCCTCCTGCAGCAGCGATAAGAGCTCCCGGAGTTTTGAGAAATTGGTCCCTTCATTTAGAAATTACAAATTGTCCGGAAATTAAAATCGTCTGGTAAAAGAAGACCAGGGAATGAAGGAGATTTTCTGCAGTTTGGAGGGCAACAAACACGGTAAAGCGAGACTAAGTGTGCTCAACAACCATTTGCAAATTAGTTTTGAGAAAAGCACTCGAGGGTCCTTCTACTCCAGAAACTTTAAATTTCGGAGGCCTTCCACTTCGGAGGCCTTCCACTTCGGAGGCCTTCCACTTCGCTACACGCAGCGAAGAAGGTATCCCCCATTTCCCATAAACCAAACCCCTGCGCCTCGATGCACGCAAAAGGAATGGTGCAGTGTGTGGCGCAAGTTTATAATGCGATTAAGTATCAGCATAGAAGATTTGAGGGTAATCAGAAGGGCCATGCCCAAATTCTTCAATAAAATATGAAAAATTTACACTTACGAAGCTCAAAATCAATTTGAGTCTTTGAAAGTTCGAAGCCGATCAGAAAAGTCATTTTCTAGTTATCACGAAGGAAATTCATATTCTGTAATACATTCATCCGCACTTTAAGTTTGATACTGTTCGAAAGTTGTGTTCTCAAGTGATTCACTACCAACATCAGCTGGTGTACTGATTCACTGCCAACAACAGCTGGTGTACTGATTCACTACCAACAACAGCTGGTGAACTGATTCACTACAAACAACAGCTGGTGTACTGATTCACTACCAACAACAGCTGGTGAACTGATTCACTACCAACAACAGCTGGTGTACTGATTCACTACCAACAACAGCTGTTGTACTGATTCACTACTAACAACAGCTGTTGTACTCATTCACTACTAACAACAGCTGGTGTACTGATTCACTACTAACAACAGCTGGTGAACTGATTCACTACCAACAACACCTGGTGAACTGATTCGCTACCAACAACACCTGGTGAACTGATTCGCTACCAACAACACCTGGTGAACTGATTCGCTACCAACAACACCTGGTGAACTGATTCGCTACCAACAACAGCTGGTGTACTGATTCACTACCAACAACAGCTGGTGTACTGATTCACTACCAACAACAGCTGGTGTACTGATTCACTACCAACAACAGCTGGTGTACTGATTCCCTACCAACGACAGCTGGTGTACTGATTCACTACCAACAACAGCTGGTGAACTGATTCACTACCAACAACAGCTGGTGTACTGATTCACTACCAACAACAGCTGGTGAACTGATTCACTACCAACAACAGCTGGTGTACTGATTCACTACTAACAACAGCTGTTGTACTGATTCACTACTAACAACAGCTGTTGTACTGATTCACTACTAACAACAGCTGTTGTACTGATTCACTACTAACAACAGCTGGTGTACTGATTCACTACCAACAACAGCTGGTGTACTGATTCACTACCAACAACAGCTGTTGTACTGATTCACTACTAACAACAGCTGTTGTACTCATTCACTACCAACAACAGCTGGTGAACTGATTCACTACCAACAACAGCTGGTGAACTGATTCACTACTAACAACAGCTGGTGAACTGATTCACTACCAACAACAGCTGGTGTACTGATTCACTACTAACAACAGCTGGTGTACTGATTCACTACTAACAACAGCTGGTGTACTGATTCACTACCAACAACACCTGGTGAACTGATTCGCTACCAACAACACCTGGTGAACTGATTCGCTACCAACAACACCTGGTGAACTGATTCGCTACCAACAACAGCTGGTGTACTGATTCACTACCAACAACAGCTGGTGTACTGATTCACTACCAACAACAGCTGGTGTACTGATTCACTACCAACAACAGCTGGTGTACTGATTCCCTACCAACGACAGCTGGTGTACTGATTCACTACCAACAACAGCTGGTGAACTGATTCACTACCAACAACAGCTGGTGTACTGATTCACTACCAACAACAGCTGGTGAACTGATTCACTACCAACAACAGCTGGTGTACTGATTCACTACTAACAACAGCTGTTGTACTGATTCACTACTAACAACAGCTGTTGTACTGATTCACTACTAACAACAGCTGGTGTACTGATTCACTACCAACAACAGCTGGTGTACTGATTCACTACCAACAACAGCTGGTGTACTGATTCACTACCAACAACAGCTGGTGTACTGATTCACTACCAACAACAGCTGGTGTACTGATTCACTACCAACAACAGCTGGTGTACTGATTCACTACCAACAACAGCTGGTGTACTGATTCACTACTAACAACAGCTAGCAACAAACAATATCAGACTTCAATATCTCAACCTCACCCCCCCCCCCCCAGAAAAAAAAAGTTAAAGTGGGGTATTGGAGGAGACATATTTTTACTTTTAAAGTTTTCTTGGCTTGAATATAAATTGGAGGAGGCCCACTACGTCTCAGTGAACCAATAACAATACTCTGGCTCGCTATAAACACCCTGGGACGTTTCTAATACCTTTATTTGCTGTTTCTGAACATCGATGTCCCTACCAATTCTCTCTAACCCGTCTGAGAACGCCTGGACACTAAACTGCTTTCTAGGATCTCTAAACAGGACTAGAAAGTTCCCGAGGCTGCATTTCCTAACACAAATCATTCTTCCTGGCTTCTATTTCTAGTCGTTCCCTGACACTTATCTCAGATCTTCTTAGGACTTCTCTCTAACCTTTTTCTAAATGCCTGAGTTTTCCTTATACTTCTCTCTGGTCTCTTTTAAATACTCCTCCGTTTCCTGACGCTCACGCACACACATACACACACACACACACACACACACACACACACGACGCTTCGCAATCCTCAAAGAAACCAAAAGGGAAGAAACGTCAGCCCATCAAACACACAATATATAATAAAGCCTTCAAACCTTGAGGTAAGTGACTACTTTCCTCCTCTCACTGCGTATGATGGAGAGAGAGAGAGAGAGAGAGAGAGAGAGAGAGAGCAGTGGTAAGAGGAATATGGAGTAGATACACGAACGAAACGCGAAGGATGTTTTCATGGGGTTAACGACCCTGAAGTCAAATCTCAGACCAAGCCTCCTGGTGGATCAAGGTCTGATCAGCTAGACTGTTATTACTGGCCGCACGCAACCTAAAGTATGTACCACAGCTCGGTTTTGATTTGAAGATAGCCAGAGGTCTGTTGGTAATTCTCCTTATGTACGAAGGGAGATCGTTGAAAAGTCGGGGACCTCTGATACTTATCGAGTTCTATATTTATTCAGCTCAGCACTACAATTAAGGCACTACTTTTCAGCACATAAGAGGTAAAGAAGAGATTGGTGAGCGCCGTGACACAACGCTCCAGGAGACGCATTTAAAAATCTATTAGACACGAGACGTTCCACAGCCACCACAAATTAGGAGGCTATTAAAGGTGTTGACGCAGAAGCAGCAGTCTCTAGAGGGAGGGAGAGAGGGAATAGCGGAAGGTACATACGGGACGGAGGAATTAAATAGCAAACAGTGGAACTAGGGAGATATGAAGGGAGGGAACAGCAACAGAGGGTAGGGGGATGGAAGGAATGAGGAGGAATGAGGGAGGGAAGAAACATCATTAGACAGCTATCTGTAGGTTATCTGTATTCTATTTCGGGGGTCACCTTCCCCCTCCCCCTACGGTCCAGGTCCCAGTTCATTCCTTATGGCTACTGGACAGATGAACCAGTCTGTCGCTGCCAGCCCCTCACAGACCAACATATATTCCACAGTTCGGCTGATCAGGAACTGACTTGAGAACCTTTTCAAGTTCCGTCTTGGAGACAACCAGAGATTAGTAAGACCCCTTATGCGTTTAGGGAGGGTGGTGAAGAGTCTTGGTCACTTTACACTTCTTGATTTCTCTGTGAACTCATCGCCTCTCCCTAATCTTCAATTAAATTATTTTGAACCGTTTAATAAGTCTTTTTTTTCTTTCATAGGGAGTGATTTCAGTATGCAAGTTTGGGATCACTCCCTTCACAATTTTTCATGTGTAGACTATGATGCATCTTTCTCTCCTACATTCCAAGGAGTACAGCTCAAGAAACTTTAAAGTGCTCTCAGTAGTTCAGGTGCTTCGCTGAATTTATGAAAGCGTCGAAGATTTCACTGTTTTCCAGCGCTGCCATTTCAC
Source organism: Cherax destructor (assembly GCA_009830355.1). NCBI lineage: Eukaryota > Metazoa > Arthropoda > Malacostraca > Decapoda > Parastacidae > Cherax > Cherax destructor. The sequence goes on from WNWK01001296.1 coordinate 220,711, forward strand.
TTTCCTTGAAGAGGACCACTAGTTTACAGCAATATTCCAGGCGGAGAGAGAAAAAAAATGATGTAAAGAGTGTCATCATTGGCTTGATCTCTCTCGTTTCGATTGAGCTAGTTATTCAGTCTTCTGTTTTACTCGCTGATGTAATAATTACAAAGCTGTGATTCTTTAGTGCGAGATCCTCTGGCATTGTCACTCCCAAGTCTTACATTAAACATCCGCTCCATTGAATGACTGGAATGTGTTTTATTCCGATTCATTTTATATTTCCTTAAAATTTCCATAGCAGAGTGAAGATTGTGCTAATTTAACACGTTGTTGGTGGCTTCCTGGAAGACTTTGTTTATATCAGCTCACTGAAGATTTGTTGTAGCCTCACTGGATACCTCTCTAATATTCTGTAAATTCTAGTACCCTTCACAAATGAAGATACAGTACTGTGATTAATATTTGTTTTTGTCGGATATAATTTTGAGAAAGAAAAGCGAGGTGAGAATTGTACCTTGATGAACAAAACTTTTCACTGTAGCAGCCTCTGATTCCACTCTGTTCACTATTACTCTTTGGGTTCTACTTTTTAGCAAGATAAATATTCATCTGCCCACTTTTCCTATTATTCATTTTCCACCATAACTGAACTTATAGAAGGTTTCGCAGAAGTCAGTGTACACTACGTCTACATTTCGCCTGTCTCCCAGAGCGTCCAAATCTCTGTCATAATGGACCAGCAATTGCGAACGGCAGGAGCGACCCGCTCTATACCGCTGCTGCCTGGCGTTGCCCAAATGTGATTGAAACAGCAGGAGATGGTGGATAGAGGGAGGGAAGGAGGGAGAAGGCGCAACAAACGCTAGAGGAAGGAATGAAGCAGCATAAGCAGATGATGGAGGAAGGAGGGAGCAGCAGCAGCAGCCAGTGGAGGGAAGGAGGGAGGGAAGAGAAGCAGCCAAGGCAGAGAAGGAGGGGTGGAGCAGGTGGCTATCAGATATTTAATGCTACCACAAACAGGTCACAGTAATAACAGCGCCCACGTACTAATGGGCAGATGTTGCACGCGCGCGCACGCGCACACACACACACACACACACACACACACACACACACACACACACACACACACACACACACACACACACACACACACATATGTTAGTTACCATTTTGTTAGTTACCATTTTGTCCTAGGCACATGTCGATTTGACACTAGGAGTGTACTTGTGTGTGTGTGTGTACTCACCTAATTGTGGTTGCAGGGGTCGAGACTCAGCTCCTGGCCCCGCCTCTTCGCTGTCCGCTACTGGGTCTCTGCTCTCCCTGCTCCATGACCTTTATCATACCTTGTCTTAAAACTATGTATGGTTCCCGCCTCCACTATATCGTTCGCTAGACTATTCCAGCGAACGATATAGTGGAGGCGGGAACCATACATAGTTTTAAGACAAGGTATGATAAAGCTCATGGAGCAGGAGAGCAGAGACCAGTAGCACAGGGAAGAGGCGGGGCCATGAGCTGAGTCTCGACCCTGAACCTACAATTAGTGATACACACACACACACACACACACACGAGTACACTCCTAGTGTCAAATCGACATGTGCCTAGGACAAAATGGTAACTAACAAAATGGTAACTAACTAACATATGCACACACATATGCACACACACATGGGGGCCAAGAAACGTGGAGGGCTAAGATGATGAAGGTGGTAATGGAAAATGTCATATACCAACACGTAAGGGACACTACCAGAGAGAGAGGAGAGGATGAACCAGCGAGACTGGACCTAATATTCACCTTGAGTCGTGCAGATATTGAGGAAATCACATATGAAAGACCCCTTGGGGCCAGTGATCATGTGGTTTTAAGCTTCGAATACACAGTAGAGCTACAAGTGGAGGGGGAAGCAGGAAGAGCTGGACGAATGAAGCCAAACTACAAGAAAGGAGACTACGTGGGCATGAAGAACTTCCTGAACGGGGTTCAATGGGACAGAGAACTGGCAGGGAAGTCAGTAAACGAGATGATGGAATATGACAACAATATGCAAGGAAGCTGAGGAGAGGTTTGTACCCAAGGGTAACAGGAATAGCGAAAAAGCCAGGATGAGCCCATGGTTCACCCAAAGGTGCAGGGAGGCCAAAACCAAGTGTGCTAGGGAATGGAAGAAGTATAGAAGGCAAAGGACCCAGGAAAGTAAGGAGAGCAGTCGTAGAGCCAGAAATGAATATGCACAGGTAAGAAGGGAGGCCCAAAGACAATACGAGAATGACATAGCAGCGAAAGCCAAATCTGATCCAAAAGCTGTTGTACAACCACATCAGGAAGGAGAACAACAGTCAAGGACCAGGTAATCAGGCTGAGGAAAGAAGGAGGGGAGGTCACAAGACATGACCGCGAAGTGTGTGAGGAACTCAACATGAGATTCAAAGAAGTGTTCACAGAGGAGATAGAAGGGCCTCCAGAAAGGCGGAGAGGTGGGGGTACACCATCAAGTGTTGGACACAATACATACAACTGAGGAGGAAGTGAAGAGGCTGCTAAGCGAGCTAGATACCTCAAAGGCGATGGGGCCGGATAACATTTCTCCATGAGTCTTGAGAGAAGGAGCAGAGGCTCTATGTACCACTAACAACAATCTTCAACACATCTATCGAAACAGGGCGACTACCTGAGGTATGGAAGACAGCAAATGTAGTCCCAATTTTTTAAAAAAGGAGACAGACACGAAGCACTAAACTACAGACCAGTGTCACTGACATGTATAGTATGCAAGGTCATTTAGAAGATTATCAGAAGAGTGGTGGAGCACCTAGAAAGGAACGAGCTTATCAACGACAGCCAGAATGGTTTCAGGGATGGGAAATCCTGCGTCACAAACGTACTGGAGTTCTATGACAGGGTGACGGCAAGAAAACGAGAGAGAGGGGTGGGTAGACTGCATTTTCTTGGACTGTAAGAAGGCGTTTGGCACAGTTCCACACAAGAGATTAGTGCAAAAGCTGGAGGACCAGGCAGGAATAACAGGGAAGGCACTGCAATGGATCAGGGAATATTGTCAGGAAGACAACAGCGAGTCATGGTACGTGGCGAGGTGTCAGAGTGGGCGCCTGTAACGAGCGGGGTGCCACAGGGATCAGTCCTAGGACCGGTGCTGTTTCTGGTATTTGTGAACGACATGACAGAAGGAATAGACTCCGAAGTGTCCCTGTTTGCAGATGATGTGAAGTTGATGAGAAGAATTCAATCGGACGAGGACCAGGCAGAACTAAAGAGGGATCTGGACAGGCTGCAGGCATGGTTCAGCAACTGGCTCCTGGAATTCAACCCCTTCAAGTGCAAAGTCATGAAGATTGGGGAAAGGCAAAGAATACCACAGACGGAGTACAGTGTAGGGGGGCCAAAGCTTACAAACCTCACTCAAGGAAAAGGATCTTGGGGTGAGTATAACACCGGGCACATCTCCTGAGGCACACATGAACCAAATAACTGCTGCAGCATACGGACGCCTGGCAAACATAAGAACAGCATTCCGACATCTTAATAAGGAGTCATTCAGGACCCTGTACACTGTGTATGTTAGGCCCTTACTGGAGTATGCAGCGCCAGTTTGGAACCCTCACCTAGCCAAGCATGTAAGGAAACTAGAGAAAGTGCAAAGGTTTGCAACAAGACTAGTCCCGGAGCTAAGGGGTATGTCCTACGAGGAGAGGTTACGGGAAATCGACCTGACGACACTGGAGGACAGGAGAGATAGGGAGACATGATAACGACATATAAAATACTGAGAAGAATCGACAAGGTGGACAGACAGACTGTTCCAGAGGTGGGACACAGCAACAAGGGGACACAGTTGGAAGTTGAAGACTCAGATGACTCACAGGGATGTTAGGAAGTATTTCTTCAGAGTTGTCAGGAAGTGGAATAGTCTGGGAAGTTATGTAGTGGAGGCAGGATCCATACATAGCTTTAAGGAGAGGTATGATAAAGCTCATGGAGCGGGTAGAGTGACCGAGTAGCGGCCAGTGAAGAGGCGGGGCCAGGAGTTGTGACTCGACCCCTGCAACCTCAACTAGGTGAGGTGAGTACACAAGCACACCCTGCATCCACAATTAGGTGAGTACAATTAGACGAGTGCGCACACACACACACACACACACACACACACACACACACAGGCCTTGATCCTCCAAGTACACTAGTGCACCGACCATTGTAAAGTGACAATACACCTCAAAACATAACACTCTTCAAAAGGCCGCACCTCTTCAAAAGGCCGCCCTCTTCAAAAGGCCGCCCTCTTCAAAAGGCCGCACTCTTCAAAAGGCCGCACTCTTCAAAAGGCCGCACTCTTCAAAAGGCCGCCCTCTTCAAAAGGCCGCACTCTTCAAAAGGCCGCACTCTTCAAAAGGCCGCACTCTTCAAAAGGCCGCACTCTTCAAAAGGCCGCACTCTTCAAAAGGCCGCACTCTTCAAAAGGCCGCACTCTTCAAAAGCGACTTCAAGGCCGCCCTTCAAAGCCCTTCAAAGCCGTCACTCTTCAAAGTCGCTCTCAGAATACCATAAGTCACTACCAAATACCATTATCACTACCAACAGTTACCCCTCATACTACGTGTATTTACCACTCTCACAACCAGACAGACACCTCTCTCTCACTTCCCCTCATCCCCCTCACTTCCCTCATCCCCCTCATCCCCCTCTTCTTGGAATTGTCTATGTAGTGTGTGTACTCGCCGAGTTGTCTTTGTAGGGGTTGAGACTTGGCTCCTTACCCAGCCTCTGAAGTTATCCTGACTCACGAGAGTAACATAATTCCTGCATTGCTGTCCATGACGTACCTAATCTATAAGCTGTGTTAAGTTTGTCTCATCCTCCTCATTCCACTGCTCTACTCCCCGACACTGAAGCAATATTTATGGTATTCCAATGTAGCATTTGTGTTTTGGTTATCACCTGCCTCCTGTAGTTCCTGGGCCTCTCATTTCAAGCAGTCTGTGTCTGTATAGTTCAAATTTCACACGAATGGAGAGGAAAACTTTCATTGAAATATCGTTCCGCTTGTACAACAAGCTTTTTTCATGTTAACGACTTTGTTTCAGCTATTCTGCCAGCTAAACGCCGTCTCTCACCACTGACCCTGAAGCCCCTGTCGCTTCCTCTTACAATTTTAAACGTCGTTACCATGTCTTCTCTAATTCTGTGCTCCACGGTCACCAGTTTCTGCTCCTTCAGTCTCGCCACATAGTTCACACCTCTCAGTTCCTGATGTCTTGTTGCAAATCTCTGAACTTTATTTAATTTTTGCACATGTTTGATCAGACGAAGCCTCCATATTCTGTGTTGTGCTTTCCGGTATATGATAAGGTCCCAGAAGGATCCTTTTTTCAGGTCTGTGAATGTTATAAGATTTGTTTGTCTTGTATGGTGCCCAGGAGATACGGATAATGTGCACCATTGATAATTCCAGGTTGTCGTCCCTTGATTACAAATCATCTGTCGTTTCTCTCCTTCCATTACTTAACGATATCCTCACTATCTTGCTGAAGTCTCTGTGCTCACCTAGTTGTGGTTGATGGGGTCGTCATAGCTCCTGGCCCCGCTTAGGCTAACAGATTTCAACACTGAAAACCATCATGCGTGATGGACTGTAACTTAGAAACAGTCACAAGGTGTGAGAAAAAGTTGGGACATCTGTAGCCAGTTCAGAAATCCCTGGAGTCTGTCGCAGCATTCCATCGATTCCTATTCCCCTCGCTGGCAAACATAAACACAAAAGAGTCTATTTTTTTCTGGAATATTATTTACATACACCAAAATAGAGGACGCAGTACCAGTCGTTGAAGGATGCAGATTGTTCTGCTCTACTTTTCCGACCTTACTGTTACTGACTCTTGTCTCTAAAGTACTCCTTAATTCACATGAACCTCTTAACCGACTGTATTACTCATGGCTGTTCAAGTTCGTGGATTATTCTCATGTGAGGTACAAAGTCGATTATTTTGCATTTTAGAAATATTCAAACCACTCCATCTGCCATTTTATCTCTGCCATTTTATCTCTGCCATTTTATCTCTGCACCTCCGTCGTAAAAAGTCCAGCAAGTTTATTGGACAGAATTTTCAGACCCTGAACCCATGGTGGCGTTCACTGACAATTCCCCTCATCTCGAAGTGTAAATAAGACAATGTATGACGGTCGACACACCTTCGTAAATAAAATGCCATAACCCGCACATTGTGTCTAATATTCACACCGTCTGTATATTTAACCTTCATATTACTATAACCGTATGTGTCGCGCGATTAACAGACGGAGGATCCCACCTCCAGCCCTCATTGTGCTGAATAACCCACACGTGTTAAGCGCTCTACATATATATAAATAAAAATCCACTGGTGTGCGCCTCACTACCTGACCTCGAAAATTACACGTCAGTGATGCCAGAACGCAAATCTCTCTGCTTTATATATTCAATCACCTCTTCTCTGAAAAGCAGTTTGGTTTCAGGTCCCACCGTGGAACACAGCATGCTATCAACATCATCTATGATGCCGCTGCTAGCCTGAGGAATCAAGGAAACCTGGCCCTAATTGCAACGAGGGACGTTCACAAAGCCTTTGACAGCCTCTGGCATGATGGGCTTATATTCAAACTTGCCGATCTACCAGACCACAACTGGACCTTTCTCAGGCTCATGTTCAATTTCCTAACAGGCAGAAGCATCATCCCCAACTTTAATGGCAAATCTGCAGTCCCATTCACCCCAACAGCTGGCGTTCCACAAGGCTCATGCCTTAGCCCCATACTCTTCAATATCTACGTAAATGACCTCCCGCAACCAGAACATAACGACACAATCATCACCCAATTTGCAGACGACGTGATCCATGTTGTGTCATCCGCCCCCATAACAGGTGCCACAAAATACAGGAGAGTAATAGCAAAGATGAATGAGGAACTACGAAGAACAGCTAACTGGGAGAGAAAGTGGAGAATCACAACTAACCCAGAGAAAGTCCTCATCAGCACCATTGGCTGTCTCCCATCAACCATAGAAGACAAAGGTGGTATCTCCATAAGAGGTACAAGTGTCGAAATCAAAATCCAAACAAAATCCTGGGATATGAGATCGACAGATTACTTAACTCCACTTCTCACATCTCTAAAAAGTTAACCTAGCTAAAGCCCGCCTCAGCCAACTCTTCAGATTCAAAGAAGCCCCCCACATCAAGAAGCACCTATACAAGATGATGATCAGACCTCTGTTGGAATACCCTTGCGCCCCCTAGCACTAACAACCAAAACCAACAGGCTGCGACTTCAACGAGTCCAGAACAAAGCTCTCCGCTTTATTACTGGGACCAGATTAAGGGACAGAATAAGATGTGAAGACCTACATGTACAACAAGAAATCACTGCAATCAATGTAAGGATAGATAAACTAGCGAAACGACAGCTTTATGACATGCAAGAACTATATGTACCCGATAGAGAAAACCCCCCAACCAGTAAACACAACCGACTATGTCATTACCACACCCCCACCGCACCCAAAGAATGACTCTACAACAAAGAGTTAGGCGCTACATTCACAACGACAACTACCCAAGACCAAGAATCCTAAGTGATCTCCCGTCGAACCAGATGAGTGGATACCACCAGACCCAGTCTATGTTCAACACCATAGATAAATACTCCCATTATGGGTGACCTACCGTTTCCAAACTACATCCTACAACCAACATTGTAACACCTACGAACTTCCTATCTTAGGACACCACCTCAGAAACAGCTTGATCAGCTCCGGGCTAGCCACCAACAACATCATAAGCCCAGCAACTACCACCTGTTGCAAAAGTAACTGCTGAACCAGCTCCGGGCTACCACCCATCAACAACGAATAGCCCAGCAACTACCACCTGTTGCAGCAGCCTTGCCTGAAAAAAAAAAAAAAAAAAAATGTTTACTACAATTAATATGCTTTCTTCCAACTCAGTAACATGCTGTGATACAACAGTATACCTGTGTGCGACTGATGGGATAAAGGCATATCCTCCTCTTAAAAATTTACTTATGTATAACTCTACATACACACACACTTATTATGTTACGCCAAAGTGGATAGGCCACTTACCTTTACAACCCTAACCTCTCCCCCCCCCCACCTATTTCCCAATTTCCATCCTTACCCATCCTCCTTCCTTCCCCACCTTACCGACGCTCAGGTCAAATCAAGCTCAAGCTCAAGCTCTGCTTTATTGGTTAAATAGAGAGAAACATGAGCATTTCTTGCCAGATTTCCGTCAGTTATTCCTACCCCAGTGACTGAGACCCTCGCTGTGGAAGCCACACAAGGATGGTTGTGGTGGTATGGTGATACTGACCAACACACAAGGATGGTTGTGGTGGTATGGTGATACTGACCAACACACAAGGATGGTTGCTGTGGTATGGTGATACTGACCAACTCTCTAAGAGAAGAATTGTGACTAAGCTACTAGTGGCTTCACCAGTCACAATTAGGACTGATTAGGGCAGATGAAATCACTCTTGGCGAAATGTGTCCTTTAATAAATATTCAGATGTGTACACAAGTGATCTTATCCTACACAGATACTGCGTCTCTTATCAGTACCTGTGATATGTTATCCGGTCCTATTCTTTCTTTATCCATTCTTCTTTTGTTGTGTTTATGGTTTCTCCAACCTGTTACCATATTCTTCCTCTAAAACCCTTCCATGGTATCACTCTTCCCTTCTTAAATCTTCTCTTAAGTTCTTCACTCCTTCCTTGAAGAATATGATGAGAATTTCTTTCTTAACTTTGTTACCTGGCTCTTTACGGCCACTGACTTATGTTATTGTGAGGTACTATCAAATCCCCTAAGCCTATAGTGTACTATTTTCGAATTGACTCTCCACTTCCTTATACCTCGTTTTTATGTCCCATCTGCTTGTCTCTCACTTTGTGTGTCCCAGGATCTGTATTGTTTCCACTCCTTTCCCCTTTATACGTTTGACGAGTTTTGAGAGTTTTTCTACTCCCGGATTGTCTGGTGCTTGCCTGGTTAACCAGACTGTTGCTGTTGGTGGTTCGTAGTCCCACATATCCATCACAACCTGGTTGATTTGGTACCTGGTGAAGATACTTGTCCAGTTTCCTCTTGCAGACTTCTATACTTGCTCCAGCAATGTTTCTGATATCTTCTGCTAAGATGTTGAATAATCTGGGACCATAAATGTTTACACATTGTTCCAACATTCGTGGTCCCAAATTATTCAACATCTTACCATTGTTACTATGCATTTCTGGTTCAGCAACAGATTTAGCTTTTTCTTATTTGTTATTTTCGTGTTCTGTATCACGTAATTCCTTGTCTACTGTATTTTTTCCAGAACTTGCTCAGTCCTTCACGTTTCCATTTTTTGCAATTTTTTTTTATACCTCTATATCCACTCTTGTCTTCTCTCACTTCCACAGGATATATAAGTTCTAATATTCCTCTTCCTGATTGCTTGTCTCTCTTGTACTGACTTTTATTTATTATTGTTTTACAAAGTGAAGTATATTTAATTTGTCTCGTTAAATATAACATCGCTTTCTGTGTCCTACCGGAAAACTTTCTACAGTGACTGAAAAGTTCCTATCCATTTTAACTATCGTGTCGTTGGTGGCTCTGTGAACTGATTGCCCTGAGGTAGTTCTTAAACCTGTGTCAGGATTCCGTTGATTACAGCAAGCTCCTACACAGCATCTAACTTTATCCTGTATTTTTTATAGTGCTTATCTTTGTAGTTATTAAATGACTATTTTCTGCATTTACAGCTTCAGTGGGCAGTCCATTTCGGTGATCTATAATTATGCAATTATAAAATTTACCTGTGTTTGTGTTGCATCTCTTGCCACGAAATTTCACTCTGTTCATTCATGTTATTGAATCATCTTGCATTCTAAATCGTTCGTATCTGAGTGCATCAGATTCTATCAGGACGTACATATACAGAGTTTGAATGTGAGATCTTCATAGTCTTTCTTCCTTAAAGGAGAACATGTCTGCTATTGGATTCCATTTCTTTTTCATTAAATAGTTACATTTAACGAGACTCAATTATCAATTGATTTTTTGAGTGTACGAGCCTTGATGTAGACGACCATTATCATTTTTCATCTACATGAGATGCTGGTAACATCTGACTTTACGAGACAAAAATAGAAAAAAAAAACATTGAACATTTTAAATAAAGACAAAAAATACTATTTTACTCTAAAGGGCAAAGCAATCTCTTCGTTCATTTTCAATTTCCGTTCGTCCTGCAGTTCGCTTCTGGGTATACGGACTGTCGACTGCGTAGTATTTCATAAACCTTTCCATGATTTTTATATAAGGAAAAGAGCAGTGGGTCGTGGTCGAGGTTCGAACAAGATGGAAGGTGTGAGTGCCGAGGAGAGGACAGAGAAGGTAGTGGAGAAGGTGTAGGATAGGACAGAGAAGGTAGTGGAGAAGGTGTAGGAGAGATGAAGCAAGGAATAGAGGTGGTGGCCGGTGGAAGAATGAATATGGGTAAAGGAAGGTGGAATGGGTGAAGGAATGGTAAACTGAAGGTGGGGGGAGAAAGTGGAGTTGGTCGAGGAAGTAAGGGAGCTGACCAGGTGTTGGGAATCGATTGGGTCCTTGTTGAGGAGGAGTGGAGGAGGGAGGAGGGAGAGCTACATAACCAGGACTAATACTCACCTGAACCAGATTCATCACTCTTGTAACTTTCGCTTCATCACACGCAAGGAAGTAGCTATGCAAGCAGACAGGCAACATATGCAGACAGGGAAGCAATTAGGCAATCACTCTAGCAGTCACGCAGACACAGACATGCAGCTGCCTCGACAACTACGGCAATCACAGGCAAGACAAACTTTACACCTACGATATTGTCAGCAACTACAGAAATCAAAATAATGATCACAGAGATTACGAGAATCTTAATAACTATAGTCCTGATAATTGTAACAACTATAGACCTGACGACTATCGCCGCCACGGCCACGACAGTCCAAACACTTATAGCCCCGACGACTGCAACAGCACTTATCAACAACCGCGACTACTGCAACAACCTTAACCATATCCGTAACTACTGCTATAACCCTATTAACCATAGCTGTGACTACAGCGCCAATCCTAACAACCATAGTCGTCACTACTACGACATCCATATCAACCATAGCCGTTACTACCACAACAACATTAATAACCACAGCCTTGATGACATGAACAATCAGAACCCTAACAGCACTTCAATATCCTGGTCAACAATGGGAGGATCGTAGGATTCACTCCCTCACCTCACAGACCACACGAACAACGTACCTGGGAAAGCCAATATATAGTCTGAGCAAAAATTTCCTTTCGCTTCCCGATAAACAATCGTGTATACGGAAGCTATTAAGTTGGAACCAGTCATATAAATGGGCAGATTTTATTTAGTAAGCTTTAGAGAGAACGTCTTCATAAAGTTACCAGTGAAATATAATCTGGAAACAGGAAAATACAGGACTAAAAAGCAAATTAATACCGCATAAAAGGTTTCCTGTATAAAAGAACAATGCGAGAGGTGATACGGTGTAAATTTCCTCAGGGTAAAAAATGCCCCAAAAGGTGAGCATTTGTCCCGATAATGTTTATAATTTATATAAATATCTTGCCGAAATTACCGAGATAACATACGAACTTGTTCACTCTTGTTGCATGATACAAGATGATCAATTATCTTATAAGAAAACTGGTAAATTTTGAGCAAATGTAACCACAGACTGAATTTAATAAAGTTGCAAGTGCCATGTAACGAAAGTGTTAGTGACGTTGAAAGTGTCATGGAAAATAAACCTATAAGTAAACAAAGATCAAAGTTTTTATACGAGGAAGAAGTATGATGTCCGCACCTGAAAAAAAAAAATATATATATATACGAATTAAAGAGGAAAAATTGTAAAAAAGATGATTTACAAAATTACTCATCTGTCAGCAGTATATAAGCTCCATCTATGCGAGTATGCTGCACTTTTATCAAGATTGATGGACTGAACACATCGACTTCAGGCTGAGGGACTGATTACCTCAACTCCTCATGTTAAACCTTTCTCTGCATTTGACTGACGAAGTCACTGGCTGGCGAAACGTTTCCAAAATAGATACCCAAATGTTGCACAAGTGTCTCAGATATAAAAAAAAAAATGAGTTACGACAATAGACTGAAAACACTTAAAATGTCATCGTTGTTGATATGAAGAGGAGACACAATAACGATGTAAAGGATCATAAAATTTTACTAAAGATGACTTAACATCATGACGCAGAACATAACACCAAATACGTAAAGTTAAGAAGAAAAAAACATGACGAAAGGTTGCCAAAATATTTTTCTTCGGAGTTGAGAAATACCAGAATAAGACAGAAGATCAGGTAATGATACAGCCATTAAATATTAATATAAATATACATCCGTGACGAATTAAACACTAAAGACGTCACACCACCAACATTGCTCCGCTCTTGTAGCCGTGAATAGGAAATATATATAAAAAAAGGCTCTATATCGCACAAAGAACGAAAGTAAAGTGAAAAACAGAGTTCGATTATGACATAGCTGCAAAGGACATATATAATTTTGCATCAGCTTTATATTAAGATGAAAGATTACGGTAATGGACGAAGTAATAAGACTGTAGGAGGAGGAGGAGGAGATGATAGAGATGGATCAGCTGATGTAGCAGCAGTTGATGCTGCTGAAGATGTAAACGCAGGACGGAATATTTGCTCCCCAAAAATATATTCAACGGGGAAATAGAGACGATGTCAAGGGAGGGGGTAAAAGTCGAGCAACTGAGACTGTAGGAAATTGACAACAATGGAAGAAATAAAAGGTCTCCCAAGAATATTAGATCTTGTAGAAGCCATGAGACCAGACAGGACATCACCTTGGGTATAGAGGGAAAAACAGCTGACGAGCCGCATGACCCTCTGACAAGTAATTGCCAATAGAAACTAGACATCCGCGAGATACTGAGAAAAAACTTCAAACGTTAATACAATATATAAAACGGGAAATAGAATATAAGAACTTAACTATAGGCAAGTATCTCTTATAAGCATCATAGCTAAAAGTAATAAGAAAGATAAGAGATAACACACACACACACACACACACACACACCTACACTCGGTATGGAATCCAGAGATAGAAAATCATGTCTTAATAAACTCTACAAATTTACGACAGAGAAATTGAAATATATTAGAAAAGACAGACATGGGTAGACTGCCCCTCCTAGACTACAAAAAAATTGTCACTGTACAATACAAAAAGAGCAGGAAGTAACAGTGAATGTAGTAAAGTGAATACAGGAATACCTGGATAATAAAAGTGTAGTAAAGTGAATATAGGAATACCTGGATAATATAAGGCAAGAGTGTGATAGTATTTAGAAGTTTGAGAGTGGATAAATGTGACGACTACGTCTCTCCAAGGCTGGTTTATCATATCCTGTTTGTTCCTGGCGTAACTAATGACCTCTCAAAGATAATCTAATCCTATGTATTCCCATCTGTCGATGATTTTAAGCTAATGAGAAAAATAGTGGCAATGAGAGAGATGCGCCATGATGACTAACAACGTGCTGGCGTAGCCAACCAAGTGACTATTATAATTCCTGACGAGTGCAAAGTATTAAGACTAAGAGAAAGAGAGAGAGGAAACTGAAACTGGAAGACAGGTACTTCACACAACACTGAAAGAACAAGAACTACTACGAACAAGTTGCCGGAACGTATGTAAACAGTAAGAGCTTTGTGGCCTATGTAAAAGTAGCTAATTTAAGAACACCTTTCAGGAATTTTACAGTGTCATTTATCAGTGCAGGACTTTATATTAGCGTGAGGTCCTCCACCAGACAGCCAGCACGAAATAACACAATATAACAGTTCTTAATCGGGAGGATGGTGGGATCGTGCCAACCCAGACTTGTTTTGAATAGTAATAATAAAATTAAGACTGGAAACCAGTTTCTCAATTTTCCCTATTTAAATACTGAGGACTGAAAGTTCTATATTTAGAATTTTATTTGAAGGAAGGAGGGGGGGAGGGGGGTGATGAGGGGCCAACTGTGACAGAGCGCCATCAAGAATAGGTTAAAACTCAATGCTCTAGAAGAACCAAAGGTTCTCAACGAGACTGATACCAGAGGTGAGGAGGGCGAGCTAAGAGGGGAAAATTGAGGAACTAATATTAATAACCTCTGAAGAGAACAGGATGAAGGAGAAAAAGATCATGGCATGCTGAATACTCTTGGGAATAGACAAAGTGAATAAGTACAATCTATCCTCGATGCAAATTTCTATAAATTATAATTTTTCCATAATTTCATAAGAGGGGGGATAAATTTATGCGTTTCTGTGTCTGGGTTTATGAATGAGCATGTTAATTTCAGACCTCAGATTATTTAGCACAAGTAATGAGGATGACTGGTTAGTTAAATGAGTTTAAACCGGGGAGGAAAAATAGATGCCAATTAGACACGAGGGTGCCACAAGGACGTGGAGAAGTACTTATCAAGTTCAGAACAGAAAGAGGAAGAAAAATAGATGAAGAGGACGACACTGTAAACCACGAATCGGAAAAGGCAGAAGTTGTGAGGTGGGGCCAGGAACTACAACTCGGTCCTTGTAAACTCTGGTGAGCACACGCATCTCTTCGCCTCGATGTCATCAAGAATATTGCATTTGGCTACCATCACCAGGATCATCACCACCTTTAAGGTGTAGTTAAGAGCCGTGAAGCCGCCATGACACCCCTGCCGGCGTCTCACCCTCCTCAGTGACGAGCAGCTGACAGTGGGTTACTGCCATCACTGACGAGCAGCTGACAGTGGGTTACTGCCATCACTGACGAGCAGCTGACAGTGGGTTACTGCCATCACTGACGAGCACTGACGGGGTGGGTTACTGACGACAGTCACTGACCGAGCGAGCTGACAGTGGGTTACTGCCATCACTGACGAGCAGCTGACAGTGGGTTACTCCCATCACTGACGAGCAGCTGACAGTGGGTTACTGCCATCACTGACGAGCAGCTGACAGTGGGTTACTGCCATCACTGACGAGCAGCTGACAGTGGGTTACTGCCATCACTGACGAGCAGCTGACAGTGGGTTACTGCCATCACTGACGAGAAGCTGACAGTGGGTTACTGCCATCACTGACGAGAAGCTGACAGTGGGTTACTGCCATCACTGACGAGCAGCTGACAGTGGGTTACTGCCATCACTGACGAGCAGCTGACAGTGGGTTACTGCCATCACTGACGAGCAGCTGACAGTGGGTTACTGCCATCACTGACGAGCAGCTGACAGTGGGTTACTGCCATCACTGACGAGCAGCTGACAGTGGGTTACTGCCATCACTGACGAGCAGCTGACAGTGGGTTACTGCCATCACTGACGAGCAGCTGACAGTGGGTTACTGCCATCACTGACGAGCAGCTGACAGTGGGTTACTGCCATCACTGACGAGTCAATGAGAACAAATTTTGCACCAGTTCCTTCATTATCATTCTCGCCTATGTTCGTTGGAGAGTAGTTCACGGGACTTCAGGCATTCTCTGTAATTTAGGCGATTCGCTGAAGTTATATGGGCAGTGGAAGTTCTCTATACATTCTGCAGATCAGTAAACTGAAGAGTATTATTGGCTTGGCATTTCTTGTTTCGAAGGTTCTAGTTATCCAGTCTATCGTTTCCCTTGCAGTCGTGATAGCAACACTGTTGCTATCACGAGGGGAAAAAGAGCCGTGGCTCGACCCCTGCAACCACAAATAAGTGAGCATATTAATATTCCTTTCTATTGTGATTTCAGTTCATTTATATTTCTTTCCATTTGTTATTTTCTCCCTTTTTTCACCAGCCGAGTAACCAAAATTTGTCCTCGTTGAACATCGTTATTTTTATCGCGATCCCCTGAAAGACCTGGCTTATTTCAGCTTGGAGATTCTGTGTGTTCTCAGTAGATGTCACTGTCGTACAAATTTTCACATCGTCTGCAAAGGACAATGTGGTGCTATAAATTACAGTATGTCTGTGTTGGATATTAGGGTAGGATAGAGAGTTGGGGAGAGTACAGTGCCTTGAGGAACATAGATTTTCACTTTTGGACCCATTTAATTATACATTTAAGTATTCATCTGCCCACTTTTCTAGTTATTCATTTTGTATGCATCTTATGCACTATTACATAATGATCACACTTGCTGAAGGCTTTAGTAAGGTCTATGTATAATAAATCTGCTTAATTTTGTCATCCAGTGAATCTAAGACCATGTCATGATGGTGCAGGGGTTGAGAGGCAGGAGTGACCTGTTCTAAACGCATGTTGCCCTGGGTTGTGCATTCAGTCTGAATCCATGTGTTCAGCAATCATACATCTTCAAATCGTTTTCAAATATGTTTGATTGTGGAATATCAGTGTAGAGTTTTCTCCACCAGCTTTATTGCCACCTTTGGGAGTAGAGTAATATCAGAAGTTTTTATTGACTGTGGGATAACTATTGTGTCCAGACTCCATCTCCATTTGGATACAAGGCATATAATAATGTGTTTTTATTTATTTGCCATTCTTTTTTTAAGAATTATAAGTTCCACTAGTCTCGTCATGGGGCAGAGTGCACGGGCACACCATCACTGGCTTCTTCGAACATGTGTTTCGTTATCGCTATTTCAAAAATTATGGAGATGCCGGAAGAGATTTAAGCCTATCAAGACAAAATTATTTAGATTATAAATCTTTAGTGTGATTAGTGGCTCACGGAAAGCAGTCGTAATGTGATTTAGGTGTTTTACTCGAGTCTTTGTTGGCATCAGTGTAAGTTCCGTCTCATTAAACGAAGGTGAGATACTAGAAGAGATTTTGTGAACGAGGAAGCATTTTGGGTTTCTTTCGATTTTAATGACGGTACTTTGCTTCCTCTGTCTCTCATGGACTCTGATGAACTCAGTTTGAGAACAATCTCTCCCATTTATCTAACCACTGACCTGCTATGCTACACTGTCTGTGTACTGACCTGCAGCGCTACACTGCCCGTGTACTGACTTGCTACACCACACTGTGTACTGACTTGCTACACCACACTGTGTACTGACTTGCTACACCACACTGTGTACTGACTTGCTACACCACACTGTGTACTGACTTGCTACACCACACTGTGTACTGACTTGCTACACCACACTGTGTACTGACTTGTTACAAACCACGTAATTAGTTCTCAGAAACCTCCTGAAATCAATAAACATTACTCACCGCAGCCAGCTCCGAAGACAATGCTTTATTCTTCCCCTCACTAAACCCTTCCCCCTCACTAACCCCTCTCCCTCACTGCCATTCTCTTCCCTTCACTAGCCTTTCCCCTCTCATCACGTTCCCTTCTCATCACTGCCCCTTCCGGTCACTTCTTCCCATCACTTTCCCTTGCTACTTCTCCCCTTATAAATATTTCCCTTCCCTACTCTGCTTTCTTGCTCCTCCTTCCCTTCACTACGAGTGTCCCTCATTACACTTTCCCCTCGGTACTTTTCCTCCTCACTAATCTTCCCCTCAGTACCCCTTCCTTCCCCTCCCTCAGATATCCATTTACTCCCTTTTCCCCATTGCCTAATAACGCCCTACCTCCCCCTCCCCCTCCCACACTCATACACACACATACACACACACACACACACACACACACACACACACACACACACACGACCATAAAAGACCAGGTTCTTCGACAGGAGGGTCAGCAGACCTCACGAGAAATGACAAAAAGAATTGCGAAGTTCTGAGCAAATTATCTGCAGAGTTGTCAGCAGAATCCAGCAATACCAGAGAGCTGAGGGGACAAGAATACACACACCAGGTACTGGGCACTATACACAAACACCAGGTACTGGGCACTATACACACACACCAGGTACTGGGCACTATACACAAACACCAGGTACTGGGCACTATACACACACACCAGGTACTGGACACAATACACACACACCAGGTACTGGACACAATACACACACACCAGGTACTGGACACTATACACACACACCAGGTACTGGACACTACACACACACACACCAGATATTGGACACTATACACACACACCAGGTACTGGACACAATACACACACACCAGGTACTGGACACTATACACACACACCAGATACTGGACACTATACACACACCAGATACTGGACACTATACACACACCAGGTACTGGACACTATACGCAAAAAAAGGGGAAGAGGTGAAAAATTACTGCTCAGCTGTATATATAAACATCAGTGGGATCTGACTAGGTGTCTCCGTGGATTCTGAGGGAGTGGAAACACTTCGTGAACCACTCTCACGAAGTCAGTGGATAAAAGACAACTGCTGGGGATCTGGACGATAGCGACTGTAGCCCCAATATTTAAGAAAGGAGACAAACGGGATGCGTTGAACTACAAACCGTTATCACTGACAAACGTAAGTAATGGATAAGGTAATCAGGAGGAGAGTAGCAGAGCACTTGGAGAGGAGTGCTGTCATAAAAAAATTTGGTTTAAAGATGGCAAATCTTGTCTTACAAACAAGGATGAGTCGATTGCATGTTCCTGGAGTGCAGGAAGGCACTTGACACTGTACCTCAGCATTAACCTGAGGTACATGAATGAATAACAGGCAATGTACATCTGTGGATCAAAAAATGCCTTACTGGAAGGAGACTGAGTGATTGTACGAGAAGTGTGTCGTAATCAGAAAGTGAAAGAAGCGAAGTCGCTCAACGATTGACATTAGAACCAGTACTGTATCGGATTTATGTCGATGACAAACCAAAAGAGATTTCATAAGATTTATTCCTGCTTGCTGATTATGCAGAACCAATGCAGAGAATAAAAATCGACAAGGACAAAATAGATACTAGTCAGACAAGAGTTGAAACCGAGCAGACCTCGGTCTGAGGAATTGGACCTCTGAGTCTTCTTCCTCAGACCGAACCTAATTACCCCCCAAGCCCCCCTCCCCTTTCCCATCTTCCCCATCCTCCCTTTTCCCTTTCCTCCTCCTCCTCCTCATCCCTCCCTTATTCCCTTCCAATTTTTACCCTGTGAGCTTCTCTCCACGGGCATTCTGGTTCCTAGGTAGGGGGAAGGAAACCGGGTCCATCCCATTCCGTTGAGGTTCTTGGCGGTGGTGTAGTTTGCCTTGGAATCTGGATCGCCTGGGGATGTCCCGATCCCTCTCCGGTCACCCGGGGGGGGGGGGTGGCTTTGGGTATCTTTCGGGCGATGGGTGTATCTCCGGAGGCCACCTTTCGGATTCCGGGGGTGGTGGTCGAAGGAGGTATGCTTTGTGGCGGGTATCCGGCCGCCCTCTCTTTTGTCCGCCGAGGTGGCTCGGTGGATGTGAGGTTGCTATCCCGGATTGCTGGTTTACTGGCATGAAGGGTAGGGTATGGCACGGGTTCCATGCAGCATCTGCACTACTTGCGGTGTTGAGGTCCTCTTGGGCGCGGAGGGGGATTTACGCCCCTTTCATTCCTCCTAGGAGCTATCCCTCCACGTTCCCCCCTTTTTTTTTTTTTTTTTCTTTTCTTTCTTTTTTTTTCTTAAAAACAAAAAGAAAGAAGTAACCTAACCATGGCCAACCCAATCCATGAACCTACTACTCCTGGGCCCCTTCCTGATACCGCAAACAGTTCTGACCCTACCTCGTTAATGGACAACTCTTCGGACACCTCCAATACACCTGTAATTCTTGCTGGTGCCAGTTCACCTGCTTCAGGTACCGGGGTTCCAACCGGCCCTTTTGACACGTCTGACCTTCGCCCTTCTCTGACCTTGATTCCGGCTTCTCCCTCTACGGTGCGGCAATTTTCGGATTGCTCACCCGTCCCTCGGACCGCCTCCAGTCCCACATCAAAATGACCAAGACCCTTACATGATGATTCGACTCTTCATTCTCATTCATCTCAGAAACGACCTGCTCGTCACACTCCCCTTAAACACTTTGTTTCACACTACTCAATGTACAAAGTTTTTTACTCTAAGACCGACTTCTCCTACTTCCTATCTTTCCGATCATAGTATTGGTAAGGCTCTCCTATGCTATGTAGGTAAAGATATCTCATTTCACGCTCTCAAGAGCAGCACTCCCATCATCACGGTCCAGAATGCTGGCCAAGCTCGCGATCTTTCTCTCCTTACGACCATAGATACTATTCCTATCACTATTGACAAACATCATTCTCTCAATTCTTGTAGTGGTTCTGTCATTTTACCCCACACCATTGTCCAACGGAATTTCCAGACATGTGGTGGTGACATTTTGGAGCAGCTTGAGCTCCAAGAACTCCCTATCCTCAAAGTTGACACTTTTGTCTTCCCTGCCAATAAGCGAAGACGTTATCCTTGCAATATAGCTCGTTTAACATTTGACTGCCGTGAACATCCACCTTCAGTCTACACAGCAACAGTGTATAAACTGCTGGCGTTTTGGTCATCCAGCGAAATATTGCAGGTCCATGGACGAATGCCCAGTCTGTGGTGTCGACGACCATGCTAGTCCTTCCTGTACTCTACCTCCCTCTTGTCTTAACTGTCATGAGGTGCATCCATCGTACTCTCGCCGTTGTCAGGTTTACCTAAATGAGCGGGAAATCTGTTGTCTCAAAGAGGCGGAAGGCTTTTCATATGCTATGGCCGTCTCTCATCTACGCCTTCAAGGGAGACTTCCCCGTATTTCCTATTCTCGCATTGCTAAACGTCCCCCCACTTCTGGGGTCCCAACTTCCGCGGCTTCCTCTGTGGTCGCCCCATCCTCAGTCACCCCTGTCTCGAATCCTTTTGCTGTTCTTGGCTCCGAGGTCCCTACCTCGGCATCCCATACTGTCCACACCCCTTCCTCTACTCACTTGCACAGTTCTGTGTCTACACACCCTCGTCCACCACCCAATCCTCTGCGGCCCCTTTCTTCTCATAAGTCTGGCAAAAAATCCCCATTGTCAGGTTCTTCACCTCCGACTAGTTCTGTGACGTGTGTGGAGGTTCATCCTCCTCGTTCAATATCATCTCCTGTCCCCTCCCAAGTTCCTTCCTTGACTGCCCCTCCCCAGGTCGCTTCCACTCCTGTCCCCTCCCAAGCCCCTTTGACAGTTTCCTCTTCCATCTCCTCGCCCTCTACTATAGTACAGTCTCTAGTCTCCCCGATGGTTGCTCCCTCACCTCCTTTCATTTCTAATGTAGTCCCACATTCTGCATCTTTGTCTTCCAAAACACTGGAAGCTATCGCAGAATTTATTACAGAGACTGAACCGTTGATAGACACCGCTCCACCTCCGGTTCCTCCTCCTCCTCTCTCTTCTCCGTCTACACCCCTCCTTCCTTCACAGCATCCCACTCCTTCTTTGATTACAGGTCTTCCGCTGCCTCCACATGTGGACTTTTCTAACCCTAGTCCATAGATACCTCTAACTTCGACTTGTATCTTTCTCTTCATAAGTCATGGCTTATTTGCAGTGGAATATCCGAGGCCTCAGGGGCAACCGGGATGAGCTTCAGGTGTTGCTCTCCCAGTTTTCCCCTGTTGGGGTCTGTTTGCAAGAACCCAAATTACAATCCACGGTTATCCATCCCTTTTCGGGCTATGATTTGTTATATTCATCACACTGGTATTCCATACTGTCAGCTCTATGTTCATTCTTCTCTACATTACACCACAGCTTATATCCACTTGAATAAGTGATATACACTCTGTTCTTTATATCTCTCCCCCTCTCGGGCTCTATCCCAGATGTTGATTTTCTAGTTTCTTCTTTGCCGCCACCCATTCTGTTACTTGGCGATTTTAACGCACACCATTTTCTTTTGGGGGGGGGGTCGCACTGTGACTCCTGTGGCGTTCAGTTGGAGGCGTTTCTTGCTTCTCTCCCCCTCCATGTTTTAAATACGGGTACTCCCACCCATTTTGATCCTCAAACTCATTCTTTCTCTTGCATCGATCTCTCCATCTGCTCTTCCTCAACTGTCCTTGACTTCATCTGGTCTGTCCTCCCAGACTTACATGACAGTGATCATTTTCCAATCGTCCTCATGTCCCCTTCATATTCTCCACCTTCTTGTAACCCGCTGGCAATTTGACCGGGCGAAATTGGACCTTTACACACATTGTACAGCCTTTCATGAGGCTCCTTCCTCGTCCTCAATTGATGAGGTTTTACATCTCTTCTCATCCTCCGTCTTCCTCGCAGCTTCACATTCTATCCCCCAAACCTCGGGCAAGCATTCTCAGAAGTGTGTGCCTTGGTGGTCTCCTGCTTGTGCTCAGGTAGTACGTTTGAAACGCGCTGCATGGGGCAGGTATCGGTATAACAGAACCACAAAGAGACTCCTTGATTTTAAGCAGAAGAGAGCAATGGCTCGACGTGTCATCCACGACGCTAAACGCACTTGCTGGCGGGATTACATTTCCACCATCACTTCGGCTTCCTCGATGAGTGCAGTCTGGAAGAAAGTGCGGAAATTGAGTGGTAAATTCTCCCCCGACCCGGCTCCTGTTCTTCGGGTTGCCGGTGTCGATATAGCACACCCTCTTGCCGTTGCCACTGAAATTGGTAATCATCTGGTCCGCATTTCTCAGGGGCTCCATCTATGCCCCTCGTTCCTTTCTTCTAAGTCCACCAGAGAGTTAAAGCCCTTAGATTTTTCTTCTTTCAGAGAAGAATCTTATAATGTGCCTTTTACCCTTCAAGAACTGGAGGCAACACTCTCCGCTTGCCAATCATCGGCAGCTGGGCCAGACGGCATACATATTTGTATGCTGCAGCATTTACATCAGTCTGATCTTGCTGTCCTCTTACGACTCTTTAATCTTATATGGTCCCAAGGAGTTATTCCCCAACTGTGGAAGTCTGCTATTGTTCTCCCTTTTCGTAAACCGGGTACTGCGGGACATGATACCTCCCACTACCATCCCATCGCTCTTACCAGTGCAGTTTGCAAGGTGATGGAACATTTAGTTAATAGATGCTGTGTGTGCCACTAACCACAATATTCAACACATCCCTTGAAACTGGGCAGCTACCTGAGGTATGGAAGAAGGCAAATGTAGTTCCCATTTTTAAGAAAGGAGACAGAAACGGGGCACTAAACTATAGACCAGTGTTACTTACGTGTATAGTGTGCAAAGTAATGGAGAAGATAATCAGGAGGAGAATGGTGGAGCACCTGGAACGGCACAAGCTTATAAACAACAACCAGCATGGATTCATGGAAGGCAAATCCTGTGTCACAAACCTTCTGGAGTTCTATGACAAAGTAACAGAAGTAAGACACGAGAGAGAGGGGTGGGTTGATTGCATTTTCTTGGACTGCAGGAAGGCCTTCGACACGGTTCCTCATAAGAGATTAGTGCAGAAGTTAGAGGATCAGGCGTGTATAACCAGAAGGGCACTGCATTGGATCAGAGAATATCTGAGAGGGAGGCAACAACGGGTCATGGTACGTGATGAGGTATCACAGTGGGCGCCTGTGACGAGCGGGGTCCCGCAGGGGTCAGTCCTAGGACCAGTGCTATTCTTGGTATATGTGAATGACATGACGGACGGGATAGACTCAGAAGTGTCTCTGTTCGCAGACGATGTGAAGTTAATGAGTAGAATTAAATCAGATGAGGATACCTTTATACCTTTGAAGAGTTTCGAGAGTATCTACTCTCTGAGCCCGGCCATGGGCCAGGCTCGTCTGGTGCTTGCCTGGTCAACCAGGCTGTTGCTGCTGGAGGCCCGCTGCCCCACATATCCATCACAGCCTGGTTGATCTGGCACCTGGTGAAGATATTTGTCCAGTTTCCTCTTGAAGGCTTCTACACTGGTTCCAGCCGTGTTTCGGATATCTTCTGGTAAGATGTTGAATAGTCTGGGACCCCGGATGTTAATACAGTGCTCCCGTATTGTCCCCACCGCACCCCTGCTCCTCACTGGGTTTATTTTACACTTTCTTCCATATCTCTCACTCCAGTATGTTGTTATGGCAGTGTGCAGATTTGGGACCAGGCCCTCAAGTACTTTCCATGTATATATTATCATGTACTCTCTCTCCTCCGCTCCAATGAGTACATGTTCAAGACTTGAAGGCGTTCCCAATAATTTAGATGTTTCAATGGCTCAATGTGAGCCGTAAACGATCTCTGGATTTGTTCCAGCTCTGCTATTTCTCCTGCCCTGAACGGGGCCGTCAGCACTGAGCAGTATTCTAAGTGAGGAAGCACTAGCGATTTGAATAGTGTCACCATCGGCATTATTTCCTTGTTTTGAAAGTTCTCAATACCCACCCCGTCATCTTCCTGGCTGTTGTGATCTTTGTCTTGTTATGGTCTTTAAACGACAGATCAGCAGACATAATTATTCCCAAGTCCTTTACGTGTTCCTTTCGTTCTATGTGGTGACCCTCTTGCGTTTTGTATATAGTGTTCCTTTTGAGTTCTTCATTTTTCCATACCTAAGCAGCTGAAACTTATCACCATTGAACGTCATGTTGTTCTCCACTGCCCATTGGAAGACCCTGCTTATGTCCTCCTGTAATTTTTCAGTGTCCTCTACCGTAGTGACTTTCATGCTTATTTTAGTGTCATCTGCAAATGATGATACAAAAGTGTGCTGGGTGTTTTTATCTATGTCTGCTATGAGGATGAGAAACAGCAGAGGTGCCAGGACAGTGCCTTGGGGCACTGAGCTTTTGACCTCGCTGATGCTGGATCTTGCCCTGTTCACTACTACTTTTTGTGTTCTTTGTGTTAGGAACTCAAAAATCCATCTGCCTACCTTCCCGTAATGCCTATGGCCCTCATTTTGTGCGCTATCACTCCATGATCGCATTTGTCAAACGCCTTTGCAAAATCTGTGTAAATCACATCTGCGTTTTGGTCGTCCTCCAATGCCTCCGTAATTCTGTCATAATGGTTCAGCAGCTGTGACAGGCATGATCGACCCGCTCTAAAGCCATGCTGGTTCGGGTTATGTTGGTTGTGCTGGTCCATGAACTTTGTAATCTGCCGTCTCATCACTCTTTCAAAGATTTTTATGATGTGAGAAGTGAGGGCTACTGGTCTGTAATTTTTAGCTAGTGCTCTACTACCTCCCTTATGCAAAGGAGCTATGTCTGCACTCTTTAAGGCCTCTGGAATTTCACCTAGATCTAAGCTCTTTCTCCACAGAATACTAAGGGCTCTTGCTAATGGTACTTTGCACTGCTTTATAAATAAAGCATTCCATGAATCTGGTCCAGGTGCTGAGTGAGTGGGCATGATCAGGCAGGACTTCAAAGAGACCTGGACATGCTGGACACCTGGTCCAGCAACTGGCTTATCGAATTTAACCCCGCCAAATGCAAAGTCATGAAGATCGGGGAAGGGCAAAGAAGACCGCAGACAGAGTATAGGCTATGTGGCCAAAGACTGCAAACCTCGCTCAAGGAGAAAGAGTTTGGGGTGAGTATAACACCAAGCACGTCTCCGGAAGCACACATCAACCAGATAACTGCTGCAGCATACGGGCGACTGGCAAACCTGAGAATAGCGTTCCGATACCTCAGTAAGGAATCGTTCAAGACACTGTACACCGTGTACGTCAGGCCCATACTAGAGTATGCAGCGCCAGTTTGGAACCGGTACCTGGTCAAGCACGTCAAGAAATTAGAGAAAGTGCAAAGGTTTGCGACAAGGCTAGTTCCAGATCAAAGGGAAATGTCCTACGAAGAAAGGTTAAGGGAAATCGGCCTGACAACACTGGAGGACAGGAGGGTTAGGGGAGACATGATAACGACATATAAAATACTGCGGGGAATAGACAAGGTGGATAGAGACACAATAGAGTCACAATTGGAAGTTGAAGACTCAGATGAGTCGAAGGGATGTTACGAAGTATTTCTTCAGCCGTAGAGTAGTCAGGAAGTGGAATAGTCTAGTAAGTGATTTAGTGGAGGCAGGAACCATACATAGCTTTAAGACGAGGTATGATAAAGCTCATGGAGCAGGGAGAGAAGTGACCCAGTAGCGGTCAGTGAAGAGGCGGGGCCAGGAGCTTAGTCTCGACCCCTGCAACCACAATTAGGTGAGTACATACACGTGTGTGGGTGGTGTTATAGTATACCTTGGACATCCTGTGTTGTGTGTCTGAGAGCTACTCCAAAGTGTGTGTGAAGACATGAGACAGAAACGTATTTTGCGTGTTTTTATTGGTCCGACGTTTCGCTCTGTGTAGAGCATTGTCAGGTCACGTTTCGCTCTGTGTAAAGCTCTGTTTATTCGTATTTCGTTCTGTGTAGGTCTTTACCCAGAGCTCCATCAAATTGTTTTTCGCTCTGTACAGCTTTATCGAGTCCTGTTTTGCTTTGTAGAGATTATCAAACCTTATTTTGTTCTGTGTAGAGCTTTATCAAATTTTTTTCTCTACGTTTCATTTCTCTCCAAGTCGTCTTTCGCTCCCCGTAAAGCTTTATCAAGTCTACATGACTCACGAAATCGTAATGACACGACACGGCTTAGGCGGCGGTCTGGAGTTTCGTGACTCTGTGACCGCGGGTTCGAACCCTACCCGTGGTATGGTTCATCAAGTCGACTTGCGTCCTTGTACTAACACCTGACGGCAGTACGAAACCTCCATCTTCGGAGGACCTCCCTGTCACCTCGAGGCCATGATGGCTCTCACTCTCTACGGTAAATTTTTAAAAGGTGATAGTCACAAAAGCAGTAACTGGAGAGAGAGAGATGGATAAAGAAAGAGACCAAGAGAGACAGGTGACGGTGGGGGACTGAATAAGACCCCCGAGCAGGCAATCAAGTCATTTTTCATCCCTAGTTGGCCAGCCTGCGCCTCTCCCCTTCTCATCTGCATATTCGGATGGAAAACAAATAATAAAATCAAAACAATGTTAAATATAAACATGCCCTTATATTTTTTCACCCTTTCCCCCCTCTTCGATTCCCGACAATCTAAGAGCCTGTCGCTCAACAAGGACTGTGCGTTGAGTGTACAGTAGGCAGGCGGTGCTGGTAGGCGGTGCTGGTAGGCGGTGCTGGTAGGCGGTGCTCGTACGCAAGGCCTGAGCTTTCATCCCCTCATTCCCACCCTTCGCATTGACATTCCTGCGGTTCCCGCATAAAACCAACCTCAAGCTAAATTAAATTCCTTTCGTATCAGTGGCAGTCCACCCACTGCCACCGCTCCCGACCACTGTGGCAGTCCACCCACTGCCACCCCTCCCGACCACTGTGGTGCCAGCTGTGGCTTTCACGTCACTGGCAGGCTTCCCTTAACATCTGAGTTCAGAGATACAAATCTGTGTTGTCAAGTCCGTTAGAACAAGCTAATTTACTACATATTCCTGCACTCAGTGCAACATTTTTCACGAATCCGGGAAAGTTATCAAACATGCACTCGTACGGAGTTCATGAGCCCAAAAGAATTAGTTATCCTACACTGCAAGCACACTTCCGAGTCCATGAATCAAGATACAACATCTAACATAACATATATTCTTGACCTAGTCTACGAACCCGTGTTACTTTAATCACCATGAGTGAGTGTTGGTGTCAAGTGAATAGTTGAAACTGCGACATTATATGATACTAAGAAACACTCACGGTGAGCAGAGGAACCCAGGACTTAACAACATACATTCATGCCGGGCTTTATATACTCTTGATGACACATCCTCAAGCGCCATCTTTTGCCACCATCTAACATACTCTGATATTTTGACAAGCACCATTTTCTAGCCCTGGCTTACTATAAGATATCTTTTCGAAGTTCTTAGACACGTCAATTTCCCACTTGACTTCCAGCTCGATATCTTCTATTTGAGAGTCAAGTGAGCTCTGAAATTATCAATCCAAATTCTCCAGCGTCCTCCTTCACATGTCTAGACTAGATTCCTGGTCAGTGGGCAACAGGACCACAAAGTGTGTCAAAGTTTATCAGTGTAGACATGAGAATAAAAGTTGTGATCAAAAGAATCACGACCATGAAATCCTAACCCACCAAAAATGAAATCAAATCACACCCGAGTAAAAATCACATCGTAAATAAATAATTCTATATTTGAACTGCAACTAAGAACCTATAACCCATTACTCCCAGAGCCCGGCCTTGGGCCACGCTCGTCTGGTGTTTGCCTGGTCAATCATATTGTTGCTGCTGCTGCTGGTGGCCCGTTGTCCCACATAACCACCACACAGCCTGGTTGATCTGGCACTAGAAAAGAGAACTTAAAAAAAATGGACTCCCTCCAGAACCTTAAATTAACATGTCGCTACCCACTAAAATCACGAAATATTTTCAAAAGTCTCGCTGGATTGCATAGCAAGAAATTCCACTCTACTAAACCAAGAAGTTCTAGCCTACCAGAGTCTTGAAACAGGACATCACACCCAGTTACTCTCAAACTGAAACAAAATTCCCCGTTGAAGACAACCCTGATCCATCATACCACAGACGAACATAATAAAACAAGAAGACAGATAAGACTCAGTTCTCCAGACAAGACTCAGTTCTCGTAAATATACAAGTTATTAGACTCAAGACATTGTCATTCATAGTCTTCGCTGTCAGACTCATTTTCTTAAGTGCACTGAATGGATTACCAGGGGAAAAGATTCTTTTATTTGTTTTCGGCTAAGTTTCAAATCACAAACTCTACCATACAAGTAAAGAAAAAAGTGAGTGAATGACGTGTGTCCTTGCAGAATTTTGTGTATGGATGGTCGTGCCTCAGCTCCTGACACCACATCTTCAACTTCACTCAACTAGCTCAGCTAGTTCCTCATTTGTATGTACTTACTCAATAAGTGAAACCTTGTACCACATTTACAAAAGTGTCTCATTTATAAATTCGTCTTTTTTCTCACCCATTTACTCGCACTTAATACCTTCAGGGGTAAAACTAAATTCTTTGTATCAATTCTTCTATTATTTACATATCCTGAAAAATAATGGCCTCCTTTTACATGTTTCCACAATGCACTCGACATAGAATTGCGTCCACTTGTCGTCCCACTTCAAGCCTTGTTCTTGTGCTGTCAAAGTGACTCACAACATTGCTATGATTAGATCGTAATTTAAATACGGCAGGTTATTCATAAAACACGGCAGGTTATTCATAAAACACGGCAGGTTATTCATAAAACACGGCAGGTTATTCATAAAACACGGCAGGTTATTCATAGAACACGGCAGGTTATTCATAAAACACGGCAGGTTATTCATAAAACACGGCAGGTCATACATAAAACACGGCAGGTCATACATAAAACACGGCAGGTCATACATAAAACACGGCAGGTCATACATGAACTACGGCAGGTCATACATAAAACACGGCAGGTCATACATAAAACATCGCAGGTAACACACAAACCACGGGAGGTAACACATAAACCACGGCAGGTAACACATAAACCACGGCAGGTAACACACAAACCACGGCAGGTAACACACAAACCACGGCAGGTAACACACAAACCACGGCAGGTAACACACAAACCACGGCAGGTAACACACAAACCACGGCAGGTAACACATAAACCACGGCAGGTAACACATAAACCACGGCAGGTAACACATAAACCACGGCAGGTAACACATAAACCACGGCAGGTAACACATAAACCACGGCAGGTAACACATAAACCACGGCAGGTAACACATAAACCACCGCAGGTAACACAAAACACCGCAGGTAACACATAAACCACGGCAGGTAACACATAAACCACGGCAGGTAACACATAAACCACGGCAGGTAACACATAAACCACGGCAGGTAACACATAAACCACCGCAGGTAACACATAAACCACCGCAGGTAACACAAAACACCGCAGGTAACAAGCAAAACACAGCAATTAACACACAAAACACCGCAGGTAACACACAAAACACCACAGGTAGCACACAGAACACAGCAGGTAACAAACTAACACATCAGGTAACAAACTAACACATCAGGTAACAAACTAACACATCAGGTAACAAACTAACACATCAGGTAACAAACTAACACATCAGGTAACAAACTAACACATCAGGTAACAAACTAACACATCAGGTAACAAACTAACACAGCAGGTAACAAACTAACACATCAGGTAACAAACTAACACAGCAGGTAACAAACTAACACATCAGGTAACAAACTAACACAGCAGGTAACAAACTAACACAGCAGGTAACAAACTAACACAGCAGGTAACAAACTAACACAGCAGGTAACAAACTAACACAGCAGGTAACAAACTAACACAGTAGGTAACAAACTAACACAGCAGGTAACAAACTACCACATCAGGTAACAAACTAACACATCAGGTAACAAACTAACACAGCAGGTAACAAACTAACACAGCAGGTAACAAACTAACACAGCAGGTAACAAACTAACACAAAAGAAGTAACGCACAAAAACTGGTTATGAGAAACAGTTTTTTTCAGGTCACAGTCCTCTTCATATTTTCAATCCACTTTTCTCACAATAGATGTGACGGATACAAGCAGACAAAGGTCGGACAAAAATGCGTAATGACAGATATGAATTATTGGAAACTTTTGATATATCACTATCGAGTAGAAGACCGAGTGTAATGACAAACCCAAATTTTGAAACAAATAAATATATCTGGGGGGTGATGTAGCCTCGCTTCATTTCAAATTAAAATTAAATGTCGACGTTATAGAGACAAGTATGGTTGTTGACGTTACGCTAATGGGGTCGCGCTAAGCCCGTATGGGTTAGGAGGTGCCTGGAATAATGGGAAGCAATCAGGTTTGATCGAAGGAAAAGTATTTTTTTCGGGTTTTAGGATAGAGTAATTTACCAGAGTCTAAGTATTTCCCTGGAAGAAGCCGCAGTATATAGCAAGTTCTTCTCTTGCAGCTTGTATGGTCTTCTAGGCTGTGAAACCTTGCATTAAGAGCCTCGCTTGGGTTCCACTGCTCTGAAGGTTCTGTTTGTGCATCGTATGATATTCTCTATATACTAGAGGGATCATACTCACTCTGCCTTAGTGTACGGTTTTTCAAAGTACAGTATTGGGTGGTGACCCCCCAGTATTGGGTGGTGACCCCCCAAAATTGGGTGGTGACCCCCCAAAATTGGGTGGTGACCCCCCAAAATTGGGTGGTGACCCCCAAAATTGGGTGGTGACCCAGTATTGCGTGAGGACCCAGTAGTGGGTCGCGACATGCTTTTCACTAGGCTCCTACAACAAACAGGGACTAAATTTCAAATGGATTTAAGCTTTCTTTGTTTAATAAATAAATCTTAAAATCAATGCCTTATAGTCTGACTTTAATAAGTCCAAAGCTTTAAATTACCTTATACTTTCTTTAAGAGTCCTTGTCAAGTTTCGGAGGCCGCTGCTGCCCTCTTCAGTAAGTCGTAAGCAGAAAGTATCCTCGTAGCATCTAAGCACTTACCATTAAAAAAAAAAAGTGAAATATATGGAAAGATATTTTCATTTTGAGTATTCTAAGTAGATTCTACAACAGTGGTTCTTAATCAGGAGCCCCTGTAATCCCCCTGGGGGTAGGAAAAAGGAAAAGTGGTGGTACGAGACTGAACTGGACACTTTTCATCCTAGGAATGGGAATGAGTATTATTGACACCAAGAGGAGGGAGCTGCCAGCCTTCACCCAAAAGCATTTAGAATAGAAATTCTGCTAATTTTCCCTTGACTGGATGAGGCAATTGTATGACACAAACACTTGAGTGTTTGTGTCATACAAGCAACACAATCTCGGCTCCATCATCTCATTTTTTTCTCTCATGTTTTTTTATTACTTTCGTTCGTACATCAACATGAGAGAGTTGAGTAACGTTAAAAGTGCGTTCAGGGTGTTTGTTAATTAAGAGTTATGGCTTGACTAGTAGGCGCTCTTACTATGATGGCGTGTAAACAGCTCATCAACGCCAGCGCAAGATTAGCGTTGCCTTCAACACACACAAACTCAGTGTGTTATTGTAAACACACTGAACTTACCCCAGAGGAAGTTTATTTTAAAACGATATTTGGTGAGAGAGAGAGAGAGAGAGAGAGAGAGAGAGAGAGAGAGCGAGCGAGCGAGCGTTCGTTCAAGTGAGGGAGTGAATGAGAAAGCGAGTGCAGAAACGAAAGGGAGGGCGAGAGAGAGCGAGAGAGAGAGAGAGAGAGAGGGGGGGAGGGGGATAGGGAGGGAACAGGAGGAGTCTAACAAGGGAATATAATTCACATCTCACGTTTGTGTTGGACAAGAGTAATCTGTGTAATGGGTGGGAGGACCCCGGAGGCTACCCACGCACTCCCACGCTATGCTATGTGGGAGTGTGGGAACAGTCAGCGTTGGTGTGGGAACAGTTTCGTGAGAGGAGTGCGTTGGAAGGAAGATAGTATTAAAAACTAAAGTGTGTCGTGACAGAAAAGTCATTCAGAGTTTTATGCAATGAAAGGTTCATCAGAGAGAGAGAGAGAGAGAGAGAGAGAGGAGAGAGAGGGCTAAAGCTAACTTTTATTCCCACTACAAGTAAAAATATACTCAGTAAAATTGCTAATATGAAAGAGTTTTTATTTCCTGTGAGGTCAAGACAGGTAAAAACAAAAAGGCTAAAATCATGGGCCAGGAAAAGATTTGAGAGAGCAGCATGCAAGTGTCACAGAGAGGAGCAAGAGCATCCATAAGTAAGTGAGAAGCAAGTTCCCAATCTTCAGCCTCGAGGGAACCATCTTTGTAATAATTTTTTTTCTGAAAGAAGAGAGAAAACATCCACGTTCAGCCAAACCCTGTAAAACATGCTGCTTGTCTCTAGGGCCCACCGAGCCCACCATTTCCCTAAGAGAAACCTATGAACGGGTCTCAACAAGTCACAGTGAGGCAGAAGTCCGCTATGGAGCATCCTGTTCATCAGTCTTAGCCTGTGAACATGTTCCAAATAGCATCCACTGGTTCATTGTTCAGCATAGCTCAGGCACCAAGAGAACTCCTCGTCCTTGCACAGGACACGACGATGGGTTAGCCACTATTGGAGATTCTTACCAACATGATGAATTGCAACATAAGTCACCAAGGCAAGCAGAGTTTGAGAACTCTGCTTGCCTTGGACCCGGACCCGATCATTAAAGACCTTGAGTCTTGAAAAATATTCTCTACTGGAATCAGTAGCTTAGGAATATTTATCCTCTACTCCCTTTTTTCATTCTAGAGTTCACATTCCAAGTGTTCTGAGGCAATCACGATTGTTTAGTTTTTGAAAGAGTAAATGATCTTCGCACCTTTTCTATCTAGTATAACTCACCAGCATTGTTTAAATTGTTAGAAGTATACAGTATTCTGAACAGTAGAACAATTGCTTTATCATTAGTGTGGGTTTTTACTTGTTCCAAAAGTTCTCATGGTCAACCCTATAATTTTCTCAACCCTGGCTCCTACCTCCTCACCTGTTCCTTCCGTTCTGTGTCCAGATTTGCTTTATATCCTACACTTTTTAGCTCTGCGTTTTTCCATTTTGAAAAAGCTGGAATTTGTTATTGTTGAACATTGTTTCTCGTTGCCCGACGATTATTTTGTGTTTAATATCTGAGAAGTTTTTATTAAGTCTTTTACAAAACAAAAAAGAAAATACGTACATTATACTGTGAATTGTGTTTTTGTGCAAAATTGTAATTGACAATGAGAAGTGCCTTGCAGTACTAGGCCATTTGCTGTGCTCAGAATAAATTTTATTTTGTTGCTAACAATGTGATTTTATAATATATATATATATATATATATATATATATATATATATATATATATATATATATATATATATATAATGCGCATTCACTTCCTTTAGCTCTTTCATGCACTGATTTCATTTTATTATCGCTCACCGAATGGTCACATTTGTTAAATATTCTTGCAAAATTCTTTTAAAGCGTATCTGAGTTTTGTTTTTCATTTAATATTATCAGTGCTTTCCTCATAATGATTTAGTAATTTCTGAGATGTAAGCTCTTTCTGATATAAAGCCATGTTGACGTAATGTGCTATGCTAGTGTCTCCCTCCCCTCCATGCTGTCTTATCCCAACTCTTCCCCATCCTTCATGCTGCCTTATCCCTAATCTTTCCATGCTTCCTACCACCATTTTTATTTTTCCCAGTATGTGTCCCTGCATCTAGTCTTCCCCTCTTTACGTTACATTAACCCTAGTCCTCCCACACCCTCCGTGTTGCACTCTCTTCACTCCTCCCAGCACCAGCTGTTACACTTGCAATAACCATTCTCCTAGGCTAAACGTCTGCTCCCTCTCCTCTCTCCCACCTGCTCTTTATTTTCAACACTAGCGGGAGTCTCTTATTTTTTTAATTAATACCCTTTCAGTGCTTGGAAGCATGCGGCCTCCGGCACACCGTACCACTTCTACTGGTCTTCAGGTCTGGGTATACACAACAGTCACTACCAGTCTCCTGGTCATTGGTGGTCTAGTGTGCAGTACAGCAACTACTGGTCTTCTGGTATGGGTATATACAACCCAGCCTCTACACTCTAGAAGCTGGGTTGTATGTACTCTAGAGTCTAGCGGGTGTTGGTAGGAAGGCTGGTCTGGCACTGACAGTGTGCTTAAACTGAAGGTCATTCAGCGATCTATACATTCGGAAGTACACTTCTATTCACAGCATACAATACACACGTTTTTGCATTAAAACTACAGCACACATACATTTACACACAAAATCTTAAAACAAACAAAAAAAAACAATAGATTAGAAACACTATCGAAAAGAACATCGTATCAAGTAAACTACAATATTCTAGAGACACCTCAGTAATTATACCCCATGCTAAATCCCTGAATGCCGAAATCTGACATTTTCTTTTTTAAATGGTCTTCGCTGGGGCATGCCACAAGCTGCACACAGGATTTAAGGTGTTTGACGGAATTTGAGTATTTAGTAAAGGTTCTCTGCACATTCTCTAGAAATACGATTTCACAACAGTACTCCAGCCTAGAAAGAACAAGTGATTTAAAAAGAATCATCATTGTCTTGGTATCCCTAGTTATGAAGGTTCTCGTTATCCATCCTTGTGATCCTTGAAGGTGAGATCCTCTGACATTAACACTTTCCACTCTATTGTGTGGTCACAGTTTGTAATTCATGAAGCAGATCGGGGAAGTGACTACAAAAAGTATAGAGTTTACAAACAAGTGTATTTTTTTAGACCTTTTAGGACTAGTCAGTAAAGATTTTGTGTATCCATACGCTCTCTCGCACTGCCGTCCAGCGGCTCAATGTGGAGCGCACACTTCATTAAGTGATTCTAGGCTAAAATTCAAATTCTTTTCTCCCGCCTTGTTATGTTGGTCCAGTGCTGCCCTGTTGTGTTGGTCCAGTGCTGCCCTGTTGTGTTGGTCCAGTGCTGCCCTGTTGTGTTGGTCCAGTGCTGCCCTGTTGTGTTGGTCCAGTGCTGCCCTGTTGTGTTGGTCCAGTGCTGCCCTGTTGTGTTGGTCCAGTGCTGCCCTGTTGTGTTGGTCCAGGTGCCCTGTTGTGTTGGTCCAGCTGCCCTGTTGTGTTGGTCCAGTGCTGCCCTGTTGTGTTGGTCCAGTGCTGCCCTGTTGTGTTGGTCCAGTGCTGCCCTGTTGTGTTGGTTCAGTGCTGCCCTGTTGTGTTGGTCCAGTGCTGCCCTGTTGTGTTGGTCCAGTGCTGCCCTGTTGTGTTGGTCCAGTGCTGCCCTGTTGTGTTGGTCCAGTGCTGCCCTGTTGTGTTGGTCCAGTGCTGCCCTGTTGTGTTGGTCCAGTGCTGCCCTGTTGTGTTGGTTCAGTGCTGCCCTGTTGTGTTGGTCCAGTGCTGCCCTGTTGTGTTGGTCCAGTGCTGCCCTGTTGTGTTGGTCCAGTGCTCCCCTCACGCCCATCGTTCTTCAGAACACGCCCACTCACCCGAACACCAGGAGAGTTCACCCTTCAAGCCACGCCTACTTAACCTCTTTCACTGTTCCTCCCTCAACCTCACAACATTGGCTAATCCCTAACACCCCACACCTCCACCCCACGTATAATCACCCCTCCCCACAGCACTTCTCCCCACCATCCAACACCACCCCTCCCTACAACACCACCCATCCCCATTCCAACACTCCTCCCCATTACCCCTCCCCACCACATCACCTCTCTCCACCACACCACCTCTCCACCACACCACTCCTCCCTTGCACAACCAATTTTATTTCCTCCCCACCCAAAAAATTGAATATTAGAGAGTGAGGGTGAGAACGAGAGAGAGAGAGAGAGCAAGGGAAAGTGAGAAAGAGCGAGCAGGATTACCTGTTACCTATAGTCCCTTCCGGAGATCGCCACCCCGCCGTCTGGTCCCAGACCAGACCTCCTGGCCCTGATTAATTATTCTGTTGGTGCCCACAGCCAGGAATCAACGTATGCACCTCAACCCGGCTAATTAGCAATTTATCTGAGGAATCTGTCGATTTCCCTCTTGAAGACAGCCAGGGGTCTGTTGGCTATTTCCCTTCTGCATGAAGGGAGGGTGTTGAAGAGTCGTGATCCCTCTACACTTACTTTTTTCTCAGTGTACTCATCGCTCTTCTGCTTTTCATTGGAGGTATCCTGCACTGTCTGCCAAGCCTCTTGTGCTCATTTGCGACCAATCCTTCCAGCTTCCAGTATCTTTCTGGTGTAGATTATGATATATCTTTCTCGCCTACGTTCTAAGGAGTACAGTTGTAGGGACTTCAAGCGCTCCCAGTAATTTAGGTGCCTGACTGAGTGTACGAGTTGTGAAGTTTCTCTGTACATTTTTCAGTAATGTAATTTCGCCTGCCTTGAAGGGGGCCGTTAGTATACAGCAGTACTCCTGCCTAGAAAGAAGTGATTTGAAGAGCGTCATCATTAGCTTGAAATTTCTTGTTTTGAAAGTTCTAGTTGTCAAACTTATCATTTTTTCTTCCAGTTGCGATAATGATATTGTTATACACTCTGAACATGAAATCTAGCATTATTACTCCCAGGTCTCTCACATCAGATTTGCACTCTATCGAGTGATTTGAGTTTTTATACCCCTTTTGCCGTTATTATTTCCTCAATCCTTCCATAACGCAGTAGCTGAAATATGTTCGTGTTGAACATCACAGTTGTCAGTAGCCCACTGGAAGCCTTAGTGATCATCACCTTGGCAGTCCGCTGTATCGTCTATGGATGTAACTCGTGCAGATTCTAGTATCATCTGTAAAGGATGATACTGCGCCATGTATTTTGTCCGTGTCAATTGTGAGAATAAGAAAGATAAATTGGGCAAGTACTGTGTCTTGGAGAACACAACTCTTCACTGTAGCAGCCCCTGATTTTACCGTTTACTGTTTTTCTTTGGGTTCTGTTAGTTTTGAAGTTAAGTATCCTTATGCCTACCTTTCTAGTTATTCCTTGTGTGTGCATTTTTTGAGCAGTTATCCCATGTTCGTACTTGTCAAATAC
Organism: Cherax destructor; assembly: GCA_009830355.1. Classification (NCBI taxonomy): domain Eukaryota; kingdom Metazoa; phylum Arthropoda; class Malacostraca; order Decapoda; family Parastacidae; genus Cherax; species Cherax destructor. The sequence goes on from WNWK01001296.1 coordinate 258,253, forward strand.
TTTCTGTACTTCGGTGTACATTATATCTGCATTTTATTTGTCTTCCGGTGCATCAAAGATCATGTCATTATGATCCAGCACTTGGGAGATGCAGGAGAGACCTGCTCTGAACTCATGTTGACCTGACATAAGCAACAGCTGCGAATGCATGTGATTGATCGTCTTGCTTCTTAAAACCCTTTCAAAGACCTTGATAATATCGAATGTCTGTGCTATTAGTCTATACATATATATTTTTTCAATTGCCTTGCTACCCCTTTTCTGTGGGATGACTCTAGTGTCTAGGTTTTTACCCCATAGAATATTTAAGGCAAGAGATAATGGTCACTTGCCATTCCTGATGAATATAGAGTTCTAAGAATCACTGCCTAGGGTAGAATGCATTGGCAAGCAATCAGTGGCTTCTTCGAAGTCAAGTGTAGGTTAGTGTTATACCAGAGATTATGGAGATGTCTGTAGCGTTTTGCATCCCGCTCATAAACAACTCGTTTTGGTCATCAATCTTTAGACTGATTCATGGGTCTCCGAACACTGAATAGTATTGAGATTTTTTAGTATTTTGCTCATTTATTTATTGTTGTTAGTGTATGTACCATCGCCTTTAATCAGACCCAATACTATATGTTGCCTTTTCCCGGTATTTTTCATATGAGAAGAAGTATTTTGGATTTCGCAATATTTCGTTTTATGACTTTTTGCTCCTGTCTCTCTTGAACTGAGGCATTCAATTTGAGCTACCCATTTTCCACTTCTGTAGACAATTTTACCTTTCGTTCTCCAGACAGTCCACTGCCTGTGAGCTCTCTTATCCCTCAACTTAGAGGACGCACGCCTTCCCTTTCAGCCTGCACCTTCTCCTTAAGGGTATGTCCAGAGCATACTTCTAATGCCATTGAGCTCCTCCTCTCCAGATACTGGTAGAGGTCTTCCTTTAAGATTTTCTTCCTAGCATATTTCAGTAAGTTCAAGGTAAGCTCTCAGTTGATGCTCTTGTTGAAGTTAAATGTGTTAAACATATTCTAATAGTGTTTTGTTGACTTGGATCAATGGGTGTGCAGGTCTTAACTTCTATTAGCTTGTCTTCAGAGTTTATATTCTGCACCAGATGTTTATAATTTGTGAATATAAGTTCTAGAGTATTCCCTAGTCTAATCAGATCTGCTATTTGTTGGCATAAAGCGAATTTCTTGCAGTGTTACTAGTTCTCTTGAGTGAGACTGTTCATAAAGACAGGTTCTTGAGGTTCTGTCTCCTATTACACTCTTTACTATATTCTTCTTCCACTTCGAGTATCTTAAATCGAAGTAACCAAACAATGGAATATTTTGGTTTTTAATATTTTCAAGGCAATACTAGATTTTTATCATTTGGCTTTAGAAATGCAGGTAAATTTGATCTGGTGGTTTATATACAAGCTCATTAACTAGATTTTTATTTTCAATTAAACCACCAAAATTTCAACTTCATCATTCATATCTTTTAATTAAGTCAGTGCCAATGAGCGACTCTAACATACAAACTCCTTGTTTTATCGGGTCGCACTTGAGTTGTCTGTACCCAGGTGTCCAGAGTTCATTGTCAAAACATCGCTTAACGAGGGTCTTCATAAATGGTTCAAACATTTTATTCGACTCAGCAAGACGACTGATGTGTTAATGTAACTCGGTTTAGCACCTCGTATGTTAGCATAGCTTGTTGCTATGCTGGAAAGCTTTGCTGATGCTTTTAATCTGTGGCTTTGGAAAGCCTGCCACGCCACTGGCTTTGTTTCCAATTCAGGATAGTTCCTAGGGGATAATATATTCGCACCATTCCTTCCATTCTGCGTCACAAAAAAATTGCTGTGTCGTACTGACACTTTCCATTCCTATTTACAGTTTGTTAATATTTGCATATTCCTCGAGTGCAGTGCTGACATGCTTAGATATTCTGTTGGCTGCTCTTTGTTGCGTCGTGGTTGTGCAGCGTGACACTCTTGGGAATTTCACACGTTTCGTGCTCTTCTGAATATTAAGAGACTGTGATAATAGTAGTGTTAGTGCTGGAGACTGTCTGGGGGTGCTGGAGACTGTATGGGGGTGCTGGAGACTGCCTGGGGTGCTGGAGACACCCTATCTCTCAAACCCTCTTCCATCTCTCCCACCCCTCTCTTCCATTCGTCTTGTCGCCTCGAAAAACCACAAGCACCCACGGTCTACAATCACCTTTCTCCTTTACAACCCACTTCCTTACTTTCTGCCCCACCTACTTCCCCACCTGCCACCCCGCCTACCAGCCGACCGACCACCCCATGACTGCAATGGGGTGATGGTAGCCTTCACTCTCCCCACCACTCACCCAGCTGGGACCCAGGATGGGTGTGCTACACGTCCTGCTCAAACTACCTCGTAACCTATACAGAATTTATTACGCTGTCGATCATTTGTCCCAGTAACTTGACCGTGGGGAGGAGGAAGAGGAATATGAAGAGAAGGAGAAGGAAGAAGAAGAGAAAGAAAAATGGTATATTATGATGGTTATGGAAAGCATTAAGCCCTTAAAGGTTTACCTGGAGTCACTTCCGGAGGTCTGTGCCCCCGCGGCCCGGTCCCAGACCGGCCTCCTGGTTACTGGCCTGATCGATTAAGCTGTTAGTGGCCGTCGCCAGCAATCAACGTGTGCATCACAACCTGGCTAAGCAGGAATCTCTCGAGTCCTCTCTTAAAGACAGCTAGAAGGGGAGTTTTTGGTAAGCCCCCTTATGCATGAAGGGAGGGTGTTAAAGAGTCGAGGTCCCTTAACATTTATTGACTTCTCAGTGTACACATCACTCCCTTGTTTTTCATTGGAGGTATCCTGCACTGTCTGCCTCTTGTTCGTAAGTAATAATTTTAGTGTGAAGGTTTGGTACCAGTCGCTCCAGTATCTTCCAGGTGTAGATTATCATGCATCTTTCTCGCCTACGTTCTAAGTAGTACAGTTCTAAGGACTTCAAACGCTCTCAGTATATTCAAGTGCTTGACTGAATTTATAAGAACTGTGAAGGTTCTCTGTATATTTTCCAGCTCAGCATTTTCGCCTGCTTTGAAAGGGGCAGTTAATTAACACACAATATTCCTGCCTAAAGAGAACGAGTGACCTGAAGCGTATCATTAGCGAAGGTTCTACTTATCCAGTATCATTAGCGAAGGTTCTACTAATCCAGTATAATTTTTCTTGCAGTTTCGATAGTAACATTTGTTGTGCTCCTTGAACGTAAGAACTTCTGACATTATATTTGTGGTTTTTAATGATTGAAGGATGACTCCACCCTCTAGGCTTCTTTTCCATTGGATATTTAAGGCACGTGATAAGGGTTTTTTGCAATTCTTCATGAATATAGAGTTCGACGAGTCTGGCCCTCAGGCGGAGTGCCTTGGCACGCAGTCAGTGGTTTCTTCGAAGTCAAGTGGAGTTAGAATTATATCGGAGATTAGGGAGATGTCTGTAGCATTTTGTCTAATTCGTGAAGAACTCATTTGGGTCTTCAATCTTAAGGACGATTAGTGGTTCAATGAACATTGAGTCGTACTGTGACTTATGTATATCACTCATTTCTTTGTTGTAGTCAGTGTATGTCCTATCTCTTCGAATCAAGTGCCCGGTACTAGACGTTATTTATCTGTTTTAGATTTCTCTCAATTTCACCTATGGTTTTTAGCTTCCTCTGTCTTTAATGGACTCTGATGAATTCAATTTGACCTGAAAGTTTTCTAATTCTCTAGCCAGTGTTACTTGTCGTTTTTCAGAGAGTCCGCTGTCTTTGAGGAGTTCTGTTGTTCGCCGTCTTTCATTTAGAAAGCACGCCTCTCTCTCTCTAACCTACACCTTCTCTTCCCTCATAACGGTATGTCTGAAGCATACTTCTAGTGCCACTGAGCTCTCGATATGCTGGTTTAGATCATTATCATATTGTCGTCCCAGCATATTTCAGCAAACTCACGATTTATTAGCTCCCAGTTGATGTTCTTGTTGCTAAAGTTAAGTTTGTTGTACATGTCCTCATGGATGAGTGTAAGTCGTTACTTTTAATCAGTGAGTATGAATGTCTGAACCTCTATTAAGTTGTGGTCTGAGTTTACTGTCCACAACACTAATGTTCTGAACCCGGTAGTCATTATTAGTGAATATAAGATCAAAAGTATTTTCTAGTCTAGTCGGTTGTGATATTTGCTGTCATACGGAGAATTTCTCGCAGTCTTAGTAGTTCAGTTGGGTGAGACTGTTCATCTGAACTAGCTCCTGGGATTCTTTCTGCAGTTATAGTCTTTGTTACATTTTTTTTTTTCATTTTAGAAGTCTTAATTTGAATTCTACAAGCAATAGTATATTTGGAGCTGGGTATGATAGGTCTCTATGACTACTTAATTTTCAATAATTGGTCTGTGAACTGCTGGGAAGTTGCATCTGGGGATTTATACTGGGTTATAAAAACCTGATTTAGATTTTCAATTTTAACTACCAGAGCTTCGACCACGTCATTCGAAGTATTAAGTAACTCGGTGTGTATGAGAGAGACTTTAATATACAGACCAACACCCTCCATGTCTGCTTTTCGTTGTCAAAAGAGTCTTTTAAATATATTTCTATAAAGGCTTCAAACATTTCAGTCGATTCGATGAGATCACTAATGAACAGTATTTTGCTTTTGTGTCTCGGTTTTAGACTCTGGATGTTTGCAAAAACAATTGATGTTATGTTGCGTGCCGCTGTGCTGGGGGATTTTTTTGTTGGATTCAATATCTGTGAGTCCATCAATGGCTTAGTTTCCAGTTCAGGATGATTCCTAGGTGGTGATATATTCTTACATTTTCTTGACATTTTTCCCCCCGTTTCCTGCCACTGAAAAATCGTCTCTGTCTCTATGGTTATAATTTCCATTCTCAGTTATACACTCATGCTGTCTTATATGCCTCGTTCCTTTCACATGGAATGCCGGGCATCATACCATTGTCTCTTATTTATTGAGTCATTGAACTTTTTACGGAGGAAGTATGTGGAGGTCTTGAAACGAAAAACGTCTTTATTAAAGGGTACGGTATTTCCATGGTGGTCATATTGACATGTCCCATTTCTTTTTCCAGTTGGTCTATATTTGAAAATTCCCCAGACGTAGTGCCGACATATCCAGTTTTTTTTTTTTTTTTTAATGGTCCTGTTTTAGTGTGTCGGTTGGGGACAACTTCGTTTAGTCACTGTAACACTCTTGTGCTACTAAATCTGTAAAGGGATGTGTGGTAAAGTCTGTAGCCGAATCAGTACTAGGAATGGAAGCTGAAAGAGGGTGCTGGTCTGGTTACACGTAACTTTGAGTGAGTTCACATCAGTGTCTTCTGCCGGAATTAGAATAGTATTCTCGCTTTGAGGGAGTCGACCTTTGTGGTTGTTGGCTCTTGATTCCTGTAACTGTTTTTTCCTCCCATGTTTTGTGTATTCCAGGTAGACTATCCCATAGAAGCCCTGTGTCCTCCTGACTATTCTTCAGTACCCTCTTTAGTACCATATTCTTGTTGCAAATACAGAATCTCCTCTTTAAATATAATTTATGAAGGCAGTGTTTACTCTTGTACAAGAGACATGATGTTTAGACAAGCATAAATCACATGTAACCCTTTTTGGTTTTTTTTTTCCAGGACCCCTCCACACGTTCCAGAAGTATTCCTGTATGCCATCCTGTCAGTATGCTAACAATCCAGGATAGATCACAAATCCTAACTGTAGCTTAAGTGTACCTGACATCTGGCAACTCATCCCAGGCACGTGTGAGTATATTATCCCCTAGTATGCTCGTTCTGTTAAGTAATGCTCCACTGTTTTAGGCTGTTGCTGTACTATTTTGTTGTGGTGAGATTTCAGTTCCATAGAACAAATGTCCCTCGGCAGCATCAAGGCAATCTTCTTGAAGGCGAGGGACTGTAAAGGAAGGAGGAGGAGGAGCAGGAAAGATGATGAACAAGGTGGAGGAGGTATGAGAAGTGAAGAGGAGGAGGAGGAGAGGAAGAGGAGGAGGAGAAGAAGAAGAGGAGGAGAAGAAGAAGAGGAGGAGAAGAAGAAGAGGAGGAGGAGAAGAAGAAGAGAAGGAGAAGAGGAGGAGGAGGAGGAGGAGGAGGAGAAGAAGGAGAAGAAGAGGAGGAGGAGGAGGAGAAGGAGAAGGAGAAGGAGAAGAAGAAGAGGAGGAGGAGGAGGAGGAGGAGAAGAAGAAGGAGAAGAAGAGGAGGAGGAGGAGGAGAAGGAGAAGGAGAAGAAGAGGAGGTGGAGGAGGAGAAGAAGAGGAGGAGGAGGTGAAGAGGAGGAGGAGGTGAAGAGGAGGAGGAGGTGAAGAAGAGGAGGAGGTGAAGAAGAGGAGGAGGTGAAGAAGAGGAGGAGGTGAAGAAGAGGAGGAGGTGAAGAAGAAGAGGAGGAGGAGGAGGAGAAGGAGGAGGAAGAAGAAGGGAGGAGAAGTGATAGCGAAAAAATGAGAGATGGTTATGGGAGGACAAGGAAGGAGAAGAGCTGGAGGGGGAAGAGAAGAAACAGGCTACGTAATAAGTTGCTTCACCAGTGTTTACACATTTCTAAATCAAAACGTTTCTTGAGTCCACTGTTCGAAGTGTATATTTCAGAAACCCTCTTGATCTCCATATTATCAAAAGGTTTAAACTACATGTACACCATCATTATTTACCTCCACCTAATTATAGGTTCCTGACTGCCACGACAGTTAGAACTTTCAAAAGAATGGAAATAGTGCAAATAGTGACACTTATCAACATAGCACAGCAGCAGCCCTGCCTGACAGCTTGGCTGCTAGTCCCCAAGTGACACTTATCAACAGAGCACAGCAGCAGCCCTGTCTGACAGCTTGGCTGCTAGTCCCCAAGTGACACTTATCAACAGAGCACAGCAGCAGCCCTGCCTGACAGCTTGGCTGCTAGTCCCCAAGTCTCTCTACTCTCCTTCCCCTGAACACATAAGTTGCAGCATATCTCTACCCCCTTGAATTGTCTCGTGAGAAAACTAGCCATGCGGGGCTATATGTATGAGAACCACATGACAACACAAGGAAAGTCAGAGACTATCACTTCTCTCCCCTTCCTCACACACAGGGTATTGGAGAGACAGTCTCATTATATCACACGACTCGTCAAATAATACACACACTAATTGGAGAAGAGGCTGCCTTGTGGCACGTCCATCCTCCACATAACAAGATTGTTTTCCATCCTGCTACAACACACAAATTTCTGCTCGTGCTTTACGACAAGACCGATTGTTTTTCTTCTTGACATTACATGAATTTAAACTTAGCCAAGACTTACCTATAAGCACTAATAACTTAATTTCCTAAATGGGGGGAGGGGGGGGGGGTAACGTTTGGCAGCTGGGAAGGTATCGTCATGGCTAAAATTGCTGGAAGCCTAACTCTCATCATTGTAAGGTAGAGGACGAGTTGCTCTCTGAGGCAACTTATACACTGCCCTTCATCCCAGACATCCTTACTGGTTAAGAGTACTCCAGTCCTAGTTATAGTACCCAATTTAGCTATAGTAACCAGATCTGGCTAAAGTAAACAAACCCAGACTTCTATATTACCTTTGAGTGGTTATAGTACGCAGCGTTGGCTAAAGTATCCAAACCTGGCTATTATACCCAGACATTGCTCTAGTACTCAGACTTGGGAGGACGTTTCGCTCTGTGTAGAGCTTCGGTAACCATACCTTGTTACCAGCACACTCGAGGACAGCCAGACCTTGTTACAAACACAGCCTCGAGGACAACCAGGCCTTGTTACCAATGCAGCCTCGAGGACAGCCAGACCTTGTTACCATATATACATGCATGTATATATGAACAAATGTATATAAGTATGTACACACACACACAATATAATAAACTATTGATGAAAAGTAAACCCAAATATATATTAAGAGCCGTATCAGAAGCCTATTGTACGTAATCTCGACTAAAAAGATTTTATTAACGAATTTTGAGTGGCTGCTAGGCTGACCTTAACTGACTTAAATGGGATTATCTGGAAAGCCTCGACCATTACTTCTATAATGAGATTAGTGTAAAGTTTAACATTCTCACTTAGTGTTATCACCTCACTGCTTGTAATACCAGAATTAAGTGTTTACTACTGGTCACAGTAGGGGCGTTGACCCCCGGAACTCACTCCAGGTAAACTCCAGGTAACTTGAGATTTGTTTTACCTCGCGTTTAATTTTTAAGTATTAATACAAAATGTGTTTTTTTTTCCAAAAATTATATGCATATTAAATAGATACGTGTGTGGTTGGAAGGAAAAGTTCAGACAGTAAGTAAAACTAACACTTTTTACCACAACTAGCTGTGTTTAGAGAACTTTTCGCTCAGACGAGAATTTTCCTTGGAGCTAAACTGTCTTTTAAGAGTGTGTTAATATATGTGTGTCTGTGTTACACGCGAGTGTTGATTATCATACATATACTGCTATGTATGATAATCTATGTATAACTGTATTTGTGTGTAACCTGAATAAACTTGCATGTTCCTGCTGGTCTACCACGCTAGGCAGCACTAAATATTCTTCTTCAAATATTCTTTTATCCAATCCTCATTACGCCTCTCCAAAACAAACTGTTCCCAGGAGAATAGTAAACGAATATTTGGGTTGGAAAACAATACGAAAAGAAGTGAGGGAGGGAAAAATAAGAACCAGGCAGCTATGTTAGGTTGGGAAAAATTCGTCAGGAAACAGGACAAGCGCTGGCCCGCCACGGTGCTTTTGGTCAAGTGATCGAGGCCTTCCGTTGGCTTACGTGTCCACCCCTTTAAAAATTGATGTTAATATATAACCAGGCGGCAGTGTCCCGTAGCTCGGTTGGTAGTGCACTCAGCTCACACACTGAGTGTCCGTGGTATGATCCCCGGTACGGGTGGAAACACTGGGGGTGTTTTCTTAAGACACCTGATGTACCTGTTCACCTAGCAGTAAGTAGGTACCTGGGTGTTAGTCGACTGGTGTGGGTCGCATCCTAAGGACAAAACCTAAATTGCGGGAAATGCTCTTCATAACCAGGGGCTTTCTATATAGTATGTCACTGATGTCAGCTATGGTCTGTATAAGTTGTATTATGTACTTGTAGAAATAAATATTATTATTATTATTATTATTATTATTATTATTCATTATTTACTTGTAATGGCTCTCTAGACTGCTTTGGTAAAAAGTGTCAAGGTTCCCAACAGCAAGTTCTCTGACTGCCCAGAACCTTCGCAGTGAACCCCAGGTACGGGATTCAGTAAAGGCTCCAGGAAAGAGGAGAATCTGGAGCAAGTGCCAACCTTCGCCTTGGATATCCTGTCACTCAGAGCCATCTGGAGCACTCGAGGCAAGCGGCCCAGCAGTCCCAAGTGATGGAAAGCAGAACTTCCAATTAGTGACGTCTGGGAGACGGGGGTTGGGGATGGCTGACTAGTGTATCCTGGGCAGTTATCGAGTTTTGGGCGACTTACCTTACCACGGTGCATATTAGCCTGCTCGGGTGATGAGTTATACCTTTGCCTTTGATATACCTTTGAAGAGTTTCGAGAGTATCTACTCTCTGAGCCCGGCCATGGGCCAGGCTCGTCTGGTGCTTGCCTGGTCAACCAGGCTGTTGCTGCTGGAGGCCCGCTGCCCCACATATCCATCACAGCCTGGTTGATCTGGCACCTGGTGAAGATATTTGTCCAGTTTCCTCTTGAAGGCTTCTACACTGGTTCCAGCCGTGTTTCGGATATCTTCTGGTAAGATGTTGAATAGTCTGGGACCCCGGATGTTAATACAGTGCTCCCGTATTGTCCCCACCGCACCCCTGCTCCTCACTGGGTTTATTTTACACTTTCTTCCATATCTCTCACTCCAGTATGTTGTTATGGCAGTGTGCAGATTTGGGACCAGGCCCTCAAGTACTTTCCATGTATATATTATCATGTATCTCTCTCCTCCGCTCCAATGAGTACATGTTCAAGACTTGAAGGCGTTCCCAATAATTTAGATGTTTCAATGGCTCAATGTGAGCCGTAAACGATCTCTGGATTTGTTCCAGCTCTGCTATTTCTCCTGCCCTGAACGGGGCCGTCAGCACTGAGCAGTATTCTAAGTGAGGAAGCACTAGCGATTTGAATAGTGTCACCATCGGCATTATTTCCCTTGTTTTGAAAGTTCTCAATACCCACCCCGTCATATTCCTGGCTGTTGTGATCTTTGTCTTGTTATGGTCTTTAAACGACAGATCAGCAGACATAATTATTCCCAAGTCCTTTACGTGTTCCTTTCGTTCTATGTGGTGACCCTCTTGCGTTTTGTATATAGTGTTCCTTTTGAGTTCTTCATTTTTCCATACCTAAGCAGCTGAAACTTATCACCATTGAACGTCATGTTGTTCTCCACTGCCCATTGGAAGACCCTGCTTATGTCCTCCTGTAATTTTTCAGTGTCCTCTACCGTAGTGACTTTCATGCTTATTTTAGTGTCATCTGCAAATGATGATACAAAAGTGTGCTGGGTGTTTTTATCTATGTCTGCTATGAGGATGAGAAACAGCAGAGGTGCCAGGACAGTGCCTTGGGGCACTGAGCTTTGACCTCGCTGATGCTGGATCTTGCCCTGTTCACTACTACTTTTTGTGTTCTTTGTGTTAGGAACTCAAAATCCATCTGCCTACCTTCCCCGTAATGCCTATGGCCCTCATTTTGTGCGCTATCACTCCATGATCGCATTTGTCAAACGCCTTTGCAAAATCTGTGTAAATCACATCTGCGTTTTGGTCGTCCTCCAATGCCTCCGTAATTCTGTCATAATGGTTCAGCAGCTGTGACAGGCATGATCGACCCGCTCTAAAGCCATGCTGGTTCGGGTTATGTTGGTTGTGCTGGTCCATGAACTTTGTAATCTGCCGTCTCATCACTCTTTCAAAGATTTTTATGATGTGAGAAGTGAGGGCTACTGGTCTGTAATTTTAGCTAGTGCTCTACTACCTCCCTTATGCAAAGGAGCTATGTCTGCACTCTTTAAGGCCTCTGGAATTTCACCTAGATCTAAGCTCTTTCTCCACAGAATACTAAGGGCTCTTGCTAATGGTACTTTGCACTGCTTTATAAATAAAGCATTCCATGAATCTGGTCCAGGTGCTGAGTGAGTGGGCATGTTGGCCATTTCTTTTTCGAAATCTATGGGATTTGTACTAATGTCGGTTAGGTGGTCTGCGCAGCCTTCTGCTGGAGTGAAAATATTTCTGCATTTTCTACCTTGCTGTCATTTAGTGGGTTGCTGAACACTGACTCATACTGTTCTTTTAGAATTTCACTCATTTCCTGTTCATCGTCCGTATACGAATCTCCTCTCAATAATGGTCCAATTCTACAGGTAGTTCTTAGCTTGAATTTTGCATAGGAGTAGAAATATTTTGGGTTTCTTGCAATATCCTGTATGGCTCTTTGTTCCCTTTGTACTTCTTCTGTCAGGTATGACATCTTAAGTTTGTGCTCTAATTCCGTGATCTCTCGGTTAAGGCTATCTCTCCTCTGTTGCAACATAACTGTGTTTTTCAGCAATTCAGTAACCCGTTTTCTTCTCCTGTACCATCTCCTACGCTCTCTCTCTATATCTGATCTTCTTCGGGGTTTCCTCAATGGTACGTGTTTCATACATACCTTGTATGCTTCTGTATTCAGCTTCTCTAGGCACTGGTGGGGATTTAGGGTGCTCATGTCTGATTCCCATGATATGTCTGATAGCTCTTGGTTTATTTTTTCCCAGTCAATTCTATGGTTATTAAAATTAAACTTACTGAACATTCCGTCTCTAACATTAGTGTCGCAGTTCCCTAACCCTGAGGTAATACTAGTTTGAACGTCTATGATGTTATGATCAGAGTATATTGTTTTTGTAACTGTTATGTCTCTGATTAATTCCTCGTTGTTTGTGAATATCAAATCCAGGGTATTTTCATTTCTAGTGGGATCAATTATCTGTTGGTTTAGTGAGTACTTTTCACAAAGCCTCATTAGTTCCCTGGTATGTGCCTGTTGAGCCAGGGTGCTTCCAGGAGTTGTTTCTGGTATAACATTATGGTGCCTCATCTTCCATTTTACATGAGGGAGATTAAAATCTCCAAGGATTAAAATGTTTGGGGTGGGATTCTCTAGCCTATCCAGATAGCTATCTATCTTCTTTAACTGCTCTGTGAATTCCTCCGCAGTTGCTGATGGTGGTTTGTATACTAGGATAATTACTAGATTCTTATTTTCCACTTTAATGCCGAGGATTTCTACTATATCATTCGTAGCGTTCAAAACTTCTGTGCAACAGAGAGTATCTTTTATATAGAGTCCTACTCCTCCCTGTGACCTATTAATTCTATCACATCTATACATGTTATAGTTTTCTATCTGAATCTCTCCGTCCAAAACATCCCTTGTATGTGTTTCTGTAAATGCTCCAAACATAGCATTTGCTTCTGATAGGAGTCCACTAACATAACCAACTTTGTCATTTTTATTTGATTTCAGACCCTGAATATTTGCAAATATGAAGCAGGAGTTACCATTTGGGATGTTTGGTCTTTCTTTGTGTTTGGTTAGTACCACTGGTGATGTCCTACCTGGTTATAGGGAAAGACTCTGTATAAGTGAACTGGCACTGCTGCTTCTGCTGCTGCTAATTCTGCTACTGATGCTTGTACTGCTGTTTGTCCTGTTATTGCTGTTCGTGTTTCTGTTAATTTATTAATGCTAATCCTGGTTCTACCGCTGCTGACCCCACTGCTACTGGTGATCCAACTGCTGCTGCTGCTGTTTATCCTGTTGCTGCTGTTTATCCTGTTGCTGCTGTTTATCCTGTTGCTGCTGTTTGTTCTATTGCTGTTGTTTGTCTTGCTGCTGCTATTGCTTGTCCTGTTTCTGCTGGTTCTGCTGCTGTTGCTGTTTTTTCTGCTGCTGGTTCTGCTGCTGTTGCTGTTTCTGCTGCTGCTGCTGGTTCTGCTGTTGTTGCTGTTTCTGCTGCTTCCGCTATTCCCACTTGTTGCCGCTGGCCCGCTGGTCTGGTGGCTAGAGCTCTCGCTTCACACACGAAGGGCCCGGGTTCGATTCCCGGCGGGTGGAAACATTTCGACATGGTTCCTTACACCTGTTGTCATGTTCACCTAGCAGCAAATAGGTACCTGGGTTGTTAGTCGACTGGTGTGGGTCGCATCCTGGGGGACAAGATTAAGGACCCCAATGGAAATAAGACAGACAGTCCTCGATGACGCACTGACTTTCTTGGGTTATCCTGGGTGGCTAACCTTCCGGGGCTAAAAATCCGAAGAAATCTTATCTTATCTTATCTGTTAGTCTCACTGCTGCTGTTGCTGCTGATCATGATCCTACTACTACTGCTAGTCTTAGTGCTGCTAATTATAACCTCTCGTACACTAGGAAGCACTGACCCTCTCACCTGGTTAATAACAATCATTGTTAGCGAAGTCACCTTCCCAGTGTTTTTATTTTCCTTCACCAGGGTGCGTTTTAACTCATGAATTCATTGAAGAATTTGTAAGCCAACAAGTTGTATAAACATAAGATTATATGAACTTTCCACCCAGCAGCGCCTTCTCCAGAATCCCTCCCCAGAACACCACCTCTCCCCGGAACACATGCCCCCAAAACACCTCCCCCAGAACGGACCACCCTATAAAACACCTCATCCCAGTAAGCCTCCCCAGAACGCCTCCACAAGAACACATTCCCCCCAGAACACATCCCCCCAGAACACATCCCCCCGGAACACCTCCCCCCGGAACACCTCCCCCCGGAACACCTCCCCCCGGAACACCTCCCCCCGGAACACCTCCCCCCGGAACACCTCCCCGCAATATTCACGCCGTGTCACTGCTCGTACGGAGATACACCAGAGCGAGGGTCGAAAGGCATAAAAATCGGGCCCAACGTTATCCCCTGTTCCTCCAAACATCTGTCGCCACCCCTGCCGCCTACCATCTGCCTCCCCTGCCACCTGCCAGCTTCTTCCTGAATTATTTCCCATAATATTCCTATTTTCTCGCGGATTACTGCCATGAGAGTCGACAGCTGTGCGGCAGAATATTTATAAAAGTAAAATAAATATACCAAGTTGAAATATTGCCCATTATGATAATAGTATTATTGCCTAATAGGAATTAACATCTATAACATACCTGTGACCGGTTTCCAGTGTTTGTCTACCCTGAGGGCCAGACTTCCTTGCTGCCCATTGCTTAAATCACTGAATCTTTTAAACTGTGAGATAAATCTGTAAATATTGAAGACTGGCCAGTTATACTTCATGTTTGACATCTGTTGCTATAGTGAGGTAGTTCCCATGGGGAGCACAGGCAGGGAGGGAGCACAGGCAGGGAGGATAGTATTGACAGAGTGGTGCACGTCACTTCTGGTTACCACAGGGAAATTATCGCAAAAAACTCGCATGAAAATATCCAAACAATGAAAAATCGACAAATTACAGAAGGCAGGGCTTTGGGAGTAAAATAAAAAAAAAAAAAACTCGTGGCACTCATCAAAGGTATATCAAAGGTAGGTATATGCATGGCGAAGCGCTAAACCCGCGTGGCTCACAACTCCGAATAAATGGAAGGCAATTATATCCGATTCCCAGAAGATGGACAGTGTCGTGTCTGGAGGACGAGTGTGGAGGGGACGGTCAAGGTAGATAGTGAAGCTTTAACGCCTTGGACAGTTCAAACAGAGAGGGACTCTGCGTTTCCAGTGAGTTTTCTGAACACGAGTAAAAGCCACGGCGAATGCGAACGTTGAAGAATAAATGTCAGGCACTGATGGGGCCGAGGGTGTGTACGCCACCAGAGTGTGAGTGTGCTGGTGAGACTAGTCACCCCAAGGCATGGTGACGAGTCTGTGGTTCATGCGGGCACATCATCTCTCATTATCGTAGTCGCTGGCGGCCATGAGGGAGATCAACACACTCACTCAGCCATCCCCAACTCAACATGGCTGACGGGGTAAACAAGTCAGCCTCAGCCTGGCTGAGGGAGTGAAGGAGCAGTGAGAGGGTCACACTGTGGTGCTGACCCCTCGTGTGCAGATGACAGTGCTCTGTTAGTGTCAGGTAAGGACACACAAGCTAAAGCTAATGTACTATCACTAGAACTAGAGTGCTGCAGCAAATGGTTGTTAGGCAACAAATTATCACTCACAAGCAGAGCGCAGAATATCTTCCTGCCAAGTTTGTCAAGGCTGGGGACTAAAGCAACTATAGTACTAGAGGAAGGGAACACAACTTGTAGATAGCCAGGCTTCAAACACCTTTTATTGTACAGCAATAAAAGAGTGAAACGGACTGCCTGCACATGTCAGTCTGTCATAGCATGAGCCAGGTCGGGAAGAGAGCTAAAAGGTACCTAATGAATGATGCTACAGAAAGGAAGGAGTGAGATTTCCAGTACAGCTAACATACATGTACCTATTACTGTGATCTGATCCTCTCTTTAATGTTAATGTAAATAACTCAGTTTACCTTATTCCTAGTATATCTCCTTTTATTGTAACTGTTTTTCACATAGTTGAGTTGCCTAGCTGTTTTATTCTTTTAAGGTTTAAATAATAAGATATTACAAAGACCCCAAATGGAAATAAGTCACTTAGTCTGACTTTTTTTTGTTATCCTGAGTAATCTACGCATATGCTGCTATGTATGATAATTTATGTAACTGTATTTATGTGTACCTGTTACTGAACAAACTTTCTAATCTGAAGAGAATATTGTAACATCCTCACAAAAGCTGCGACATTTGGGAGCCTCAGATCTCGCCTACCCATCCATCCAGTCACCCACCTACTCGAACCTACCTGCCTGGAGTCTACCTGGAGGGTATTCCGGGGGTCAACGCCCCCGCGGCCTGGTCCACGACCAGGACTCCCGGTGGATCAGGGCCTGATCAACCAGGCTGTTACTGCTGGTTGCACGTAGTCCAACGTACGAACCACAGCCCGGTTGATCCGGCACCGACTATCCATCCATCTACTCGCAGACACCCACAGCAACCCACCCACTTAGAGCCACTCGCCCACTCACTTACCATTACCGACCCACTCAGCCAACCACCTTGTAACACAGCCGCCACTCGTCAGTGAGCTTGTCTGCCATTAGCCAGCCAGCAGCAAGCAATCCAGCCAGCCAGCCAGCCAGATAGCCAGCCTACCAGCCAGCCAGATAGCCAGCCTACCAGCCAGCCAGCCAGCCAGATAGCGAGCCAGCCAGCCAGGCAGCCAGCCAGCCAGCCAGCCAGCCAGCCAGATAGCCAGCCTACCAGCCACCCATCCAACCAAATAACCAGTCACATAGCCAGAAGCGTTATCGTATAAAAATAACGCAAACAGGAAAGTAAAAAAAAAAAAAAAAAGCAAAGAATGGAGATAGAGAAATGGAGCCAAGGATGAAAGTGCAGGAGATCTCCCGTGAGGGTTACAACTAACATCAGACACAACAACACAGACGAGAGAAAAACATATTCTCTCTGTCCTCCATCTATCAATATTATACATCCCTACACATTCATTCACTAGTGTGTGTATGCCACTCTGTAAATAAGTCAGTGCCTTTTGTGGGGGGGTGGAAGGTTGTCCTTCGTAATTTCTGACCTCATAAATGGGATGCTATGGGAACATGCAGTATTGTCGAGGCTGGTCACGGTCCGGGCAGCGGGGGCGCCCGGTCCAGGTATACTGTTTGCCTATAATAATTGTGATTATCGCTAGTATTTTACGTGTTTGAGGGGGCGAAACTTGCTGACAAGTATGGTAGAAACATCGCATGTGTACAGAAAAGCCCTCTGTTTACAGTCTGTCGCTCGAAATAGAGGTTTATCAAGCCTATGTGTTCCTTGTACTGACTTGATAAAGCTCTCTCTATAGCGGAATCTAGCCTATAACACCACAGTGTGTAAATCTTGCGTAGTGAACCTGCACTGGAAATCAGTCAGTCAGTCAGTGTGATGACTTTGATGAATTATTCTGAGTTACTAAAACTCCGGGTTAATAATCCGAATAAAATCATCTTCAACCCTCCAGCTGCCTCCATCTGCCGTCTTTCCTGCCGTCTTTCCTGCCATCTTTCCTGCCATCTTTCCTGCCATCTTTCCTGCCAGTTACTCCCACTACAGTGCCTCGTTACCACTGCACCTATTTTGCGTTGCCTCTACGAATGGGTGTAGATGCGTAACCCATTTATGCAATACAGAGTGTATTAATAATTTCTAAAGTCAAGGCAGCTTCTATAAATAGAAGACTCGTGTGTATATATATTATGTATGAGTGAAACTTGTCCTGTATATTCGCAGTGTATTAAAATCAAACCGAATAAGCGGAGCTGTCGTATGGTCTAATAATGAAGTTGCTTTATAGTGGACACGCCATAATAAGAGTAAATTAGTGTATGTCAGAAATAAATAACTGAAATATATCATACTTAGGATAATTATGTAACTAGATCTGAACATTAAATTATGGATGTGATGGCACATAATTTAAGGTTTTCAAATACTACTGTGGTTTAATAGTTCTAGTTGGTCAGCAACTCAGTTCAAAAGTTCAGTCTAGAAGCTGAAGCAGTAATTACAGCAACTATTACTGAAGCACCAAAATCAGCCGTAGACATATAAGGACACGCTGAGTACATTAATCAGTTTATTAGGTCTAATTTTCAGTTCATTAACAAATTCGCAGTCAGGTATAAATTTTCCCGTCCTCTTAAAATACTGGGCGGTACGTCCTCAAGAATTCTGCCAAAATGAAATACGGTTTTTTGAATGAGGGGAAAATGCAGATCCTTCAAGAAGCCAGAATTAAAGGCTTGATCTATATACTGAAAAACACCTAACATGAGACCGAGGACTTCTGCAAAACGTCTCAATGGATGAATTTACCAAACATGCAATTCTGATTGCCAAGGGTCATTGGTTGACTCACTTGGCTGTTAAAAATGTTTGTTACTTTGTCTTGCATGGAAATTTATGTCTTCCAGGTTGCCCCTGGAAGGCAGCAGTCTACGAACGCGCTGGACAGGGACCTAAAGTCAGGACCTGACCAACCGGGCTATGGTTCGTATGTCGGTTTACGTGCAGCCAGCAGTAGTAACAGCCTGGAGGATCAGGCCCTGATCGACCATGAGGCCTGGTCACGGACCGGCCGCGGGGACGTTGACCCCTGAACCCCCCTCCAGGTATACGTGTGTGTGATGGCCACCGTTAAACATTACCTAAGACACTGTACATATAGAATGTGTAAGAATGAAGAAACAGTAAATGAAGCTGAAAATACGTGAGTAGAGGAGATAAGAACCGAGTCATCGCCACGGACTGAACCCGTCACCCCAGGCTGAGGGACTGATTACCTCAAACTATTCCTCATATTCCGCCGTTCATCTCTGTATTAGACTGAAGAAGCCACTGACTGACGTAACGTTTTCACAATAAAGATTCCTAAATGTTGCGCAAGTGTCTCATTCTTGAACCCATGGTTTTAGACACAGTACCGCGGTATATAATACATCAGAAACTAATGACGCTGATTATAATGATCATGATCAACAGAATCACTAAAACTGTACTTGTTAGAACATAGGCGAGAAAGATGCATCATAATCTACACCTGTAAGATATTGGAGGGATCGTCTCCAAACCTGCCCACCGAAATTACTGCTAAAAAACCGCAAGATGTTTGGCAGACAGTGCAGGATACCTCCACTGAAAGGCAGGGGAGCGGTGAGTACACTGAGAACTCGATAAGTGTTAGGGGACCACAACTCTTTAACTCTCCTCCCTTCACGCATAAGAGGGAACTCGACTGATTCCTCAGAAGAGTACTTCCTTACCATCTAGGTTGTGATGCATACGTTAGACAGACTGGTCTGGGACCCGGAGGGAAGCCTGGTCTGGGACCCGGCGGGAAGCCTGGTCTGGGACCCGGAGGGAAGCCTGGTCTGGGACCCGGAGGGAAGCCTGGTCTGGGACCCGGCGGGAAGCCTGGTCTGGGACCCGGCGGGAAGCAACACGAGGTACACTCCATGTAATCAAATTTAAGCAATTAAAAGGGCATTAGAATAGTGGTTAAAAACCATACCGGAAAAGAGTATACGTACTGCATTTCCTCCTATCCAGGTTTAATCAACCTCGTCCTTGTATAATATATATATATATATATATATATATATATATATATATATATATATATATATATATATATATATATTCCGTCACTTTGTAGTCAATTATTCACGTGTTCTTGCATGTAATTGCCTATGCACAGTTACAGAGTTTGATCAATGCTCGGAATGTTTAGCCATCTATTAATAACTGGATACGAGAGTAGGAGGTAGTACGCTTGTGTACCCTGGGGTAAGGTGTGTATCCTGGGGTAAGGTGGGTACCCTGGGGTAAGGTGGGTACCCTGGGGTAAGGTGTGTACCCTGGGGTAAGGTGTGTACCCTGGGGTAAGGTGTGTACCCTGGGGTAAGGTGGGTACCCTGAGGGAAGCTGTGTACCCTGGGGGAAGGTGGGAAGGGAATGTATTGCTCATCTGTGTCAAATATGTTTACTCTTGCCCGGAGTAAATTCTCCATATTTGCTGATGTGTGTTTGTGTTAACCTAATTAATCTCTCTGAAGAATTAGTTAAAACGTTGGGATATTTTATTGTTCCTAATTCAGTTAAGCATAATACGAGTATTGTGTTGAAAGAAATACCCTGCACAATCATACTAATCATGGATTTGCATATCCCTTTTTAGCATCAACAGGTATAGGGATACCTTTTACCCAATATTTGAATACTTCAAGAAGGTGCTAGAGTATCTTACACACAGGATCGGAGTGTTTTCTTAATCAGGATTGGACATTCCAGCAGGACTACGGTTTTTCTCCCTGCCTGGAAACTGATCCTGGGATCTTAGGATTAATGACTCCAGTGTTCTGACCCGTGAGGATACATGGACCTCGTACATGTATCCTCTTTGTGTGGGAGTGAGGTATCCCCCTGGCTGCCTAGAATACGTCATTATCCCAGCGCAAGTTATTCTGGAGAGGGATGAGGGTGGGCGTGAGAGAAGGAAAATAAGCTTCTCTCAGCTGCTACTTAACACTTGTGAGACACCCATGGTGGCAGGGGAAGAAAGTGTCGAATTTGAATACCACTCTTACCAAATGATCCTTCAGTACTCTGTACGATAGACACACAGAGACACAGACAGAGACACAGACAGAGACACAGACAGAGACACAGACAGAGACACAGACAGAGACACAGACAGAGACACAGACAGAGACACAGACAGAGACACAGACAGAGACAGAGACACAGACAGAGACACAGACAGAGACACAGACACAGACACAGACAGAGACACAGACAGAGACACAGACAGAGACACAGACAGAGACACAGACAGAGACACAGACAGAGACACAGACAGATACACAGACAGAGACACAGACAGAGACACAGACAGACACACAGACAGACACACAGACAGACACACAGACAGACAGACACACACACAGAGACAGACAGACCCAGACTGACACACAGACACAGACTGACGGACAGACACAGGCAGACACTCACAGACAGACACAGTCAGACACAGAGACATACACAGACACGCGCGCGCACACACACGCACACAGACACACGCACACTAGAAAGGAATGAGCTTATCAACGAAGGCCAACACGGTTTCAGGAACGGGAAATCCTGTGTCAAAAACCTACTGGAGTTCTATGACAGGGTGACAGCAGTAAGACAAGAGAGAGAGGGGTGGGTAGATTGCATATTCTTGGACTGTAAGAAGGCGTTTGACACAGTCCCACACAAGAGATTAGTGCAGAAGCTGGAGGACCAGGCAGGGATAACAGGGAAGGCACTACAATGGATCAGGGAATAC
The DNA here is from genome assembly GCA_009830355.1 of Cherax destructor. Classification (NCBI taxonomy): domain Eukaryota; kingdom Metazoa; phylum Arthropoda; class Malacostraca; order Decapoda; family Parastacidae; genus Cherax; species Cherax destructor. The sequence continues at coordinate 279,205 of WNWK01001296.1, forward strand.
CTGTCAGGAAGACAGCAGCGAGTCATGGTTCGTGGCGAGGTGTCAGAGTGGGCGCCGATGACGAGTGGGGTGCCACAGGGGTCAGTCCTAGGACCGGTGCTGTTTCTGGTGTTTGTGAACGACATGACGGAAGGAATAGACTCCGAAGTGTCCCTGTTTGCAGATGATGTGAAGTTGATGAGAAGAATTCAATCGGAAGAGGATCAGGCAGAACTACAAAGGGATCTGGATAGGCTGCAAGCCTGGTCCAGCAATTGGCTCCTGGAGTTCAACCCAACCAAGTGCAAAGTCATGAAGATTGGGGAAGGGCAAAGAAGACCGCAGACGGAGTACAGTCTAGGGGGTCAGAGACTACAAACCTCAATCAAGGAAAAAGATCTTGGGGTGAGTATAACACCAGGCACATCTCCTGAGGCGCACATCAACCAAATAACTGCTGCAGCATACGGGCGCCTAGCAAACCTAAGAACAGCATTCCGACATCTTAATAAAGAATCGTTCAGGACCCTGTACACTGTGTACGTTAGGCCCATACTGGAGTATGCAGCACCAGTTTGGAACCCACATTTATCCAAGCACGTAAAGAAACTAGAGAAAGTGCAAAGGTTTGCAACAAGACTAGTCCCGGAGCTAAGGGTATGTCCTACGAGGAGAGGTTAAGGAAATCGACCTGACGACACTGGAGGACAGGAGAGATAGGGGGGACATGATAACGACATATAAGATACTGAGAGGAATTGACAAGGTTGATAGAGACAGAATGTTCCAAAGATGGGACACAGCAACAAGGGGACACAGTTGGAAGTTGAAGACTCAGATGAATCACAGGGATGTTAGGAAGTATTTCTTCAGTCACAGAGTAGTCGGGAAGTGGAATAGCTTGGGAAGCGATGTAGTGGAGGCAGGTTCCATACACAGCTTTAAGAAGAGGTATGATAAAGCTCATGGCGCAGGGAGAGTGACCCAGTAGCGGCCAGTGAAGAGGCGGGGCCAGGAGCTATGTCTCGACCCCTGCAACCACAACTAGGTGAGTACTAGGTGAGTACACAGACACACATGCACACAGACACACACACGCAGACACACACAGACACACACAGACACACACACATACACACAACCCACACCTGGTCAAGCACGTCAAGAAATTAGAGAAAGTGCAAAGGTTTGCGACAAGACTAGTTCCACAACTCAGTGGACTGCCCTATGAAGAAAGGTTGAGGGAAATAGGACTAACAACACTGGAGGATAGAAGGGTTAGAGGAGACATGATAACGACATACAAAATACTGCAGGGAATCAACAAGGTAGATAGTGACAGGATGTTCCAGAGAGGAAACAGAAACAAGGGGGCACAACTGGAAGCTGAAGACTCAGATGAGTCAAAGGGATGTTAGGAAGCATTTCTTCAGCCATAGAGTAGTCAGGAAGTGGAATAGTCTAGCGAACGATATAGTGGAGGCGGGAACCATACATAGTTTTAAGATAAGGTATGATAAAGCTCATGGAGCAGGGCGAGCAGAGACCCAGTAGCGGACAGCGAAGAGGCGGGGCCAGGAGCTGAGTCTCGACCCCTGCAACCACAATTAGGTGAGTACACACTACCTACCTACGAGAACTGTATCATAGTAGTGATTCTTGTAAAAGTTCCAAAAATCAACATCCTGTCGAACTCTGGTTAACTTTACTCGTAATGACACGATTGCAAACAAACCATACCACGGGTGGGGTTCGAACCCGCGACGGTCTGGAGTTTTGAGACACTCTGACCGAGGGTTCGAACCCCACCCGTGGTATGGTCTGGTTAACTTTGTTCATCAGTCAGGCTGACAGAGATCAACACCTCTCAGGGACCTATACACGTATACCTTTATACCCTTGATATACCTTTGACGAGTTTCGAGAGTCTACTCCCGGAGCCCGGCCGGGCCAGGCACTTCTGGTACTAGCCAGGTCAACCAGGCTGTTGCTGCTGGTGGCTCTCTGCGCCACATATCCATCAGAGCCTGGTTGATCTGGCACCTGGTGAAGATACTTGTCCAGTTTCCTCTAGAAGACTTCTACACTTCTTCCAGCAGTGTTTCTGATATCTTCTTGTAAGATGTTGAATAATCTGGGGAAACGGATGTTGATACAGTGCTCCTTTATTGTGCCCACCGCACCCCTGCTTTTCACTTTGTTTATTTTGCACTTCCTCCTATATCTCTCACTCCAGTATATTGTTATGGCTGTGTGAAGATTTGGGACAAGACCCTCAAGTACCTTCCAGATATATGTTATGTATTTTTGTCTCCTCTGCTCCAGTGAGTACATTTTTAAACTTTAAGACGTTCCTAGTAATTTAAACGCTTTATTGGCTCTATGGGGGCCGTAAACGATCTATGTTTTTGTTCCAGTTCTGATATTTCTCTTGCCCTGAATTGGGCTGTCGACCCTGAACAATATTCCAAATGAGAGCACTAGTTATTTGAAAAGTGTCACCAATGGCGTTATTTCCCTTGCTTTGAAAGTTCTCATCACCATCCCCGTCATCCTCCTGGCTGTCGGACCTTATCACCATTGAACGTCTTGTTGCTCTCCACTGCCCACTGAAAAACACTTTATATCTTCCTGTAATTTTTCAGTGTCTTCTATCGAAGTGACTTTCGTGGTTATTTTAGTGTCTTCTGCAAATGTTGATACAAAATTGTGATGGGTGTTTGAGGATGAGATACAGCAGAGGTTCCAGGACAGTGCCTTGGGAAACTGAGCTTTTTAGTAAACCTCGGTGATGCTGGGTTTTGCTCTGTTTACTATCCGTCTGCCTATGGCCCTCATTTTGCGTGCAATCACACCATGATCAACATTTGTCAAATGCCTTTGCAAAGTCTATCACATCCGCATTTTGGTTGTCTTCCAAAGCCTCCATAATTCTGTCGTAATTCTGGGTTATGAAATCACTCACTGTGGCTTCATAAGCCACAGTGAGTCGGTTACCTATAGCGTAATGTAGATATATCAGCCTTCGCCTCAGCCTCAGCATGAAATTCAAGACGTTACTGGGGAACTCTGCGGCAGACACAGAGAACTCGATTGGTAACTATGCTCAATACGAGAATTCAGGCAGTATCACCTAAAAACTTATTCTACCATCTCTCTTTCAACCATTTAAAAAGGAACTTGTTTCACGATGCATGAATAGAATCGTGTCAGGGTTAAGTTCATTAGAGGAAGCTGGGAATAAAGGCTGTACCTGCACCGTGAACAAAGACACAGCTCTAGTAGCGTGTAACAAGGACAAAGAGAGAGGCACCTGCCTCCCGTATGGCTGAATTGCAGTCATATCTAAGCCACAACCCAGGATGGAAGCCACATTTAAGCCACACACCAGGATGGCAGCCACATTAAAGCCACAGCCGAGCCACACTTCACAAGTGTGTCTGCATGTGCGTGTAGAAAGGAACATGGAGCCTCCATCTACCAGTACAGTATATAACCCCTTCACTGCTGCGCAAAAAAACTTAATACTTTTACGAAAACTGGGTACACTGGTAGTGCCATGCTACTCTATACTGTATGACAGTTGGTGGGAGCAGCCAGCAGTGTGCCACCACTCTAGTCTATGTGAGAGAGGATAATGAAATCTGAGACTTGAATAGAGCGGAGGGGGAGGGGGTATTGTCAAGCCATCCACTACGGGTTCATTACAGACTACACCTTCAAATGTGTCGTTCCAGAGGGACTGGAGTTACTGCTACGTGGGTCTTACCCAAGACACCAGCAATTTTTTTTTACTGAATAAGTTTGAATAATAGCGTAGTGTTGAGTTATTGTGTATGTTAGTCACAGCAGGCCGAGCAGGGGGAGTTGAGCTAGGCTCCCCATGACAGAGGGAGCTGAGCTAGGCTCCCCAAGACAGAGGGAGCTGAGCTAGGCTCCCCATGACAGAGAGAGCTAAGCTAGGCTCCCCATGACAGAGGGAGCGGAGCTAGGCTCCCCATGACAGAGGGAGCGGAGCTAGGCTCCCCATGACAGAGGGAGCGGAGCTAGGCTCCCCATGACAGAGGGAGCGGAGCTAGGCTCCCCATGACAGAGGGAGCGGAGCTAGGCTCCCCATGACAGAGGGAGCTGAGCTAGGCTCCCCATGACTCTCACAATCACCTGGGAGGGCCATAAGCTCCACCCTGGATCACCTCTCCTACACCTACATAGGTGATGTTTCCAACGACCTACGAGGCCTCTGTCTCCACCTCGCTGCCAGACGTGACCTTACCATGTATGCAATCATACTGAGGTTAAAAGCCTCGTCATGGTCCGGGCCGCGGGGGCATTGACCCCCGGAAAATCCTCCAGGTATACCCCTCCAGGAATACATATTTACCTCACTACAATAAGAGCATCGTAACTAAAATTCAGAGCGTTCAGTAACTGAGGTAATGCAGTGCGTAGGAAAACGAACGACACAGGTTAAGGATGGGATTCATTTGAAGAGGGGAGAAAGGAAAGGGGAGGAGACAAACAGTGAAGGGGAATGAGAATGGGTAAGGCGAGGGGAAAGACCCTTTTTAACCTATTTTTACACAATGTTTACTGGGTAGTGTTTCAAAACAGTAATGAGCGTCCAGGTGATGCTGGTAGCCAGAGTGGTGGTAGCCAGAGTGGTGATAGCCAGAGTGGTGGTAGCCAGGGTGGTGGTAGCCAGGGTGGTGGTAGCCAGGGTGGTGGTAGCCAGGGTGGTGGTAGCCAAGGTGGTGGAAGCCAAGGTGGTGGTAGCCAGAGTGGTGGTAGCCAGAGTGGTGATAGCCAGAGTGGTGGTAGCCAGGGTGGTGGTAGCCAGGGTGGTGGTAGCCAGGGTGGTGGTAGCCAGGGTGGTGGTAGCCAGGGTGGTGGTAGCCAGGGTGGTGGCAGCCAGAGTGGTGGTAGCCAGAATGGTGGTAGCCAGGGTGGTGGTAGCCAGGGTGGTGGTAGCCAGAGTGGTGGTAGCCAGAGTGGTGGTAGCCAGAGTGGTGGTAGCCAGGGTGGTGGTAGCCAGTGTGGTGGTAGCCAGTGTGGTGGTAGCCAGAGTGGTGGTAGCCAGGGTGGTGGTGGTGGTAGCCAGGGTGGTGGTAGCCAGGGTGGTGGTAGCCAGGAGGTGGTAGCCAGGGTGGGTGGTGGTAGCCAGGGTGGTGGTAGCCAGGGTGGTGGTAGCCAGAGTGGTGGTAGCCAGGGTGGTGGTAGCCAGGGTGGTGGTAGCCAGGGTGGTGGTAGCCAGGGTGGTGGTAGCCAGAGTGGTGGTAGCCAGGGTGGTGGTAGCCAGGGTGGTGGTAGCCAGGTGGTGGTAGCCAGGGTGGGTGGGTGGTGGTAGCCAGGGTGGTGGTAGCCAGGGTGGTGGTAGCCAGGGGTGGAGCTGGTAGCCAGGGTGGTGGTAGCCAGGGTGGTGGTAGCCAGGTGGTGGTAGCCAGGGTGGTGGTAGCCAGGGTGGTGGTAGCCAGGGTGGTGGTAGCCAGGGTGGTGGTAGCCAGGGTGGTGGTAGCCAGGGTGGTGGTAGCCAGGGTGGTGGTAGCCAGGGTGGTGGTAGCCAGGGTGGTGGTAGCCAGGTGGTGGTAGCCAGGGTGGTGGTAGCCAGGGTGGTGGTAGCCAGGGTGGTGGTAGCCAGGGTGGTGGTAGCCAGGGGTGACCAGGTGGTAGCCAGGGTGGTGGTAGCCAGGGTGGTGGTAGCCAGGGTGGTGGTAGCCAGGGTGGTGGTAGCCAGGGTGGTAGGGGTGGAGCCAGGGTGTGGTAGCCAGGGTGGTGGTAGCCAGGGTGGTGGAAGCCAGGGTGGTGGTAGCCAGGGTGGTGGTAGCCAGGGTGGTGGTAGCCAGGGTGGTGGTAGCCAGGGTGGTGGTAGCCAGGGTGGTGGTAGCCAGGAGTGGTGGTAGCCAGGTGGTGGTGCCAGGTGGTGGTAGCCAGGGTGGTGGTAGTTCCAGGGTGGTGGTAGCCAGGGTGGTGGAGCCAGGGTGGTGGTAGCCAGGGTGGTGGTAGCCAGGGTGGTGGAAGCCAGGGTGGTGGAAGCCAGGGTGGTGGTAGCCAGGGTGGTGGTAGCCAGGGTGGTGGTAGCCAGGGTGGTGGAAGCCAGGGTGGTGGTAGCCAGGGTGGTGGTAGCCAGGGTGGTGGTAGCCAGGGTGGTGGTAGCCAGGGTGATGGTAGCCAGGATGGTGGTAGCCAAGGTGGTGGAAGCCAGGGTGGTGGTAGCCAGGGTGGTGGTAGCCAGGGTGGTGGTAGCCAGGGTGGTGGTAGCCAGGGTGGTGGTAGCCAGGGTGGTGGTAGCCACTTTAGTAATGTGCAGATAAGAGTGGCAACACTGAGGGGTGTGGCTACAATGAGGATGTGCCTAGTGAGGGTGTGGTCACACTGAGGATGTGGTCACACTGAGAGTGTGGTCACACTGAGGGTGTGGTCACACTGAGGGGTGTAGCTACAGTGAGGGTGTAGCCTCAGTAAGGAGTGTGGCTACAGTGAGGATGCGACCCCTGCGATAGCAGGGTAACAGTGATAGTGTAGCTGCAAGGAGCGATCCCACTAAGGGTGTGGCTACAGTGTGAGTGTGGTCACAGTGTGAGGCCATGTTCACAGTGAGGGTGTGGCCACAATAAGTCTGTGGCCACAGTTTACATTGCTCTTTAAAAATACTTTACCAGGTACACACTGCACACGCTACGTGCTTGTGTTAAAGCAGATGACTCACTACGATGCCACACCTGCCTGGTCACACACCTGCCTCACCGTACACCTGCCTGGTCACACACCTGCCTCACCGTACACCTGCCTGGTCACACACCTGCCTCACCGTACACCTGCCTGGTCACACACCTGCCTCACCGTACACCTGCCTGGTCACACACCTGCCTCATCATTCACCTGCCTGGTCACACACCTGCCTCATCATTTACCTGCCTGGTCACACACCTGCCTCATCATTTACCTGCCTGGTCTCACACCGGCTTCATCATGCACCTGTCTAGTCACACACCTGTCTGGGCACACACTTGCCTCACCACACACCTGTCTGGTCACACACCTGCCTGTCCACAAACGGTGTGGGCAATCTGATGAGAGAGAAAGAGAGAGCGAGAGAGAGAGCGAGAGAGCGAGAGAGAGAGAGAGAGAGAGAGAGAGAGAGAGTGTGTGATTGAAGTATGAGTGAGGGTGAGTAGTGGGTGGAGGTGTAGTGGGTGTTTTTGGGGATGAATAGCAGATGTGGGTTGCAATGGAAGTGGGTGTGGGTGGGTTTAGACAGTGGGTGTGGGTATAGATGAGCAGAGGGTGTAGCTAGGAAGACCTTTACAGCTCAAGCATAACCGTAACCTAACCCAGTTGAACCCTGAGTCAAGAGTCAACAGGACGATTGCTTTCCTCCTCTTAATGAACGTCAGTGTAGGAACAACACTGAATTAACATCAAGACGTACAGGGATCCCTCACAACGTTTGTTTACACTTCTAGACGCAACGTGACGTATGGACATTATAGATGTCATTATAGGGATGAACTTGTGAACATATGGGATCTAGCACTGCCTTCCTCCAGCAGGAAGGACTTCACTGCCTTCCTCCAGCAGGAATGACTTCACTGCCTTTCTCCAGCAGGAATGACTTCACTGCCTTTCTCCAGCAGGAATGACTTCACTGCCTTCCTCCAGCAGGAATGACTTCACTGCCTTCCTCCAGCAGGAATGACTTCACTGCCTTTCTCCAGCAGGAATGACTTCACTGCCTTCCTCCAGCAGGAATGACTTCACTGCCTTCCTCCAGCAGGAATGACTTCACTGCCTTCCTCCAGCAGGAATGACTTCACTGCCTTCCTCCAGCAGGAATGACCTTTTTTTCCTAAACTTCAATACATTTTTATTACCCACTGTTGGAGAAAAGCCAAGAGAATCATCCACTGTACCAAAGCCACATTTGACAACTTGGCATTTCCAGTCAAACGGGTATCAGACAACTGCACCTAATTTCTTGACAAGAGTAAAGCCAGCGTAGCCTGCATCACACCCGGCACTAAAAAGAGTTTAGTTAAGAGAAACATCACAAGCTAAAGCTAGAGTCTATGCAATTTCAAGTGGTGGATGCCACAAGCTACGTTTAGGGAAGACTTCTAGAAATTTGGAACAGCTCACCAGTACGCATGTCAATGAGACTATTTAAACAGTGACTACGCTAAAACACACACACACACAAACACACACAACTCCCGCGATCTCATGGACTTCATAAATGCTAAATTAGTTTTTAGGAGGGAGGAGGAAGGGGGAAGCGACCAGCACCCTAGACGCTGTTTAGAATCTTGCTCTTATTGCCACTAACAATACCATTACACACAATTCTGGCAATTTGATATTTCTCGTGTTCTGGCCAGGATCATCCTGCCCAAACCTGACACAAACCATCATGTAACCCTGCCCCCACATGCTTCACCTGACCTTGTTCCTGCTATATAAACTTCTACCTCATTTCTCTGTATTAGATTAAAACAGCTCGTAGTGGGGGAAAAAATGTCTTTTTAATAAATGCCCTAACGCCACTATTGTATCTCGCATGACGTTTGGCATCGATCAACAACGACCTGACTGTCTGATGCGTGGGAAGGGGGTAACAGGAGCCGCTGTCACAGGGTCAAGAACTTGGCTGCGAGTGGCACTTCTGAGAGATCTTCCAAATTTCATTTAATCGTGAAAACTTCTCTCAACTCCTTAGAGAATTTCAAGTGGACGTTGACCTTGGCTTGACGACCCCGCCATTACCAGGGTGAGTGAGAGTAGGGTGAGTGAGTGTAGGGTGAGTGTAGGGTGAGTGTAGGGGGAGTGTAGGGTGAGTGTAGGGTCACTCACACTCGTCTGTCTTTTGAAGTCGATTGTAGTTTATGAAATGGTGAGTTTATTACGAGGCAATATGAGAAGGGGAGATGAAAGGTGGAGGGAACACAGATGAAAGGTGGAGGGAACACAGATGAAGGGTGCGACTTACTACATCAATCTGTAACAGATTTATAAAAAGCGCGGAGAGGAGAAAGATCGTAATGGACACGAAGCTCTGGAGCGTCGCTCACACCTGCCAAAACTACGAGTGTGTGCACGAAGCTCTGGAGCGTCGCTCACACCTGCCAAAACTACGAGTGTTTGCAAAGATTAACACCTACGGAGCAAGAACACTAAATGAGTTTTTAAGAATTTAATTAAAGCCGGTAATTTTTTGCCTGAAAAAAAAAGATCCTGTCAAGAATATTAAATCTTTTAGATAATGATGATGGAGTTGGAGGAAGAATACTCCAAGAAGTCTCAGGAGAAATCTCGGCATTTTTTCTTGAAGCCCATTTACTTCTCCGAGGCTATGGGTCCCTACTCCTGGAGGAGGACCCTCTCTACGTGTTTATCAATCTTGCTTACAAAGATTTACTGCCTAAATCTCGAGAACATTATAATAGTCATTCCAATTTACTTGTTGCGTAAAAACATTCGTACTTGCTAGAAATAATAATTGTTAATTGTAAGGAAAAAAAAATTTTGACTAAACTTTTGATGTTGTGATCTATGATAGTGTGTTATGTTGTTTATTTGGTCTTCAGTAAGTCAATAAGACTTTCGATAGTTGACATAGAAAGAGACGACGACAGTGGCGGATCATGAGTTGGGCAAATATTTTTATTAGTGGGTTTGGGTTTGAGAAGGACATGCCTAGTATGGGCCAATAGGCCTGCTGCAGTGTTCCTCCTGTCTTATGTTCCTTTTGGTGAACTGAGGCGCGGCTAATTCATAGGCAAGAGATAGGCAGAACAGATACGCGAGAACTCCCACTCCACTTTGGGAAGAGATGGGCCTCTTGATTCCTGTAGTTTACTTGAATATTTATGTGTAATTTAATGAGTTATACTGTCAATAGTTACGAAAATCGACACATAAATATTAATAACGCCCGTGTGCAGCATCAGGACACTAACTTATGAGATAAAATGATGACTGTCTGGTTTTCCCCGAACCAGGCACACGGAGACGCAAGTGCATGGAGGCAGCCCATACACCTGTCTCCAACACCGTTACACAGAATTAAGACAGATTTACTGTAGTTGAGATACCTTTACTACTAGTGCTATTACTGTTACTACTAACTACTAGCACCCTATATATATATGTATATATATATATATGTATATATATATATATAGTATATATATATATATATATATATATATATATATATATATATATATATATATATATATATATATATATATATATATATATCGTGCCGAATAGGTAAAATAGGTCAATTAGCAAGAACTCATTTAAAATTAAGTCCTTTCTAAAATTTTATCTTGTACGTTTAAAGATATACTTTTTTCATTTATGTTAATGTAAAAATTAATAAGTTTGTATCAAAAGAACCTTAGAAAATTTACCAAAACTTATAACAAGCGCAATTTAATTTAGCCTAATTCAACTAAATATATTTTAGATAAGTTTACAATAATTTAATAATAAACACAATGAAATATATTTTTTTCGTTAGGTTCACAATGATTTTTACGATATTATTGCATAAACAAATTTTCGCTTGCCTTGTTCGACAAGAAGAGCGTTGCTATTTAAGCAAAAATTGTAAGTTTTACCTATTCGGCACGACATATATATATATATATATATATACTTATTGCGTCCCTGCAATGTATGCATTAGCTTTACACGGTCTTTGGTGGGCGAGAAGTTGCCTTAATAAATGTATCACTAAGTTGTATGTGTCCAGCTGCATGAATACATTTGATGAAGAAACAGGGACTAGTTACCTATTTTGCGCGCCACACACACACACACACACACACACACATACACACACACACACACACACACACACACACACAGGAAGGGCACTGGAATGGATCAGGGAATACCTCACAAGGAGGCAACAACGGGTCATGGTGCGTGATGAGGTATCACAGTGGGCGCCTGTGACGAGCGGTGTACCGCAGGGGTCAGTCCTAGGACCAGTGCTATTCTTGGTATATGTGAATGACATGACGGATGGGATAGACTCAGAAGTGTGTCTGTTCGCAGATGATGTGAAATTAATGAGGTGAATCACATCGGATGAAGACCAAGCAGGACTTCAAAGAGACCTGGACAAGCTTGACATCTGGTCTAGCAACTGGCTTCTCGAATTTAACCCCACCAAATGCAAAGTCATGAGGATCGGAGAAGGGCAAAGAAGACCGCTGACAGAGTACAGGCTAGGTGGACAAAGGCTACAAACCTCATCAAAGGAAAAAGACCTTGGGGTGAGTATAACGCCAAGCACGTCTCCGGAAACACACATCAACCAAATAACCGCGGCAGCATATGGGCGACTGGCAAACCTAAGTTTAGCGTTCCGTTACCTTAACAAGGAATCGTTCAAGACACTGTACACCGTGTACGTCAGGCCCATACTAGAGTGTGCAGCACCAGTCTGGAACCCACACCTAGTCAAGCACGTCAAGAAATTAGAGAAAGTGCAAAGGTTTGCGACAAGGTTAGTTCCACAGCTCAGGGGACTGCCATATGAAGAAAGGTTGAGGGAAATAGGACTAACAACACTGGAGGACAGAAGGGTTAGAGGAGACATGATAACGACATACAAAATACTGCAGGAATCGACAAGGTAGATAGTGACAGGATGTTCCAGAGAGGGAACACAGAAACAAGGGGACACAACTGGAAGCTGAAGACTCAGATGAGTCAAAGGGATGTTAGGAAGCATTTCTTCAGCCACAGAGTAGTCAGGAAGTGGAATAGTCTAGCGAACGATATAGTGGAGGCGGGAACCATACATAGTTTTAAGACAAGGTATGATAAAGCTCATGGAGCAGGGAGAGCAGAGACCCAGTAGCGGACAGCGAAGAGGCGGGGCCAGGAGCTGAGTCTCGACCCTTGCAACCACAATTAGGTGAGTACAATTAGGTGAGTACACCAACAATATCTGAGGACACCAGCCAACTACAGGACACAGAATACTTGGTGAAAACAAGTGGCACTGGCCGTTCAATATAAACGAATATTTACATGTTTATTACTGATTGCCTGTCATTTCCCAGGCAGCTTTCCCTTGAGGATGATGATCCTCTTCACTTCCTCTTTGACCTCTTCCTCTTCATCTTTACTCATGTATCTTCTCATCATCCCCTCATAAATATTCCACTGTGAGTCTTTCTTCATCTACCCCCTCTTCATTTCTCACGTTCCTTTACCTCTGCCTTCATTCATCTTCATCTCTCGTACACCTTGCACTTTTCACCTGCCTTCTAGCCCGTCTGAGGGGTCGCCTTCCTTCAGGCTTGGTAAATATTTGTATAGTGAAGCTGCCGGTTTGTGCAGGAGAGCAAACACTCGGCAAACAAGCAGCGGGTCAGCAATATTTTAGCATCTAGATATGGAACAGTGCCTGGCAGGGAACAGGAGAGAGCCGGGGAACAGGAGAGAGCCGGGGAACAGGAGAGAGTCGGGGAACAGGAGAGAGCCGGGGAACAGGTGCCTAGCAGGTAACAGGAGAGATACGAAACTGGAGCCTGGCACGGAACAGGAGCCTGTCAGGCAACAGGAACTTGGCAGAGAACACAAGCCAGGCATGAAACAGAATGGAGGCCGGGTACTGGAGCCAGGCCGGGTACTGGAGCCAGGCCGGGTACTGGAGCCAGGCAAGGAACAAGAGAGAACCATTCTTTCCATGTTGGTGTTTACATATTAGCTTAGATATAGAATGTAGTCCAACTTTTTCTTCCCCCCGCCCCTTTTCTTTTACGTTTTTTTTTATATTCTTCATATAATTTTTTGCTTTCTTTACTATGTGGAGATAACTTCATTAAATTAAATTTCTCCCGTGTACTGGATAAGCCATCCAGAGAGATGGTGATTTCCAAGTAGACGTAACTTGAACTCTGATGGTACAAGACCTTTGAAGTTCCCGTAGCAGCTGAAGGACATCGTCGTGACCCCGCCAGTCTATCCCACCTCTGACAAATTTCACTGCTATGTGTGAAGTCCATCCTGTTGGATGGAATATGTCAGAGAAATATAACTTTTGTCCCCACTATGTAACTATCGTATAGAATGTGGGTAGCAGCATACTGCTGGGTATACAATTTTGCTAAAAATGCGTAAAAATGAACCACCGTCGGAAGAAAATCATCCTCATGATGAACCATTGTCTTTCTCTTTTACTAGCGTTAAGAGCCGTTGAGAGAGCGACGTCGACCAGAAGCCCAAAACACTGATATTGTTGTTAATGCGTTGAACGCTGTCTTCCCCGAGGTTCCCCGCTTTCTCTTAGCTCGTCTTATTGAGGAATATAGAGAGAATATAATAACTTACGTGACACGTCAAGATATCTTATTAATGAAAAAAAGATACCAGATATATTAAGCAAATTTCCTAAATTTGCATGTAACAGATAAGTAAACTGTAGATCCAGATCCAGATGTACTGCTGATGTACTGCTGTACTGCTGCTTTTGGGGCGTATTTCTAGGCCTTTTGTGTATCCAAATGCTCTTGCACTACCATCCACAGGATGGATATGGGTTGCACAATAAACTAGCCACTTCTGTGGCAAAATCTAAAATTTAATCTTTTCTCGTCGCAACATACTTTTCTCTAAGACATAACATTAATTCCTCTGTTTCAACATTATTTACATTTGGCTGACATTGCCCTAAACCTTACCTGAAATAATAAGAATGGAGAAATCAGCTTAAATCACATACGGGGAAAAAAATAAGACCCATGGTGTTCGGAAAGTGGAATGATCTTGGTGAAGAAGTGGTGGAAGCAGGCTCCATACACAGCTCTGAGAACAGATACGATAAGACCCACGAGGCTAGGAGTGAATGTGTCAAGTTGAGACTCAACCCGTGTACCCACATATAGATGAGTACATGTAGTTAAATACGTGGTCCATGGAACGAGGAACAGGTACAACACATGGTACAAGGAACGTGGAACAGGTAAAACACATGGTACAGGGAACGTGGAAGAGGCACAACACATGGTACAGGGAACGTGGAAGAGGCACAACACATGGTACAGGGAACGTGGAACAGGCACAACACATGGTACAGGGAACGTGGAACAGGTACAACACATAGTACAGGGAACGTGGAACAGGTACAACACATGGTACAGGGAACGTGGAACAAGTACAACACATGGTACAGGGAACGTGGAACAGGCACAACACATGGTACAGGGAACGTGGAACAGCTGCATCAGAGGGTCGAGGGGAAACAACCTTAATTGCTGTACAATTTTCAAGTGATATATTAACAGATTTGGGAAGGGAAAGAAATCATATTTTTTTTTTCCACTTAATTCCAAGTCTCATCAAGGAGCGGAAATTTCTGCTACATTCGTTGACACGTCAGAATTATGTGTTCCTTGTCAAGGACACGTCCGTAGTGCCAGGTCCTCCAGGCTCTAAACAAAAGCACATACGGTGAAGAACACGTACAAATAAAAAAACACGTACTAAAATAAAACACGTATAAATGAGACTGCGTACAAAAAGAACACGTACAAAAAAAGGCATGTATGAACTGCTGGGGGAAAATGAGAGATTGAGGCAATATTTTGCAGGATTTCTCACGTCCTTGTCAGTAAGAGGCTTTGGTAATGTGATTCAGGAGTTGATTTATATTGCAAGAGCTTCTGGTAGGAGCGAAGGACGAATGAGGGTCGCCAGGGAGAGAGTTATGAGTAATCCCTAATAAGAACATAAGAACATAAGAAAGGAGGAACACTGCAGCAGGCCTGTTGGCCCATACTAGGCAGGTCCTTCACAATCCGTCCCACTAACAGAATATTTGCTCAACCCAATTTTCAATGCTACCCAAGAAATAAGCTTTGACAATTCTACCCACTCATGCGCGAGTCCCACTCAAATCCAACCCCTCTCACTCATGAATTTATCCAACCTAAATTTGAAACTACCCAAGGTCCTAGCTTCAATAACCCTACTAGGCAGACTGTTCCACTCATCAACTACCCTATTTCCAAACCAATACTTTCCTATATCCTTTCTAAATCTAAACTTATCTAACTTGAATCCATTATTGCGGGTTCTCTCTTGGAGAGATATCCTCAAGACCTTATTTATATCCCCTTTGTTAATACCCATTTTCCACTTGTATACCTCGATCATGTCTCCCCTCATTCTACGTCTTACAAGTGAATGTAATTTTAGGGTCTTCAATCTTTCTTCGTAAGGAAGATTTCTAATGCTATGTATTAATTTAGTCATTCTACGCTGAATGTTTTCTAACGAATTTATGTCCATTCTGTAATATGGAGACCAGAACTGAGCTGCGTAATCTAGGTGAGGCCTTACTAATGATGTATAAAGCTGTAATATAACCTCTGGACTTCTGTTGCTAACACTTCTTGATGTAAATCCCAGTAATCTATTTGCCTTATTACGTACGCTTAGGCATTGCTGTCTTGGTTTAAGGTTGCTGCTTACCATCACCCCCAAGTCCTTCTCGCAATCTGTATGGCTAAGTTCTACGTTATTTAACTTATAAGTGCTTGGGTTATGGACACTCCCGAGCTTCAGAACCTTGCATTTATCTACATTGAACTGCATCTGCCACTTTTCTGACCACGAATTAAGTTTGTCTAAGTCTTCCTGAAGTTCTATGACATCTATGTTTGAATCAATTATCCTACCTATCTTCGTGTCGTCGGCGAATTTGCTCATATCACTAGTAATTCCCTCATCAAGGTCATTGATATATATTATAAAAAACAATGGGCCTAAGACTGATCCCTGTGGAACACCACTCGTTATAAGTCCCCATTCGGATTTAACCCAATTTATGCACACTCTCTGCTTCCTATTGGTGAGCCATGACTCGATCCATGACAGCACTTTTCCCCCAATGCCATGAGCTGCCACTTTCTTTAACAGTCTCTGGTGCGGTACTCTATCAAAAGCCTTACTAAAGTCTAAATAAACAATATCGAATTCTTTATCGTGATCAACAGCCTCAAACGCTTTACTGAAGAAGGTTAATAAATTAGATAGGCAGGAACGGCCCCTCGTGAATCCATGCTGGGTATCATTAATCAAATTATGGTTATCTAGATGGCTTCTAATAATATCAGCTATAATTGACTCTAGTAATTTGCCTACAATTGAGGTCAGGCTTATTGGGCGGTAGTTTGACGGTAGTGACTTGTCCCCTGCTTTAAAAATAGGAATTACATTAGCCATCTTCCACATATCAGACACTACACCTGTTTGAAGAGATAAATTAAAAATGTTAGATATTGGTTCACAGAGTTCCATTTTGCATTCCTAAGAACCCTTGCAAAAGCTCATCAGGACCCGGCGATTTATTTTGTTTCAGTCAGTCCAGCTGTTTCATAATCATTTCGCTAGTGACTGTGATATTACATAATTTATCTTCTTCTGGGCCTCTGTAAAAATTAATTACTGGGATATTATTAGTGTCTTCCTGTGTGAAAACCGAGAGAAAATAATTATTAAAAATAGAGCACATATCATTCTCCTTGTCAGTAAGATGCCCAAAGTTATTTTTAAGGGGACCTATCTTATCCCTAACTTTTGTTCTATAAACCTGGAAAAAACTTTTTGGGTTAGTTTTTGAATCCCTAGCAACTTTAATTTCATAGTCTCGTTTAGATTTTCTTATTCCCTTTTTAACGTCCCTCATAGATGTCATAGAACTTCAGGAAGATTTAGACAAACTTAATTCGTGGTCAGAAAAGTGGCAGATGCAGTTCAATGTAGATAAATGCAAGGTTCTGTAGCTCGGGAGTGTCCATAACCCAAGCACTTATAAGTTAAATAACGTAGAACTTAGCCATACAGATTGCGAGAAGGACTTGGGGGTGATGGTAAGCAGCAACTTTAAACCAAAACAGCAATGCCTAAGCGTACGTAATAAGGCAAATAGATTACTGGGATTTACATCAAGAAGTGTTAGCAACAGAAGTCCAGAGGTTATATTACAGCTTTATACATCATTAGTAAGGCCTCACCTAGATTACGCAGCTCAGTTCTGGTCTCCATATTACAGAATGGACATAAATTCGTTAGAAAACATTCAGCGTAGAATGACTAAATTAATACATAGCATTAGAAATCTTCCTTACGAAGAAAGATTGAAGACCCTAAAATTACATTCACTTGTAAGACGTAGAATGAGGGGAGACATGATCGAGGTATACAAGTGGAAAATGGCCTCACCTAGATTACGCAGCTCAGTTCTGGTCTCCATATTACAGAATGGACATAAATTCGTTAGAAAACATTCAGCGTAGAATGACTAAATTAATACATAGCATTAGAAATCTTCCTTACGAAGAAGATTGAAGACCCTAAAATTACATTCACTTGTAAGACGTAGAATGAGGGAGACATGATCGAGGTATACAAGTGGAAAATGGGTATTAACAAAGGGGATATAAATAAGGTCTTGAGGATATCTCTCCAAGAGAGAACCCGCATATGGATTCAAGTTAGATAAGTTTAGATTTAGAAAGGATAAGAAAGTATTGGTTTGGAAATAGGGTAGTTGATGAGTGGAACAGTCTGCCTAGTAGGGTTTTGAAGCTAGGACCTTGGAGTCAAATTTAGGTTGGATAAATTCATGAGTGAGAGGGTTGATTTGAGTGGACTCGATGAGTGGTAGAATGTCAAACTATTTCTGTAGCATTGAAATTGGGTTGAGCAAATATTCTGTTAGTGGACGGATTGTGAAGGACCTGCCTAGTATGGCCAACAGGCCTGCTGCAGTGTTCCTCCTTCTTATGTTCTTATGTTCTTAAATAAGGTAAAGAATATGATATAGTTTACTAGTACCTTACACTCTTGTAAATAATCTGGAGATCACTGAAGAGCTTGGAGCTAGTGATCACAAATCCATTACTTTTAATATTACATGGGAGTACGAGAATAGGGATAATACGGTAAAAGTTAACATAAGAACATAAGAAAGGAGGAACACTGCAGCAGGCCTGTTGGCCCATACTAGGCAGGTCCTTCACAATCCATCCCACTAACAGAATATTTGCTCAACCCAATTTTCAATGCTACCCAAGAAATAAGCTTTGACAATTCTACCCACTCATGCGCGAGTCCCACTCAAATCCAACCCCTCTCACTCATGAATTTATCCAACCTAAATTTGAAACTACCCAAGGTCCTAGCTTCAATAACCCTACTAGGCAGACTGTTCCACTCATCAACTACCCTATTTCCAAACCAATACTTTCCTATATCCTTTCTAAATCTAAACTTAT
>WNWK01001297.1:2500-100000 GCA_009830355.1 Cherax destructor
CCATTAATAAATATCAATTTCATGGTAATATTTTACCACTGTATATAAATAAAACAATGGGAGTTATGGCAACTTACTGTGAAGACGTTTCGTTCACCAGGTACGTATCACTTGGACTTCATCAATGATAAAGTCTCTGGTGGACGAAACGTCATAACCCGCAATGTTTCTTATTTACACAACCATTGCATCCAGGTAGGCAGGTATGCGTCATTTACCCCAACTTTTCCGTATTTACGTATCATTCCATTTACAAATATCAATATTTTTTATTGCATACGTCTATGGTACGATGAACCCCCAATGGAAATAAATCATTATTTGCATTTAATGGGTTATCCTGGGTTAACTACATAATGTACTAAATACGAGTGCTAATAACGTGTGCTCTCAACACCATTATAAAAAAAATTAATTGTGTTGAATGCCTAAATAAAAACTTATGTGAATATTATAGAACTGTAAAGAAAAAGATAGCTTACAGAAGTAGCTTTTACTGTGATGTTTTCGTCTTAACAGTGGGAAAGACATTCCTTACAGAGTAACCTTTACCATAACGTTTCGTGACATTATTATTATAATCAAAAGAAGCTCTAAACCACAAGGGTTATACAGCATCGTGATAATGGTTTAAGTTCAGTCTTTCTGACTGTCTACTGTCGCCATCCTTCATCTAAGACCTTAACAGACTGAAACCTCTTCTTCATAAAAGCTTGTACTACAAACATGTCTTTTCTCCACAACTGTCAGCAGATTGCCATTTAGACGCAGGAATAAAAGTTGTTGTATCATTGTTACATTAATCGGGAAGCGCTAAATTCGTAGGGGTCATACAGCGCGTGGGGGAATGACGGGCAATTAGGTTCGATCGAAAGTAGGGTCCAATTCCTTGGATCAAGAGCATCTCACCGTAGTCAAGGAACTGCCCTCGAGAGGAAAACCTGTTGTAAATTTTAATTAAATTAAACAAATAACGAGTCCCTCAGCAGAAAAACTTAAATATACTAAGAAAAACAATCAGGTCCTCTCTGAATGGTAATGACCTACAATTATTGTTGCATCATTAAGCCGGAAATAAACATTACGATATTAACAAGATATTTCAATACTTTTTAACGTTTACCATTATGGAAAGACACACTGCAATGTAATGAGATCCTTTATTGACATTTCCACACTGGACTTTTTCAAGTGACTTGAAAAAGTCCAGTGTGTCGATGAAGTGTTGTTAATAATGTCATTACACTACATGTGTGTGTCCATCGTGTTAGGTCAGGTAAGATTCCTCAGGAAACAGGACAAGTGTTTCTTGACGCGTGTCTTAGTCATATGCTGACCCCCACTGGAGCTTTTGGTCATCTGACCGAGGCCTTCCACTGGCTTGCCCCTCCACCCCTTTAAAAATCAGGGTTATATGTCCATCATTTATGTATTTCATGTTATTGATCCTATAATAGTTATTATACTGACGGAGACGCATTAAGAACCCCTATGGAAATAAGTCACTTCGACGTTTTTGGGGGGTTATCTTAGGTAAGTTACACTATGTATGATAATTGTAGTTTGTCCAAATTTAGGAAAAATGTCAGATTTTCGGCCAACACACTCGAAACAGGCCTAAAGCTCCTTAAATAAAGCATGCTATGATATACAAGGCTGGATAAGCAGACCTACCTAACGGAGAGTCACACAGCAGACACACTGCTGCAAGAGCACCAGCAGACGCCCCAGAGATCTTATTTACTAACAAATTTGGTGCGTATTTCTTCAGGCAGGCGGCAACTCCTACGTGATATATCCCCAAGAAGCCGCAGCCAGCGAAGGAGAAGTTCATTTTGCTCGAGATAGTAAAGCACGTGAGGTAGATACAGGCACAGTGCGTTATCCTGCAGGCTAGGAGGAGGAGAGCGTAGACGACCTCCCTACGTCGCACTCTCACACTCACTGAACACAATGTTTTGATGCGACAGCTGAGAGGTGTACACGTGACGTCACTACATTCCTCGACGCTGATTGGCTGCCGCTGCATGGCGTGTCCGTGATGTCATCGTACGAGACTGTGGTTTGTCTTGCACTCTATTTTTAGACTCGGAATTCCTTCATATACAGTTAAAGCTTTCTCATCCTTGTCATGCTTTATTCGAAGAATAAATGTTTGGTTACTCAGATCCCGAAAAATATTAATAACCTACCAACAGAAAACGCGAGTAGTAAAGCGTAACAAAAACTGACCTTCAGATGTCGCATAAACAATACCCATATTGGGGCGAAGCAAGCAATATATATGATAATATGATGCCCTCCGCTTCTCTAATGACCACATACTACCCGAGGTATGTTGAGAAGGCGATCGGCCTGATGGGAATGTGTGAGAGCGGGGGTGGGAGTGCGGGAGGGGAGAGAATACTGATGAAAACGTTGGTGTGGCTGGAGCAGGAGGCAGCCAGCACCAGGAACACCAGTGACAGCTGGTAGCCGACACCGTCAGGACATACTCACCTCCACGCTGCTATTTTTCACATCCTCACTGCCTCTTATACATTATTTATCTTGATAGTAACCTCAGTTATACTTCTACAGCACCGTGGTCGCCCTGCGAGAGGTTTAGCGTCTGCCAGAAGGGAGTTAGAGGCGTTTAAACACGTCAAGAAATTTCATTCTTCAGTCCAGCAATAAGAATCATGTTGGCACGAGTTGTGCAGGTTTATTTATAAGTTAATTAACTTCGTTTTGAGTGCTTAATATGCATGGTGTACTATGATTAAAAATATTATGAGTTATTATTGTTATCGCTACTCGTTAACAGTAACCATCCACAGAGGTACGGAAGCCTGTTAAATGTTTTGCACTCTGGCAGTATGTTGCTGAACAGCAACCATGAAGGAAGATACAACCTCCCTCCCATTAATTGTTTTACATTTGCAATAAGTTAATAGTAGTCATACAGGAAGGTAAGACTGCCCCATCATAAGACTACAAAATTGAAATGTTAAATGTTTTGCAATATCGGTTATGTTAAGAGGCACGTAAGTTCTCCCGTCTTCTAATAACATGTTCATTTTCCACTATAATCTACCTTGTCCATAATTACTATCACATTTGCTTTGTTTGTTTTAAGGAAAGATCCTGGACTTCACATTACGAAACAGACAAAGCAAATGCGATAGTAATTATGGACAAGGTAGATTATAGTGGAAAAATGAACATGTTCTTAGAAGACGGTGGAACTTACGTGCCTCTTAAGAGAGCAGTAACCTTCCCCTGCTGTCATGAGTGTGAAGTTGAAGCATGTTAAATGTTTTGCACTCTGGCTGTAGGTTAAGAGACAGTTCAGGAAGGTAATACCATCCTGTCATGTATGTGACGTGGAAGGTTGTTGAATCTTTAACACTAGCTTCTTACTTTTTCTTAATAGTTATTCTTGTAATATTTTCTTTCCACCTCGAAAGGCCTAGTTTAAGAAGCTTGTGGGTTTAGTGTTTCCCCATAAAAATATTGAAAGAACATTTACGTTTATCATAGTGCAATGACCAGAACTGTACACACTGAGTGGCATAGTTCTTAGTGTGTGCATACTGACAGAGGTGGACCCCATCCTATATATATATATATATATATATATATATATATATATATACGGTCTGGACCATCAGGTCTCGTACGGTCTTGACCATCAGGTCTGGTACGGTCTTGACCATCAGGTCTGGTACGGTATTGACCATCAGGTCTGGTACGGTCTTGACCATCAGGTCTGGTACGGTCTGGACCAGCAGGTCTGGTACGGTCTGGACCAGCAGGTCTGGTACGGTCTGGACCAGCAGGTCTGGTACGGTCTGGACCAGCAGGTCTGGTACGGTCTGGACCAGCAGGTCTGGTACGGTCTGGACCAGCAGGTCTGGTACGGTCTGGACCAGCAGGTCTGGTACGGTCTGGACCAGCAGGTCTGGTACGGTCTGGACCAGCAGGTCTGGTACGGTCTGGACCAGCAGGTCTGGTACGGTCTGGACCAGCAGGTCTGGTACGGTCTGGACCAGCAGGTCTGGTACGGTCTGGACCAGCAGGTCTGGTACGGTCTGGACCAGCAGGTCTGGTACAGTCTGGACCAGCAGGTCTGGTACGGTCTGGACCAGCAGGTCTGGTACGGTCTGGACCAGCAGGTCTGGTACGGTCTGGACCAGCAGGTCTGGTACGGTCTGGACCAGCAGGTCTGGTACGGTCTGGACCAGCAGGTCTGGTACGGTCTGGACCAGCAGGTCTGGTACGGTCTGGACCAGCAGGTCTGGTACGGTCTGGACCAGCAGGTCTGGTACGGTCTGGACCAGCAGGTCTGGTACGGTCTGGACCAACAGGTCTGGTGTAGTCTTATGTAATATTTCTGGCGTGGTCTTTGCAACCAGATCTAGTATGGTTTTGGCCACCGGGTCTGGTGTGTCTGGACGACCAGGTCCGTTGTGGTCTTAACCAAGTTTGAAGCCTCATTCTTCAGTGGGACGCTTTAACGTCGGTGAAGAGCTCTTGACCCGAGGAATTGGAACTACTACTCCCCTTCCTCGGATCAAACCTGATTTATCCCCCTCCTCTATTCCAGATTCCGAATGAACCCAAACCCGGAATACCAGATGTATTCCGGGCATGGGTTATCCTCGGTTAATCCCCTCAAGGGAGGTTCTGAACTGAACTGAATACTCTCAGGTAAGAGCCCTCAATAGGGCGAGTGTGAAGGGTGGACAGACGAAGAATAGATGATGAGAGGAAGATCTTGAGTCGGAGATAAAGAGCCAGGGCTAAACCCAGCTGCGTGGCGTTGTGAGGCGATGAATGATGGCAGAAACGAAGACAGGGTGTGTGCAGTGCTCGCTGGCTCGTTGACATATGACTAGGTCATGACTGGCTTGGCGTCAGGTGAGCGGGCTCGATGAGGGCAGAGTCGGGAGAGCAGGGTGGTTGCAGTGCTCTTTGACTTGTTGTTAGGTGGCTGGATCATGGAAGGACTAGTTGGGCGTCAGGTGCACGGGAACTCATGTCGTGGCAGTTGATCTGTTTTATTGTTTGGGGCGGATTATATTTTTTTTACATATTGATAAATTTCGTCAGGAGCATCGGTCTTTAATTTTTTGAAGTCCCTCTTAGACATGTAGTAAAGTTTGAATTTTCGTGTGGATTTCACTTGGGTTGTGATTGTAAGCAGTATTTGTCTATAGTTCATTGTGCAGTGTGGTTCGGTAATGTATTTTACTGTTCCTTCTTGTAGGCGATCTATGAGTTCTTCAGCGTGCATTTCGTCAGGGAAGGCAGAGGTCGTGTATAGAGTCATGTTCTTGAAGGTGGTGCAGTCAGTGGTGGCGTTTTCTTCAGTTGTTTCTGTAGTGTTTTCTTCGTTGTTTTCTTCTATTTCGTCGGAGGATTCATCAGTAAATTCATGTAGTTCTTCTGTTTCTTCTGTAGTTGTGTGAAGTAAGGGTTGGGGTTGCTGGAGAGATTGTTGTTGTTGAGAGGTGGCTGTTGTCTGTGATGACGATTCTGAAGTGGGTTCAGGTTCAGGGTCGGGAGTTTTGCTAGAGATGGGTGTGAAGTTGACGATGTTTGGGATAATCTTGAGTAGGTCTTGCGAAGGTGGAGATTCAGGAAATTCGAAAGTTGGCCTGTTATTTAGACGGAATAGTTCGTTGATTGTCTTGTTGAAGGTGCCGGGGTTTGTAGCATTTGCAAGGTGTGCATACATCATGCAGTATAGCACCTTGGATGGGGCAGCGTCAGGAAGTGCAGAGATGGAGTTTGAGGTAGATGGATACTGTTGAGTTGCTTGGAGAATTTTTTTGGTGTCAGATTGTAGTTTAGTTATAGCGGCAAAAGTCGGCGATTTTTGGCTGTTTTTCTTTGCTTCTTCTTTGAATTTTTTTGTGAGGATTTCTTTTCTTAGAGGGCATTTAGCAGCAAGGGTATGGTTAGTACCTTTACAGTTGAGGCAGGTAGGAGTGGCATTGGTGGTGGGACAGGTTTTGAAATCATGACCTTCCTTGCAGCAATTGGAGCAAAACTTCTTGTCCTTAATAGTGCATTCGGTCGTTGTATGTAGGTAAGAATAGCAGTTCCAGCAGGGAGAGATGTGGGCGAAGCGTTCTGGTTCTATATTACGGGGATGTATGTGGTAATATGAGATTGCCAGGCCGTCTGACACTGCTCTATCCGCCATTTCGATGTCTGTGAATGTTACTTTTATCATTGATGTTGCATTTGGAATTTTTGTTATGTTATCAATCGAAGCCCAGGAGTTTTGTTCTTCAATTGAAGCCTTCAGGTCCTCTATCGGTTGGGTTGTGATAATTTTGTCCAGTCTTTTCACAAAAACGGAACGTTTCGCCAGCAGTGAGGGTGAAGGGGAGATGGTGAATTGGCGGTCATTTAGTGTCTTCTTTGCAGTGTCGTCGGTCAGTTTTGATGCTTCGTGGTCGTCGGTGCAGACTACTAAGAAGGAGTCTTTGAGTGAGTGGATGGCTGTAAATTTGACCTGCAAGCAAGTCTTTACAGCAGAAGCAAGGGCAAGTTTCGAGGAGTCGTTGATTACACCGTGTTTTGGCTTAATCTTAACACGATGAGCAAACATCGTGTAAGAGTAGAGGTGCTATTTGTAGACTATAAATTCCCCTCCCCAGCGGGGATCGTAGGGACACTTCTAGATTTGCAGGAGCGACTGTGACTAGCATGTAGCTAGGTCAGCAGTGGAGTGTTATATGGGGAGGTTCCTTGACGCTGATGAGGGGCTCTTGATCTAGGAAATTGGATCTGTGCTTCAGTTTCCTGAATTGAGACTGAATACCTTCCCCCCCCCCACATGCGCTGTATAATCCCCCATACTAACACAATATTCCTGGTTAATAACCCGCCCCCATGATGCGACTCACAACATTCGACAAACTCCCAGGTACCTATTTACTGCTAAACACCAGGGGTAGCAGATGTTATTAGACTTTCTGTATGACCCCTGGTGGTTTAGCGCTTAGTTTTGATAATAATAATTAGACTTGGTCATACGTCCCGCCTCGTAGTGGGGTTCGAATCCTCGTGCTCTCGTTTGTGAGCTGAGAGCACCAATCGCAGCATATCAAAAATGGTTATAATCATAACCATAATTTTTAAAGGAGTGGACGGGTAAACCAGCGAAAGGCCTCGGTCAGATGACCAAAAGGTCCAGGTGCGGGTCATCACATGACTATAAACCTGTTTCCTGACAAATCTTACTTACCCTAACCTCTCGCAGCGTATAGATGCTGAAAGTTTACCTTTAATCCCTATTTTAGGGATAAAAGTATTCTCGTGGTGAGAAGGTTGCAGCTTTAATGGCCCTCATGCAGTCGAGTGGCCCGGTGATCTGGTGGCTTGAGCTCTCGCTTCACACACGGAGGGCCCGGGTTCGATTCCCGGCGGGTGGAAACATTTCGACGTGTTTCCTTACACCTGTTGTCATGTTCACCTAGCAGCAAATAGGTACCTGGGTTGTTAGTCGACTGGTGTGGGTCGCATCCTGAGGGACAAGATTAAGGACCCCAATGGAAATAAGACAGACAGTCCTCGATGACGCACTGACTTTCTTGGGTTATCCTGGGTGGCTAACCCTCCGGGGTTAAAAATCCGAAGAAATCTTATCTTATCTTATAGGCTTTAAACCCCCATTAATCATTAACCACTGTGCCAAGAGATGCCAAAATACACACTAAGATTAAACAATTAAAACTGGGACGCGAGTAACTACCAGTATAGCCAATAGACTACATAGAATTTTAGTCAATAACAAGAAACCCAGTTAGTAAGGAGGCTAGTGACTGTATCTGTTGATCTTACCTCACCTGACGCAACTACCAGGTCCGGACTAGTCCAGTTCATTACTAGACTAGTTCATTACTTACTAGTCTGGTTCATTATTAGTCTAGTTCATTACTAGACTGATTTATTACTAGATTGGTTCATTACTAGTTTAGTTCATTATTAGTTAATTACTAGTTTAGTTCATTATTAGTTAATTAATTACTAGTTTAGTTCATTATTAGTTAATTCATTACTAGTTTAGTTCATTACATGATGATCTCTTCGAGGAAGTGCCTTGATGCCGGAGAAAGGCTCTTGATCCGAGGAATTGGAGATAACTTTCTCCTTTGGATCAAGCCAGATTACCTCCCTTTCACCAGGTGCTGTCTGACCCGTGTGGATTTACCCCTTCCCAAGAATATAATAATAATAATAATAATAATAATAATAATAATAATAATAATAATAATAATAATAACAATACATTTACGAACGTCTTTACAACACTGTTTGAATATTAAATTTCAGACCCCCGAAATTTTGACGTTTTTTATGATTTCGTGGGATTTTACCGAAAAAAATGGTAACACTAAGTTTTTTTTTTCATATATAGTATTTTAAATGGTTACACGCGATCTTTATTTAATCTCACCATGACATTATATTAAGGAAGATTACTATGAACAATATAAGATGCTCCTTCCAACAGATGATAAAAAAAATCTTAACTGGATTTAAATATATTTAAAGTGAACAGAGACTGATCTGACATGACAGAGATATGAGATATATTAAATGTAAATATTCTATTTGTTTGTTGTGCTGGAGTATATTAAAATCTTCTTTCTGGCAGTATGAAAAGTGAGGACAGCTGTGATGCTTCCTACATGACCCGGCACTGCCTGAGTTTCCAGGTTGAATTAACATGTGGAGGGTGAAACACTGACCTGCCTGTAATATTAGCGCTTGTGTTCTAATCCCAATTGCGGGCTATAATATATAATGTTTGCATATATTTACCATACATTTATAACTAATCCGCGAACTAGCAATCACCATTACGCAACAACCTCTGGGAGGGGAGATAAATGAACCTGCTCTAAATTTTTAGCCTTGCAAACACCTCTTCAGGAGCACTACACAGGTGTGAGTCCAGGAACGCCCAGGATGCCACCCACGACAGTCGACAACTACCCAGGAACTTACTTGCTGATAGGTGAACGTGACATGTAACCTGCACACCACCAGTCAAGAATATTTTAATCCTTAAAAATAAGGATTCAAGTTAACTCTGAGTTTACACCGTACAATATACACCAGTATGTATGATAGGTGGTGTTTATTCGACAGGAAGAGGGCAAGCGCTTCCTGACACAGGTTTTAGATGGTCCGTTCAGTAATTAAACATAATAACCAACAAAACCTAGGCTTTCACCTCCATTAAAAGACAAACAAGATCACATTGAGCACTTATGTTCGTAAGTAGGTTCTTGACGCAGGTCTTAGTCATACGATGACCCCTCGGGCATCTGACAGAGACCTTCCGCTGGCTTACCCCTCCACCCCTTTAAAAATTATGGTTAATATGATAACCAGTGTTCTTGTGTTTGTGTCATGACCTGATGACTCAAACCATATATCGTGTTAGTAGTGTAACCAGAATACGAGGTTAAACTTGGTATATTCTGTAACACTAACAGGTATTGAAGTGCAATCTTTTCATTATTGAATAATGAATAGCAAAAATGACATTAATCATCTGTGTCAGAACAAAATGAACGTTGGTTCTGTCTTTTAGGCAGAGATAGTGTAGGTTGTTTAAAGATATACGAGTATACCCGGAGGGCGTACTCCAGGTATGATTTACATGTATTTATAATTTATGTGTATGATTTATGTGTGTGATTATATGTACGTGTATGATTTATATATATATATATATATATATATATATATATATATATATATATATATATATATATATATATATATATATATATATATAATTTATATGCATTCTGTGTATTTATATGTATGTGTGATTTATGTGTAAGATTTCGGTCCGATTTGTTAGGACGTTAAATACTGAGCTGTCTCGTATTATTGATAGTATATACAAGTTGGAATAACACACATATGCAACACCTGGATGTCTTCATTGCTGTAACTTTTCGCCTGCACGGAAGGCGTCGAGTACAGCCAAATATTATATAGGCGACGGTAGAAGTAATTAATAATGTTTAATAATTTTGAGATGAATTTTTACTAGGCAAATTAATTATCCGATTTGAATTTATTTTTATAACGGTGGGGATAATTTGTAGTTTTTTTTTTTGTTGCCGAGTGTCGATTAAATAAAAAAAAAGAGTATTATGTGATGTAGAGCCATGAAAGCCTAGTGAACCAAGAATGTCATGTTAAATTTAGCGGCGGTAGGGTATTTTATACTAGGCTGATGTATGTTTGTCTAGTGATGACTGAGGCTTGTAGTTCCCAGTGTAGTACTGCAGTAGAACTGACCCACGATGTAGACCAGGTCATTACTGGCTCACACCCTAGTACTGCAGTAGAACTGACCCACAGTGTAGACCAGGTCATTACTGGCTGACAACGTAGTACTGCAGTAGAACTGACCCACGGTGTAGACCAGGTCATTACTGGCTGACAACGTAGTACTGCAGTAGAACTGACCCACGGTGTAGACCAGGTCATTACTGGCTGACAACTTAGTACTGCAGTAGACCTGACCCACGGTGTAGACCAGGTCCTCTTTGTCTTCACTGACATATTATGACTTAAGTTATCACGACAAGTCATCACTGGCACGAGTTTATTAGGTCATCATGACAAGTCATCAGTGATATATGATTGTATTAAGTTATCATGACAAGTTATCAATGGTTTATAACTTTATCAAGTTATGATGACTTGCAAAGACTGTATAGAGAGGGGAAGGTTATCCCAGGAAAGGCTTCTGCTACGTCGACTCTCGTTCCTGGAAGTGTCTTGCAGGTCAAGATAAAATTAGTCTGGCTACCTTCTACCTCCTACCTCCTCTATTGCTTCCTCTCAGTCTTCTTTATCGTCTTCTCATTTACCCTTGTATTCCCTTTTTCCCCTTCTCTGTTTCATACTCCTTTCTTCCTCCTCTTCCTGATAGTACTATCTTCCGCCTTCTTTTTCTCTCTGCTTCGTCGCTTTCTTTTTCCTATTCGTTACTTCTCTCCTTGCTTTGTCCACTTACGTTCTTCCTCTTTCTTAGTGTTCCTATCCTTCTCTTTTTCATCTCCCATGTCTTCACTATTTTCTGGCACATATACATACTGAAATATATAAATCTCTTGGTGTATATGGACTGACAGATATATATACATCTTCGTGTTTATACCGTGATTTCACAACTGCTTCTATAATAACCTGCTTGTACAATATTGTTGAGGTGTAGACCACATGTTGACAGACTGTTTCTGTGTCTAGGACAAGATAACTGTGTCTAGGACAAGATAACTGTGTCTAGGACAAGATAACTGTGTCTAGGACAAGATAACTGTGTCTAGGACAAGATAACTGTGTCTAGGACAAGATAACTGTGTCTAGGACAAGATAACTGTGTCTATGACAAGATACCTTTGACAAGATAACTGTGTTTATGACAAGATATGTGTTCATACAAGACAAGATAACTGTGCCTTTGACAAGATAACTGTGTTTATGACAAGATATGCTCTGGAAAACGTACAAAGGAGGATGACTAAGTTGATTCCATGTATCAGAAATCTTCCCTATGAGGATAGACTGAGGGCCCTGAATCTGCACTCTCTAGAAAGGCGTAGAATTAGGGGGGATATGATTGAGGTGTATAAATGGAAAACAGGAATAAATAAAGGTGATGTAAATAGCGTGCTAAAAATATCTAGTATTGACAGGACTCGCAGCAATGGCTTTAAGTTGGATAAATTCAGATTCAGGAAGGATATAGGAAAGCATTGGTTTGGTAATAGAGTTGTCGATGAGTGGAACAAACTCCGAGTACAGTTATAGAGGCTAAAACGTTGTGTAGTTTTAAAAATAGGCTGGATAATATATGAGTGGGTGCGGGTGGGTGTGAGTTGGACCTGACTAGTTTGTGCTACTAGGTCAGATGCCGTGCTCCTTCCTTAAGTGAATGTAACCTGACCTGGATGGGTCGGGGCATTGGCTTAAGTCGGTGGGAGATTTGGACCTGCCTCGCATGGGCCAGTAGGCCTGCTGCAGTGTTCCTTCTTTCTTATGTTCTTATGTTCTTATGTTCTCATTGTACTCACCTAACTGTGTGTGGTTGCAGAGGTCGAGTCTCAGCTCCTGGCTCCGCGCTCCTCTCTGCTGGCCACTACTTATTTCATTCCCGGCTGTGTGAGCTCTGTCATACCTATTCTTAAAGCTATGTATGGATTCTGCTTCTAACACTTCATTGTCTAGATCGTTTCACTTCTGACCACTCTAAGGCTAAAGAAGTATTTCCCAATAGCCCTGTGACTCATCCGTGCTTTTAACGTCCAGGTGTGACCTCGTGTACGTGGTGTACGTGAGACTCGTCTCTTAAACAGACTCTCCCTGTACACTCTATCAATTATTCTCAGTATTTTGTACGTGTCTATCACAAGATAACTGTCTATCACAAGATAACCGTGTCCATCACAAGATAACCATGTCTATCACAAGATAACCATGTCTATCACAAGATAACTATGTCTATCACAAGATAACTGTCTATCACAAGATAACTGTCTATCACAAGATAACTGTCTATCACAAGATAACCGTGTCCATCACAAGATAACCATGTCTATCACAAGATAACCATGTCTATCACAAGATAACTATGTCTATCACAAGATAACTATGTCTATCACAAGATAACTATGTCTATCACAAGATAACCATTTCTATCACAAGATAACTATGTCTATCACAAGATAACTATGTCTATCACAAGATAACTATGTCTATCACAAGATAACTATGTCTATCACAAGATAACTGTGCTCATAACAACGTAACTGTATCTATCACATTATATAACTGCGGCTAAGACAAGATAACTGTGCCTGTCATAGGTTGACTGTATCTATGACAGGGTTATCAAAAAAGTAAGGTTGGTTCAAGGGGGAAATTTTCGCCTACTTCATGAGGCTAAAAATTTGTGATCCATCCACGTTAATCTCTAAGACTGGGATTTCAAGTAATCTCTCTCGATCCAAGGAATCGGAGGTGCCACCTCGCCTTTCTCTGATCGAACCTGATTACCCAGGCGCTGTTGACTCATACGAGTTTGGCGCTCGCACATTAACATGGTAATAATAATAATGGTATTAGGTTTCAAGCCTTTCTACTATACCAGACTCAGTGAGGTCACTGTTCACACACACACACACATATATATATATATATATATATATATATATATATATCTATATCTATCTATATATATATATATATATATATATATATATATATATATATATATATATATATATATATATATATATATATATATATCGTCAATCATATTTTGATTTCTAAAATATGGAATATACGCTGAGATATACACACATATGTATATGTATGTATATATGTATATAAATAGACGTGTATCAGTGTATATACACTAAGATGTTTAACACTTAGTGTTGCTAAACTACGAGATGTATATCTCAGAGTACATACACTGAGAGATGTATATCTCAGAGTACATACACTGAGAGATGTATATCTCAGAGTACATACACTGAGAGATGTATATCTCAGAGTACATACACTGAGAGATGTATATCTCAGAGTACATACACTGAGAGATGTATATCTCACAGTACATACACTGAGAGATGTATATCTCAGAGTACATACACTGAGAGATGTATATCTCAGAGTACATACACTGAGAGATGTATATCTCAGAGTACATACACTGAGAGATGTATATCTCAGAGTACATACACTGAGAGATGTATATCTCACAGTACATACACTGAGAGATGTATATCTCAGAGTACATACACTGAGAGATGTATATCTCAGAGTACATACACTGAGAGATGTATATCTCAGAGTACATACACTGAGAGATGTATATCTCACAGTACATACACTGAGAGATGTATATCTCAGAGTACATAAACTGAGAGATGTATATCTCAGAGTACATACACTGAGAGATGTATATCTCAGAGTACATACACTGAGAGATGTATATCTCAGAGTACATACACTGAGAGATGTATATCTCAGAGTACATACACTGAGAGATGTATATCTCACAGTACATACACTGAGAGATGTATATCTCAGAGTACATACACTGAGAGATGTATATCTCACAGTACATACACTGAGAGATGTATATCTCACAGTACATACACTGAGAGATGTATATCTCAGAGTACATGCACAGACGTATATCTCAGATATCAATACACCTAAATATTAGCCACGTAACGTTGATAAACTGATGTACAGCCCAGTGTATATACACAGCACTTCAACATAGAGTACATATGTAATCTACTAACCCGACAACTGTAACATTACACCTGCACACTGCATCACCATTACTGTAATAGGTATCAGAGTAATTCATTGTGTATACACTAACCAATTAATTATAGTAATAATAATAATAATATAATATTATTGTTATAAGTATTATTATTATTACTGTTTAACGCTAAGTTATGATTTTAATAATTATTATTGACATTATTGATCTTATTATTATTATTATTATTATTATTATTATTATTATTATTATTATTATTATTATTATTACTGATATTTTTATTATTGATATTATTATATTTATTATTGACAGTATCGTTATTATTATTTATATTTTTATTATTATTATTATTGATATTATTATTTTTATTTATTTTTTTCGCATTTGTATTTTTCAATAATTATTTTATGGAGACGGGGGAAGCCACAGACGGGAAAGTTAAAAGTTTCAATAATTTCTACACAAGGACAGAAATATCTATATTCCACAGAAAACGGAGATATCTATCTACGGGCATTATGAATAGTTATATTTTCACGTACTTTTGCCTCTCTCCCACAATGTTTCGCTCACCCACTCCACTTCATCGGTTATCGCTCGTTTTTCGATATTTTTCGGAAATTTCGAGTGAAGAAACGCGGAGAGAGAGTGGTTTAATGTTTTATCTATCAGTGTGCAATAATCAACTGGTGTTTTTTTAATCGATTTTTTTCCAATTGGTTTTTGAAAGCGGGTTTTGGAGGAAGGGAGCGGTGAACGCCGGCGTTGAAAGCACTGAACGCAACAATTCAGAAAGAAATGAACGAAGTATAAATGAGGTTTAGGCCAGACGGAACAATATGAAGAGTTGAACGATAGATTGAGGGAAAGGTTGTGTGTGTGTGTGTGTGTGTGTGTGTGTGTCTGTGTGTGTGTGTCTGTGTGTGTGTGTGTGTGTGTGGCTGTAGTTGGTTCACTTCCCCAGAGATGGCAGCACTTGTGCCTCCATCATGGTAGAAATAGACTATATGAAGGGACATCAGATCTATCTATCTGATGATGGCTCGCCCACTCAATGACCCAAAATTCCAATCTCTCTCTTTTTCTCTCTGTCTATCTATATATCTCTATATTTTTTTTTAATTAGCTACGTAATGAGTTGGGATTATTTGATGGAAATTGTTGATGTGTGTGGTTTTTTTGGAGGGGGGGGGGTTGTATTGATGATTAGTAGTCAATATACCAGGACCCCAATGGAAATAAGTCACTTTGAGTTTTTTTTGGGTTATCCTGGGTAATGTACACATATGCTGCTATGTATGATAATTTATGTGTACCTGTCCATGAGTAAACTTACTTACTTAGTCATAATTCATCATAATGCATCATCAACATCATAATCATCCTCATCATCAGGATCATCACCATCGTCATTATGACTGTCATCGTTATCATGTTCATTGACTTATCAACAACACCAATAATAATAATAATAATAATAATAATAATAATAATAATAATAATAATAATAATAATAACAATAATAATAATAATAATAATAATAATAATAATAATAATAATAATAATAATAATAATAATACGTTTAAAAGTGAACAGACTGAAGAAATCCTCAGTGGGAATCAGTCCTACTGTAGTAGTCATATTTCATTTATATTACACAAAATCTTCGTGATTTCTTACCACTGTGTGCGTCATAATTATGACGTTCTTAATACAACAATTATACGAATTTACAACATAGTGTAATAGTTCAAGTTTCAATTATACCGACTGCACGAAGGTCATTACGGCTGCGTGTCACCTGCCCACCAATCAAAAATATTGTAATCCCTAAAATAGAGATTAAAGTCTCAGTGTATATACACTCAGAGGTATATACACTTATGCAATGAGGAATACACACCTTTCCGTGTATATACCCTTGCCCGTCATTTAACCTCAAACAGGTTTATCTTATCTTAAAGCCTATCTTAACATCACGGTTATATGTATGTGAAGTTACATGATATATGTTAAGAGTGTAATGTTATTTATATCAATTTGTGTTTGATTTTAGTTAGGATTATATTATTTGTGTGTGAAGAAAAATATGCTACCTTACGTCAAATAGCGTGAAATATATCGTAGTTCCTAATAGCGTTGTAATCAACGCACGTAGATAGACTGCACGTATATAGATTACTCGTAGATAGACTACTCGTAGAGGCTGCACGTTGATAGCCTGCACACACAACCTGCACGTAGATAGGCTTCATGTATATAGGATACACGTAGATAGGCTGCACGTTGATAGCCTGCACACACACAACCTGCACGTAGATAGGCTTCATGTAGACAGGATACACGTAGATAGGCTGCTCGTTGATAGGCTGCACGTAGCTGGGTTTCACATTGATAGGCTGCAGTGCTTCATCTGAAATACAAACATCACAGTTGACAACAGGTCAGCCACCGGGAGGCCGCGTCTGGGACAGGGCCGAGGGGGCGTTGACCCTAGGAACACTCTCCAGGTCTCCAGCTAACACCTAATTACGTTTAGTGTAAAATAATACATAGAGAGGCTGACGACTCGGATCTATACCGGAACACCAGCGTTGTGGCCAAGGGTCAACGTTGCTTTTTCCAAAAAAAATCTTGAATCGTTCGTAAGTGGACGTTTGCCTCAGGAGGATACGTACTGCGGCTTCCCTGCCATAGAGTCGGTACCTGCGGCAAAAGTCAGCGTTTCCCTCTGACGAATAAACTAACAACAACATGACAAAGTAAAAATAACCAAATACAACAGCTGTCCGGGAGAGCCGATCGACACTATGCTGTATATTTATATCCATATGTATGCGTGTTATAGATATGGATATACATATTTATAGCTTCGATCCTGCAGCTACACAACGATTGAGCTCAATAAAACAGGACTGTATGTGTATGTGCTCACCTGTGAGGGTTGAGCTCCATCTCCTGGACCCCGCCTCTGCTCACTAAGTTATCTACCGTCACTTACTCCAAGCAGATTTGGATTATGTCATACCTGCTATTAAATCCGTGCAAGAAGACCACAAGAAACAAGTGACATCTTATGATGCGATTTAACCACTTCGAAAGGTAATCAAATTCGAAGCGCCTTCGTGATCTCTCAATCATTTCTCTTCTTGAGAATGTGATCGAGAGATCACGAGAGCGCTTAAATTTTAAATCCATTTATCTACTCAGTCTCCACGGCATCTTTTCATAATGCATTCCAGTTATAACTATTCAAAACGCCTAGTTTTCATTGGCAATTTGTGGGTTAGTTGTGATTTGTGTCAACTACTGCGCTGTCTTTTACTGTTGTGAGGATTGAGTTCTTGTGTGCAGTACCTATACGAAGTTGTTGCAGGAGGGACATGATCACGACGTACAAGATACAAAGAAAAATAGATACTGCAGTCAACAACGGTTTATTGAATAGACCTTTGATAAGGAGGCATATGTGAAAATTGAAGACGAAAACGAGTCACAAGGCAGTCAGGAAGCGATTCCTCAGTCTGACGGTGGTTAGGAGTTGCAACGATGTGAGGGAAGAAGTGATTCAGCCATATTTCATGCACTGTTTGATGAGTAAATAAGATAGGCTCCACGAGATCATGAGTTATTGAAAGACATAATAATGTCGTAATAATCTTTAATTCTAGAGGTACATGTACAAGGTATACAGGCCTAGTTCACATCAATGACATACTACTATAAGGAAAGACCCTTGTTATGCAGAGCATTTCCCGCAAATTACGTCAATTTTTGCCCCCAGGATGCGACCCACACCAGTAGACTAACACCCAGGTACCTATTTTACTAATAGGTGAACATGGACAGCAGGTGTCTTAAGGAAACACGCCTTAATGTTTCACCCATACTGGGAATCGAACCACGGACTTCAATGTGTGAGCGGAGTGCGCTACCAACCTAGTCTCCACCCGTCGACTGAGAAATATATAGGTGTTGATAAAGTGATGTCCCCTGACAAGGCAGTGTGACAGCACCAGTGATAATGGTGTAGATTAGAGCACTTCAAGGTTACTCTT
The DNA here is from genome assembly GCA_009830355.1 of Cherax destructor. Lineage (NCBI taxonomy): Eukaryota > Metazoa > Arthropoda > Malacostraca > Decapoda > Parastacidae > Cherax > Cherax destructor. Next base: position 20,897 of record WNWK01001297.1, read on the forward strand.
GGGCATCACCTTGCTAGGCAAAGTTTTTATCGAGGTTCATTAAACAGGTGTGGATTTTTTTCTGAGTCTTAATAATATAAATATAAATTAACCCAAGATAACCAAATAAAATTAAACTGACTCATTTATGTAGCCCAATGTGCGATTTTTATAAGTTCATGTACTCCACTTAACCTAATCAAACCTAACTTAAATCAACTTAAAATAAAGAGAAATAATGTTGGTAAATTTACAGGAAGCGTTAAGAAAATTTATGTAGTAAGATGAGCTTGAGTGACACTACTGATGACTGTCCGTCTTGTAGCATAATAGTAGAGCTTGAGTGACACTACTGATGACTGTCCGTCTTGTAGCATAATAGTAGAGCTTGAGTGACACTACTGATGACTGTCCGTCTTGTAGCATAATAGTAGAACTTGAGTGACACTGCTGATGACTGTCCGTCTTGTAGCATAATAGTAGAGCTTGAGTGACACTGCTGATGACTGTCCGTCTTGTAACATAATAGTAGAGCTTAAGTGACACTGATGACTGTCCGTCTTGTAGCATAATAGTAGAGCTTGAGTGACACTGCTGATGACTGTCCGTCTTGTAGCATAATAGTAGAGCTTGAGTGACACTACTGATGGTAGTCCGTCTTGTACCATAATAGTAGAGCTTGAGTGACACTACTGAGGGTTCTCCGTTATACAGACAACCAGCGATATACCTGATAAAGTTGTAATAACTGAATTTCCTTTAGTTTACTGACTTTATAGGTTGGTTTTTTAATTGGGCTTAAAACCCAATTAACAAATCAACATTTAACTCTGTATGTCACCTGCTCACCGCCAGTTAAAAATACTTAAATAACATAAGAATAAAGGAGCAGTGCAGTAGAGCTATTACACCATGCTAGGCATGTCCAAGGAACACTGCAGTAGGACTATTACACCATGCTAGGCATGTCCAAGGAACACTGCAGTAGGACTATTACACCATGCTAGGCATGTCCAAGGAACACTGCAGTAGGACTATTACACCATGCTAGGCATATCCAAGGAACACTGCAGTAGGACTATTACACCATGCTAGGCATGTCCAAGGAACACTGCAGTAGGACTATTACACCATGCTAGGCATGTCCAAGGAACACTGCAGTAGGACTATTACACCATGCTAGGCATATCCAAGGAACACTGCAGTAGGACTATTACACCATGCTAGGCATGTCCAAGGAACACTGCAGTAGGACTATTACACCATGCTAGGCATATCCAAGGAACACTGCAGTAGGACTATTACACCATGCTAGGCATGTCCAAGGAACACTGCAGTAGGACTATTACACCATGCTAGGCATGTCCAAGGAACACTGCAGTAGGACTATTACACCATGCTAGGCATGTCCAAGGAACACTGCAGTAGGACTATTACACCATGCTAGGCATGTCCAAGGAACACTGCAGTAGGACTATTACACCATGCTAGGCATGTCCAAGGAACACTGCAGTAGGACTATTACACCATGCTAGGCATGTCCAAGGAACACTGCAGTAGGACTATTACACCATGCTAGGCATGTCCAAGGAACACTGCAGTAGGACTATTACACTATGCTAGGCATGTCCAAGGAACACTGCAGTAGGACTATTACACCATGCTAGGCATGTCCAAGGAACACTGCAGTAGGACTATTACACCATGCTAGGCATGTCCAAGGAACACTGCAGTAGGACTATTACACCATGCTAGGCATGTCCAAGGAACACTGCAGTAGGACTATTACACCATGCTAGGCATGTCCAAGGAACACTGCAGTAGGACTATTACACCATGCTAGGCATGTCCAAGGAACACTGCAGTAGGACTATTACACCATGCTAGGCATGTCCAAGGAACACTGCAGTAGGACTATTACACCATGCTAGGCATGTCCAGTTCACATGTGCCGCCCAGTCTATACAGCTACCCAAAATTCTCGCCCCAGTGAGGCTACCAGGGAGTTTGTTCCACTCACTACAACTCTACTGCCAAACCAGCAATTACCTCTCTTCTTTACTTAATTTATCTCCTCTTTATTTCCATCCTGCATTTTGCTTTTCTCTTTCCCTTGGGAAGTCATGATGGCACATGTTTGGTCTACCCCACTTAAGCTCATTTACCTATTATCAAGAAAAAGCATATTCCACATACTGATTGACTTTCTCCTATGTCAATTTTCTTCCTATCCGCAGATATATCTAGTTTTTAACACGCTGGTCGCCTCCCACCGAGGCAGGGTGACCCGAAAAAGAAAACACCTTCACCATCATTCACACTATCACTGTCTTGACAGAGGAGCGCAGATACGAGTTTAGATGCACCTCCAAACATCAAATATCTCTAACTCATCCTTCAGAGTGTAGGCGCTGTACTTTCCACCTCCAGGACTCAAGTCCGGCTAACCGGTTTCCCGAATCAGTCTATTTATCTATATATATTTGTTCGAGATGGCTGGCAGATGCAGTGTGTGTATCATCCATTCAGCGCTATCTTTTCCCCGTCGTTCTGAAAGTCTCCAAAAAACTGAAGGTAGCAGTTATAAAAAGAAATAAGTTGACTAACCTACTAGAGACAAGTGGTTTGTTGTGTTATATCCGGAGGCTGACTAATGAGTTCCAGTCCTAAGTGAACGACTCAGGTAGTAAATTCTGTTGGTCAATCCCTTAAAAAAAACAAAAGTGTCTCAACGGACTGAGAAGCACTGGTCTTGTTTAGAGTGGCTATTTTCCGGTGGAATTTACAATGTTTATTATCATTCTTCTTTTTCTTTGTCTTTTCTTCTTCTTCTTCTTCTTCTTCTTCTTCTTCTTCTTCTTCTTCTTCTTCTTCTTCTTCTTCTTCTTCTTCTTCTTCTTCTTCTTCTTTCTTCTTCTTCTTCTTCTTATTATTATTATTATTATTATTATTATTATTATTATATTTATTGTTGCTGTAGTTTTTATTATTATAAGAAAGCGATGAACCCGTGCGAGTCACTTAGCATTGAATTTTGCAGGGAAATGGGGTGAAGTGAATGGGAAAAAAATAGGAGGAAATGTAAATGTTAACTAACCATATTTAACCTAACTTGATATACTCTATATAACCTACTCTATAACCTAATACTATAGAACCTACTATGTAACCTAACCTAATATTCTATATAACCAACTCTATAACCTAACCTAATACTCTATATAACCTAACCTAATACTTGGGAACATTATCGACCACATAAATTATTCAGCCTATTAAAACACTGGTTTTATTTCCTATTTTCTAGAGAAAATTGTGAAAATTCAGCGATATTTTTAGCAAATGTTGCGCCGGATGCCTAGAGAATAACTTTTAAGTACCGTTTACCAAAAAAAGGGCAATTTTATCATGTATTTTAAAATCCAGCGTGTTTTAGACCCCATAATTTATCTGAATAGATTAGTTAGACACAATACTCATTTGTACTTCAATAACATCCACTAATTAGGCCTGAAAATTCAACATATTTTTTGCCAAATGCAACATTACACAATCTGGGTTTAAAAAAAAATTGTAATGAGGATCAGCTGAGTTCAAGTCAGGCCAGCTCTGTGTGTGACTATTTTGATGTGATTTGTGCAGTTGAAAAGAACAAAGCCCTGCCACTGGCTGCAACAAGGTTATATAAATTATTCATGTTAGTGTACAGGTGAATTGGAGCCTTAATGACCCGGGTGCAGTTGATAATAACAGTGAACTTGCCCAACACGACCACTCTCAGGTATAACAAATTGTATAAATGATAGTGTGTATGTACACACATGTATATGAATATATACTCTAATGTGCGTATATATAGTAAATATGTTTAAATGTGTTTGCAAATGTAGTTATCATTGTTTATATTTTCCAGCGCCATGTGTTTTGTACAATGTGTTGATTGAATTTCATGTATCAGCAATATTTATGTGTACATAAATTGTAATATGCAGTTAAATTGTAAGACTATGAGGATTATTATGTAATGCTCTTGTAATATGTTTATTCACTTTGCTGCGTGAATTAATTTTTATTAACATGGGTGTAAATACACTGTATATGGCTTTTAAAAATATTTCATTTTTTTCGAGTAATCGAATGGGCAAGAATTGTTCATGCAACTGCATCAATGGTTGTAAGTGTTTTTTTACTATTATTGTTAATTACATACATTAATATAAAACTTTGTCTCATGTCAACACGTTAAGTAAATTACGACATGTTGTAACTATAAAATATTTATATATTGGTTACTGACGTGGTGAGGTGAATTCCTTGATTGTCATTTATACACACAACGGACGACTGATAAACACCTGACAGCAGGTAATATATAAACATTACTGTAAAATGTTTCTTAATACTGTTTACATTTTGAGTGGTGTGGTACCTCTTATTAGGGTAACTAATGTTCTGCATAACTATAGGCTTTCTGCGTCCACAAATAAATGTCACCCATCTCTGTACAAACATTGTATGCTGAAATAAAATTATTATTATTAACTTAGGATTTATGGTAAATGGGTGCCTATGTGACACAGATTGATAAGCGCTTGTATGTGACCACGGAAGAGGCGGTGAGATGACTGGTCGCCGGTACACAGAAAAGGAATAAAACTGAATTTAAAGTGTTATTATAACCACAGTGAAGCTATAAACCCATAAGGGTCGTACAGCACCTGGTCTCATCCGTGAAGAGAAATGTAGCTCCAATTCCTGGGATCAGTAGCTGTCTACAGGGATCAAGGGTAGAATTCACGTTGTGTGGGGGGCAAATTTTGTTTTATTTTAAATTTGTGTTTTAGCGCTTCTATTTGATTATAATAATAATAATAATAATTTAAATTTGTGCTGTATTTTTTTGAAAACCATACAGCAAATAAGTGTGATCTTGAGTAATTCATTTTAATCAAGACTCGATAATTATTACTGTCTAATATTTCATGTTGATTTGAATATGGTTAGGAGAAAACCTCCCCTAGTCTCTAAAAATATTCCCATTAACCATTTCTAACAGTCCTAAAATCATATACAGTCCACACAACTTTAATTTACCATTGTAGCTGGATTTAATGGTAGGTCTAGCTCTTTGTGAGAGTGGTGATGAAGTGGGCATCGAGGGAGTTACAGGCCTGAGACCTACTGTGACTAAGTCCCACTTATCTCACCCAAATTACTTGCCGGAAGTAACTCAATACCCTGCAAACCTCCTGCAGGTAATTTCCCACATATTCCTCCTACACCCATACTGACGTTTGTTGCACACTGCTTGCAAAGGACCCCGTTTCTATTTTTTCCCCATTGTGTCGCTACTTATTGAAGTCTCCATACGCAGTATCGTATTCTTTAACTTGGCTTTCGCTTTGAATACCTTAGTGAAAAGGGTTAAAATAATCATAAAACAAGAAATAACCTTTGTTAAACCGTGTTGAGATTATTTCCCATCACTCATTACCAAGGTGCTGTAATACTACTACTACTACTACTACTACAAATAATAATAATAATAATGTGGAAGATACTTATGCTGCTTGAGCTATTCAGAATGGAGAAAAAATGTGATCTAAATTACTTTGACTATGGAATGATTATTGGTGCTAGACGGGGTGGTTTGAGTATATATCTCAGAAACTGCTGATCTGGCATATTCACGTTCAACACTAGAGTTTACAGGGAATAGTGTCTTGTACGACACTAAAACAAAACATGCTCTCAGTCTTCATCATTTCCGCCATGCAGAACTCTTATCACAGAAGAAGCCTAGCCGTACACTACAGGTGTATCAAATTTTATTGAAATAGAAAATAAAACACTACCATCGTGGGGCAGATTTGTCGTCTTCCATCCTACACCTCCCGCTCGTCTCAAGACAATTGTAAAACTAGGTTTACGCTTCAGGTTTTCTGATGCACCAATAAAACGTATCAGATCTTAAGTTTGCCTAAATTGCTTCACAAGTCCGACGCAACTATGTTAAGTACAACTAAGATTGTCGTATATGCTGCCAGATAGCATTATGGAACTTATGATGAACTTCATAATTTGCATATTCGTTACGCTGGTTAATTAGGATTAAAGCCTATCGAATAGGCAAGGAACATAAAAGTTGCATGTAACCTGTACACTAGATAAGAGTACTTAAACCCTATTTTAGGGATTAACATAAACTTTCAGCAAATATACACTGAGAGGACATAAACCTTACCGTTTATGTGTGTTGGTTACTGAGGTATAAAGCCTATCGACTACACGAGGTTCATTAAGGCTGTATATAGTCTATACACCACCACCTGTTCACTCCTAAAATAGGGATTCAGCTGTTTATATAAACCTAGAGCCATACACCTCTTGGTGTACATATCCTTCCCTTGGGAGTACACTGTATGTATGTGTCGTGCCGAATAGGTAAAACATGCGATTTTGGCTTAAATAGCAACGCTGTTCTTGCCGAATAAGGCCAGCGAAAATTTGTGTACGCATTAATTTCGCAAAAATCATTCTGAACCTAACGAAAAACAAATATTTCATTGTTTGTTTATTATTAAATTATTGAAAACTTATCTAAATATATTTAGTTGGATTAGGCTAAATTAAATTGCACTTGTTATAATAAGGTTAGGTAAGTTTTCTAAGGTTATTTCTGTACAAAATTATTAATTTTTACATTAACATAAATGACAAATTATATCTTTAAACGTATAAGATAAAATCTTTGAAAGGACTTAATTTTAAATGACTTCTTGCAAACTGACCAATTTTACCTATTCGGCACGACGTACACACACACACACACACACACACACACACACACACACATATATATATATATATATATATATATATATATATATATATATATATATATATATATATATATATATATATATATATATATATATATATATATATATATCCAAAGGGATTTCACAAAGATGTGTCACCCTGGTTGGACAAAATGAAGGTGATAGGTATATAGGGGAAAGTAGGCAAATATGTCTTCAACTTTGAGCACGATATAACTCCAACCATTATTTTAAGGTCATATATATAGGTAATGAGTTACTGTTAAGGTATCCAGGGTACGTTTGACGTTATAAGTTATACTGATGAGCTTCAGTATTGGCAGCTCTAGGCGATCAGCATAAAAAATGAGCTATAACGAGCTATCGACAATATAAATTTTACTCTAAATATAACAAATGTACGGTATATATTTAACATAAGTTGTTGGTGTAAACTTTGTTCAGAGTTCTTTGACAAGGTTGGCAGAGGGTGTTGGTAGCCTTGTATGCAGCTGGGGAAAAAAACGAACGGTTAACGGGTTCTGTTATTTTTTCCTCAACGGGGGGAGGGATATATATTATAAAAAAAGGCAATTCTATTTCCCTTCAACAGCTGTTGGTGTTTAGTTCACTGTTTGATGCGAGGCGCTGTTTAGTTCACTGTTTGATGCGAGGCGCCCTGATGAACACTTGTGATCTTAAATTTGCCATGTAAGTAATTTACCAGGCGCTTGACCCCTCCAGGGAGGTTCCTTGATGCTGCTGAGGGGCTCTTGATCTAGGGAATTAGATCTGTGCTCCAGTTCCTTGAATTAAGCCTGAGTACCTTCCATCCCCCTTCCCCACAGGCGCTGTATAATCCCTACGGGTTTAGCGCTCCTCCACGATGATTAATAACCAGGCGCTTGTTAACCGTAAACTAAGTGAAACCAAATCAACTTTTTTTTTTTTTCCCTTGTGACGCTTCTTATTTTTTTCGCGACCTATGTAGTCCTGTCTTTTTATTTTTTTCGTATCTTCGCTAATTAAACGCTATAAATATTTATTACTGGCTATAAATTAAAAAAAAATATATTAAAATTTCGGTCTCCCATCTTGCGTTGACACGCGGTAATTTACTTTACGCACTTTTTTTTATCGATAATATCTCGTTTTCCGGCGAATGTGTGCGACGGAGACTGTAATAGACTCCTGCTGAATGTTCCTACTGCAAACTATTATCTATTTTTTTTTTCAATTTAGGCATTTTGTTTTTTTTTTTTTTTTTTTGTGTTTATTTATTTTAAAGTAGAAATAACTATGACTTTTGGTCGATTGGGGGGGGAGGGGTCGCCCCTCCGGTCTGACTTATGTCAGCTTGTCTGTGTTCTTATATCTGTGAGTATCATGAATGTCGTGACTGTATCTCCTGTGGATCTCCTCTCCTGTAGTTTGAGGTTGCGCTCTTTGTATTTTTTTTTCTGGAGACAAAACAGTTGAATGACTGGATAAGCGGACGAAGGAAGGAATGGACGAGCAAGAGAACGGATGGACGAACAAGAGAACGGATGGACGAACAAGAGAACAGATGGACGAACAAGAGAACGGAGAGACCTATAAGAGAACGGATGGACGAACAAGAGAACGGATGAACGAACAAGAGAACGGATGAACGAACAAGAGAATAGATGGACGAACAAGAGAACGGATGAACGAAGAGAACGGATGAACGAACAAGAGAATAGATGGACGAACAAGAGAACGGATGAACGAAGAGAACGGATGAACGAACAAGAGAATGGATGGACGAACAAGATAACGGATGAACGAACAAGAGAACGGATGGACGAACAAGAGAACGGATGGACGAACAAGAGAACGGATGGACGAACAAGAGAACGGATGGACGAACAAGAGAACGGATGGACGAACAAGAGAACGGATGGACGAACAAGAGAACGGATGGACGAACAAGAGAACGGATGGACGAACAAGAGAACGGATGGACGAACAATAATAATATTAATAAAATAATAATAATAACAGTTCAAGGAACTAGTTCCATTAAAGACACATGAAAGAGTTCAGACCCCTTAAGGGAGGTTTCTTAATGCTAGTGAGAGGTTCTTGATCTAGGAAATTAGATTTGTGTGTTCCAATTCCCTGAATTAAGCCTGAATGCCTTCTATCCCCCTCCCCACACAGACGCTGTATAATCCCTCCAGATTTAGCGCTCCTCATAATAATAATAATAACGAAAGAGCTCAGATTTTTCTGTTCTCTTATATTTTCTCCGCTGTGATTTTTGTTTAATGTTTGTGTTATTATTGTGTGTTAAAACGGAATTATCTGATTATTTTACGTCACTGAATGCTGTTGTTATGTTCATAGTGTAAAACATACAGTGATGTCATTAACAATTTAGAAGTGAAGCCTTGGGTGTTCTTTTTGTCTGTCCCGTGGCTCGATTGCTAGCGCACTCCCCTCACTAAGTGTCAGGGGGTCGATCCCCGGTACGGGTGGAAACATTTGGACGTGTTTCCTTAAGACACCTGCTGTCCCTGTTCACCTATCAGTAAAATAGGTACCTGGGTGTTAGTCGACTAGTGTGGGTCGCATCCTGGGACAAAATTGACTTTGCCCGAAATGCTCTGCATAAGAAGAGGCTTTCTACATAGTAGTATGTCATTGATGTCAGCTAGGACTGTATACCTTGTACATGTACTTGTACAAATAAAGATTATTATTATTATTATTATTATTGTTATTGTTGTTATTATGATGAATTTTTTGGGTTATCCTAGTAGGTGTGATATAAACTTTTGTAATAGATACCGACACATTGATTTAGAACATGTGATCAAACACTAGGACATATGAAAGTCCCAGGACCGAACCGTTTTCTAATATATCCTAGTGTTTGCTCAGCAACAGCCTGGTTGATCAGGCCCTGGTCCACCGCGAGGCCTGGTCATGTACCTGGCCGAGGGAGCGTTGACCCCCAGACAACCTCCAGGTATATGTTAAACTATGTATGATAATTGTACTTATGTGTACCTGTACCTAAATAAGCATCTTCCTCCTTTCTTCCTCCTTCCTTACCTCAGTCCCCCTTCGATATCCCCTACAACCCTCTCTCTCTCTCTCTCTCTCTCTCTCTCTCTCTCTCTCTCTCTCTCTCTCTCTCTCTCTCTCTCTCTCTCTCTATCTTTCTCTCTCTCTCACACACAATATATCTAAGTCAGACTGTAAACTCCTCAGTTTACAATATATCACTGGATCTCGAAAGATACATTCCATATATATATATATATATATATATATATATATATATATATATATATATATATATATATATATATATATATATATATATATATATATTAATTTGGTACACGAGCAGGTGTAATATTTTTAGTGGGAAACATGGTTTTGAAAATGGAAAATTGTCAATGGGGATGCAAAAATTAAGATTATTTTTTGTAACATGATTTTAAAATTGGCAGATGTGGTCTGAAGAATTGACTGTTAAATGTTGGTATTTTTGTATTTTATAACGATATAAATGCTGATGAGAATTATTACCGATTCTACTACTACTATTACTACTACTGTTACTACTATGATTAGTGCTACTACCTTTACTACTACTACTACCACCACCACTATTCTACTACTACCACCACCACTATTCTACTACTACCACCACCACTATTCTACTACTACCAGCACTACTATTACTACTGCTACTGTTATTACTACTACCACTGCCACTAGAACCACTACTACTACTGTTATTACTACTACTACCACTGCCACTACCACCACTACTACTACTGTTATTACTACTACCACTGCCACTACCACCACTACTACTACTACTGTTATTACTACTACTACCACTGCCACTACCACCACTACTACTACTACTGTTATTACTACTACTACCACTGCCACTACCACCACTACTACTACTGTTATTACTACTACCACTGCCACTACCACCACTACTACTACTACTACTGTTATTACTACTACCACTACCACCACTACTACTACTACCACCGACACCACCATTACTACTACTACTACTACTACTACTACTACTAATAATAATAATAATAATAATAATAATTGTTATTGCTGTTAAGAGATAGAGTACAAAAACACGAGCTTAAGCTACACATGGAGGCTTGATACACACCATGTATCCCCCAACAACAGTAACGACAAAGACAGTAACAACGACAAAAACAACAACGACAAGATGCTGTACCCATTGTAGAGGCTTGGGAAGCTGAGAGATATCTCTCACACACACATATATGCTAGGAGTATTTACATGTTTGTCAGTGCTGCTTCACGTCCAATATGGCCGACAAAGTAACCCGTGACGTCATGGGCCAATATTGTTACCACCACATACAGCGACCACTGCCTATAGTTGCCACCACATAAAGCGAACACTTCTTATAGAGAGACCATTGCCTATATTGAGCGTTAGTGAGCGCCGCACTGCACAGGCTGCAGCGCTCACTGCACAGGCTGCAACATCCAGAACAATATTTTATTCCTACAGCAGAATATAGCGACGTTTTTATGGCAATAGCAAAAAAAATGTATATAAAATAAAATATAACAAAAGCGAGACAAAAATCTAATATACAGAGCTGGACCTCTGTTGTAACTGTGTCCGTCACACACACACGCACACACACACACACACACACACACACACACACACACACACACAGAAGAGGTATGATAAAGCTCATGGAGCGGGAAGGGTGACCGAGTAGCGGCCAGTGAACAGGCGGGGCCAGGAGCTGTGACTCGACCCCTGCAACCACAACTAGGTGAGTACACACACACACACATACATACACACACACACTAACACACACACACACACACACACACACATACACACAACGTGCACACACACACACAACGTGCACACACACACACACAACGTGCACACACACACACACAACGTGCACACACACACACACAACGTGCACACACACAGCTTCCTGGCCAGGAGCATTATGGGTAATTTTAACTTGTAAACAAAATAATTCTCTCTCTCTCTCTCTCTCTCTCTCTCTTCTCTCTCTCTCTCTCTCTCTCTCTCTCTCTCTATCTATCTATCTATCTATCTCAGCCAATGCGCTCTCCCGCTTTCATCCGCTTTTTTTTTTTTTTACCTTTCAACGTGCGGTGCGCGCGCATGTAGGCCTGTAATCCCCCTCCCCTCTCCCCCCTCTCCCCTCCACCACTCCCTTTCCCTCCTTCCCCCTCTCCCTGCCCCTCCACCACTCCCCCTCCCTTCGCCACCGACGCCGCCACCCACCAACGCCCACAAAGCGGGTGTGGGCGTGGGGGGTGTGGGGGTGTGGGCGTGCGGGGGAGGGAAGGGGTTAATCAGACGATGTGAAAGGGTCGAACAGGAGTTTACCCCATCTCCTCTTCCTCGAATCAAACCACACTGTCCCCGTTACAACACATAGTGTGGCCCCTGCGGTTTTAACGCTTCCAAACAAATAATAACAATAATAATCATTATACTTGTGTACGTACATTGGTTGGTACGTGTATACGTACGTACGTACCGTTTATGCGGAGTGACTGTGTTCTGGGGGGATTTGCTGGGGCAGGAAAGGGGGGAGGACCTCTATCTCTCTCTTTTCTCTCTCTCGCTCTCACTCTCTCGCTCGCTTTCGCCCTTGTGGCCATTGGTAGTAAGGGTGGTTATTGGTGGAGGTGTGGCTGCAAGGGCGTAACGCGCGGAGCTACAGTGTGTGTCAGAATGTGTATGTGTGTGTGCATCTGTACGTGTGTGTTTTGTGTATATGTGTGTGTGTGCATCTGTACGTTGTGTGTTTTGTGTATATGTGTGTGTGTGTGTGTGTTGTGTATGTGTTGTGTATATATATATATATATATATATATATATATATATATATATATATATATTATATATATATATATATATATATATATATATATATATATAAGTGTGTGTGTGTGTGTGTATGTGCATGTATATATGTGCGTGTAATGTATTTGTGTGTGTGTTTCTGTGTGTGTGCGTGTTGTGTGTGTGTGCGTGTGTTGTGTATGTGCTATGTTTAACATACAATATGTGCTTCTCTTGCCTCATCTTCCTGTTCCTCTGAAGTGTAAGCACATGAAAGCACACAGGTTTTTATTTCCTATTTTCACTGGGGTAATTTTTTCATATTTGCAATCACGTGATTTCTTCCATATATATATATATATATATATATATATATATATATATATATATATATATATATATATATATATATATATATATATATGTATGTATGTCGTGCCGAATAGGTAAAACTGGTCAGTTAGCAAGAACTCATTTAAAATTAAGTCCTTTCTAAAATTTTCTCATGCGTTTTAAGATTTTTTTTCATTTATGTTAATGTAAAAAATTAATAATTTTGTACCAAAAGAACCTTATAATAATAATAATAATAATAATAATAATAATAATAATAATAATAATAATAATATCTTTATTTACTACAAGTACATGTACAAGGTATACAGACCATAGCTGACATCAATGACATACTGCTATATAGAAAGCCCCCTTGTTACCTTTGATATACCTTTGAAGAGTTTCGAGAGTTTATCTACTCTCTGAGCCCGGCCATGGGCCAGGCTCGTCTGGTGCTTGCCTGGTCAACCAGGCTGTTGCTGCTGGAGGCCCGCTGCCCCACATATCCATCACAGCCTGGTTGATCTGGCACCCGATGAAGATACTTGTCCAGTTTCCTCTTGAAGGCTTCTACACTGGTTCCAGCGATGTTTCGGATATCTTCTGGTAAGATGTTGAATAGTCTGGGACCCCGGATGTTAATACAGTGCTCCCGTATTGTCCCCACCGCACCCCTGCTCCTCACTGGGTTTATTTTACACTTTCTCCCATATCTCTCACTCCAGTATGTTGTTATGGCAGTGTGCAGATTTGGGACCAGGCCCTCAAGTACTTTCCAAGTATATATTATCATGTATCTCTCTCTCCTCCGCTCCAATGAGTACATGTTCAAGACTTGAAGGCGTTCCCAATAATTTAGATGTTTCAATGGCTCAGTGTGAGCCGTAAACGATCTCTGAATTTGTTCCAGCTCTAATATTTCTCCTGCTCTGAACGGGGCCGTCAGCACGACATACAAAATACTGCGGGGAATCGACAAGGTAGACAGTGACAGGATGTTCCAGAGAGGGAATACAGAAACAAGGGGACACAACTGGAAGCTGAAGACTCAGATGAGTCAAAGGGATGTTAGGAAGCATTTCTTCAGCCACAGAGTAGTCAGGAAGTGGAATAGTTTTGAGAAAGATATAGTGGAGGCGGGAACCATACACAGTTTTAAGACGAGGTATGATAAAGCTCATGGAGCAGGGAGAGCAGAGACCCAGTAGCGGACAGCGAAGAGGCGGGGCCAGGAGCTGAGTCTCGACCCCTGCAACCACAATTAGGTGAGTACAATTAGGTGAGTACAGAGCAGTATTCTAAGTGAGGGAGCACTAGCGATTTGAATAGTGTCACCATCGGCATTATTTCCCTTGTTTTGAAAGTTCTCAATACCCACCCCGTCATCTTCCTGGCTGTTGTGATCTTTGTCTTGTTATGGTCTTTAAAAGACAGATCAGCAGACATATATGTTACCTAATGTTACCTATGCTGAGTATTTCCCGCAAAATAGGTTGGTGTCCCGGGATGCGACCCACACCAGTCCACTAACACCCAGGTACCCATTTTACTGATGGGTGAACATAGACAACAGGTGTAAAGAAACACGCCCAATGTTTCTACCCTGGCTGGGAATCGAACCCAGACCCTAGCCGTGTGAAGCGAGAGTTTTAGCCACCAGAGCCCATAGAAAACTTACCTAACCATATTATAACAAGTGCAATTTAATTTAGCCTAATCCAACTAAATATATTTTAGATAAGTTGACAGTAATTTAATAATAAACAAACACAATGAAATATATATTTTTTCGTTAGCCTCAGAATGAATTTTGCGAACTTAGTGCATACACAAATTTTCGCTTACCTTATTCCACAAGAAGAGCATTGCTATTTAAGCCAAAATGGCAAGTTTTACTTATTCGGCACCACACACACACACACACACACACAATATATATATATATATATATATATATATATATATATATATATATATATATATATATATATATATATATATATATATATATATATATATATATACCAGGGTACAGGTAGGAATTGAACTCACGGCAAGTGAGTCGTAAAACTAAAATAGTTAGGTAACATATATGATGTGGTAGTAAGATTTGAAGGTTATTTTAGGTGATGTAGAGTAAAAGATGTGAGGGTGGTGGTGGTGAAGGCAACAACGGTGTCTTAATATTACTCATTTGCTTTCTGAACGTTGGTGATGTCACACAGGTGACGTCGGTGATGTCACACAGGTGACGTCTGTGATGCTACACAGGTGACGTCGGTGATGCTACACAGGTGACGTCGGTGATGTCACACAGGTGTCACCCTCAAGGGTACACTGACCTACACCTGGTGACATCACATTAGTGTAAGACACACGGTCAGTAATTAACAAGCTTTATTAAAGGAAGGTACAGCCAGAGCTGCCACCTTCACCACTCTGTTTTCACAGACATCAACACTGGTGAAAGATGGGGTGGAGAGGGTGGAAGACGGGGTGGAAGACGGTGGAGAGGGTGAAAGACGGGGTGGAAGACGCGGTGGAAGACGGTGGAGAGGGTGAAAGACGGGGTGGAAGACGGTGGAGAGGGTGAAAGACGCGGTGGAAGACGGTGGAGAGGGTGAAAGACGGGTGGAAGACGGTGGAGAGGGTGAAAGACGGGGTGGAAGACGGTGGAGAGGGTGAAAGACGGGGTGGAAGACGGTGGAGAGGGTGAAAGACGCGGTGGAAGACGGTGGAGAGGGTGAAGGACGGGGTGGAAGACGGTGGAGAGGGTGAAAGACGGGGTGGAAGACGGTGGAGAGGGTGAAAGACGGGGTGGAAGACGGTGGAGAGGGTGAAAGACGGGGTGGAAGACGGTGGAGAGGGTGAAAGACGGGGTGGAAGACGGTGGAGAGGGTGAAAGACGGGGTGGAGAGGGTGGAAGACGCGGTGGAAGACGGTGGAGAGGGTGGAAGACAGGGTGGAAGACGGTGGAGAGGGTGAAAGACGGGTGGAGAGGGGGAAGACGGTGGAAGACGGTGGAGAGGGTGGAAGACGCGGTGGAAGACGGTGGAGAGGGTGAAAGACGGGGTTGAAGACGGTGGAGAGGGTGAAAGACGGGTGGAAGACGGTGGAGAGGGTGAAAGACGGTGGAGAGGGTGGAAGACGGGTGGAGAGGGAGGGTGAAAGACGGGTGGAGAGGGTGGAAGACGCGGTGGAAGACGGTGGAGAGGGTGGAAGACGCGGTGGAAGACGGTGGAGAGGGTGAAAGACGGGGTGGAAGACGGTGGAGAGGGTGAAAGACGGGGTGGAGAGGGTGGAAGACGCGGTGGAAGACGGTGGAGAGGGTGGAAGACAGGGTGGAAGACGGTGGAGAGGGTGAAAGACGGGGTGGAGAGGGTGGAAGACGCGGTGGAAGACGGTGGAGAGGGTGGAAGACAGGGTGGAAGACGGTGGAGAGGGTGAAAGGGGGGTGGAGAGGGTGGAAGACGCGGTGGAAGACGGTGGAGAGGGTGGAAGACGCGGTGGAAGACGGTGAGAGGGTGGAAGACGGTGGAAGACGGTGGAGAGGTGGAAGAGGGTGGAAGACGTGAAGGGTGGAAGACGGTGGGGGGTGGAAGACGGTGGAGAGGGTGGAAGACAGGGTGGAAGACGGTGGAGAGGGTGAAAGACGGGGTGGAGATGGTGGAAGACGCGGTGGAAGACGGTGGAGAGGGTGGAAGACGCGGTGGAAGACGGTGGAGAGGGTGGAAGACGCGGTGGAAGACGGTGGAGAGGGTGGAAGACGGGGTGGAAGACGGTGGAGAGGGTGGAAGACAGGGTGGAAGACGGTGGAGAGGGTGAAAGACGGGGTGGAGAGGGTGGAAGACGGTGGAGAGGGTGGAAGACGCGGTGGAAGACGGTGGAGAGGGTGGAAGACGGTGGAGAGGGTGGAAGACGGTGGAGAGGGTGGAAGACGGTGGAGAGGGTGGAAGACGGTGGAGAGGGTGGAAGACGGGGTGGAAGACGGTGGAGAGGGTGGAAGACGGTGGAGAAGGTGGAAGAGGGTGGAAGACAGGGTGCAAGTTGGTGGAGAGGGTGGTAGACAGGGTGGAAGACGGTGGAGAGGGTGGAAGACAGGGTGGAGAGGGTGGAAGACTGGGAGGAGAGGGTGGAAGACGGGGAGGAGAGGGTGGAAGACGGGGTGGAGAGGGTGGAAGACGGGGTGGAGAGGGTGGAAGGAGGAGAGGGTGGAAGACGGGTGGAGAGGGTGGAAGACGGGTGGAGAGGTGGAAGACGGGTGGAGAGGGTGAAGGAGAGGGTGAGAAGGGTGGAAGACGGTGGAGAGGGTGGAAGACGGGTGGAGAGGGTGGAAGACGGGTGGAGAGGGTGGAAGACGGGGGGAGAGGGTGGAAAGACGGGTGAGAGGGTGAAGAGGTGGAGAGGGTGGAAATCGGGTGGAGAGGGTGGAAGACGGGTGGAAGACGGTGGAGAGGGTGGAGAGGGTGGAAGACGGTGGAGAGGGTGAAAGACGGGGTGGAGAGGTGGAAGAAGGGTGGAAACGGGGGGAGAGGGTGGAAGACGGGGTGGAGAGGGTGAAAGACGGGGTGGAGAGGGTGGAAGAGAGGGTGGAAGACGGGGTGGAGAGGGTGGAAGACGGGGTGGAGAGGGTGAAAGACGGGGTGCAGAGGGTGGAAGACGGGGTGGAGAGGGTGGAAGACGGGGTGGAGAGGGTGGAAGACGGGGTGGAGAGGGTGGAAGACGGGGTGGAGAGGGTGGAAGACGGGGTGCAGAGGGTGAAAGACGGGGTGGAGAGGGTGGAAGACGGGATGGAGAGGGTGGAAGACGGGGTGGAGAGGGTGGAAGACGGGGTGGAGAGGGTGGAAGACGGGGTGGAGAGGGTGGAAGACATGTCACAAGTGACGTCAGACATGTCACGAATGTCACAAGTGACGTCAGTCATGTCACGAGTGTCACAAGTGTTGTGACACAGGTGTCACAATCACGTAACATACACCTCCTTGTGCTTCACAAGGTCACAGATTAGATACCGTGCTCCCCCCCCCACACACACACAAACCGATGTACACATACGCTAATGCACACACCGAATGGTCTTTATTGCAAGGTGTCCAATATTAATGGTCTTTATTGCAAGGTGTCCACCATCAGTGGTCCTTATTGCAAGGTGTCCACCATCAGTGGTCTTTATTACAAGGTGTCCACCATCAGTGGTCTTTATTGCAAGGTGTCCACCATCAGTGGTCTTTATTGCAAGGTGTCCACCATCAGTGGTCTTTATTGCAAGGTGTCCACCATCAGTGGTCTTTATTGCAAGGTGTCCACCATCAGTGGTCTTTATTGCAGGTGTCCATCAGCAGTGGTCTTTATTGTAAGGTGTCCACCAAGCAGTAAATAGGTACCGGAATGTTAGGTAACCCATACGGGTTTAGCGCTTCTAAGCAACTAAATTAAGTGTAGGTGTGTGGTGTAGGTTCCTTTGTGATGTAGGTTCCTGTGTGGTGTAGGTTCCTGTGTGATGTAGGTTCCTGTGTGATGTAGGTTCCTGTATGATGTAGGTTCCTGTGTGATGTAGGTTCCTGTATGATGTAGGTTCCTGTATGATGTAGGTTCCTGTGTGGTGTAGGTTCCTGTGTGATGTAGGTTCCTGTGTGATGTAGGTTCCTGTGTGGTGTAGGTTCCTGTGTGATGTAGGTTCCTGTGTGATGTAGGTTCCTGTGTGATGTAGGTTCCTGTGTGATGTAGGTTCCTGTATGATGTAGGTTCCTGTGTGATGTAGGTTCCTGTGTGATGTAGGTTCCTGTGTGATGTAGGTTCCTGTGTGATGTAGGTTCCTGTGTGATGTAGGTTCCTGTATGATGTAGGTTCCTGTGTGATGTAGGTTCCTGTGTGATGTAGGTTCCTGTGTGGTGTAGGTTCCTGTGTGATGTAGGTTCCTGTGTGATGTAGGTTCCTGTATGATATAGGTTCCTGTGTGATGTAGGTTCCTGTATAATGTAGGTTCCTGTGTGGTGTAGGTTCCTGTGTGATGTAGGTTCCTGTGTGATGTAGGTTCCTGTGTGGTGTAGGTTCCTGTGTGATGTTTTCCTGTATGATGTAGGTTCCTGTATGATGTAGGTTCCTGTGTGATGTAGGTTCCTGTGTGGTGTAGGTTACTGTGTGGTGTAGGTTCCTGTATGATGTAGGTTCCTGTGTGATGTAGGTTCCTGTGTGATGTAGGTTCCTGTGTGATGTAGGTTCCTGTGTGATGTAGGTTCCTGTATGATGGTGAGGTTCCTGTGTGATGTAGGTTCCTGTGTGATGTAGGTTCCTGTGTGTGTAGGTTCCTGTGTGATGTAGGTTCCTGTGTGATGTAGGTTCCTGTATGATATAGGTTCCTGTGTGATGTAGGTTCCTGTATAATGTAGGTTCCTGTGTGATGTAGGTTCCTGTGTGATGTAGGTTCCTGTGTGATGTAGGTTCCTGTGTGATGTAGGTTCCTGTGTGTGTAGGTTCCTGTATGATGTAGGTTCCTGTGTGATGTAGGTTCCTGTGTGATGTAGGTTCCTTGTAGTTCTGTGTGATGTAGGTTCCTGTGTGATGTAGGTTCCTGTGTGTGTAGGTTCCTGTGTGTAGTCTGATGTAGGTTCCTGTGTGATGTAGGTTCCTGTGTGATGTAGGTTCCTGTGTGATGTAGGTTCCTGTGTGATGTAGGTTCCTGTGTGTGTAGGTTCCTGTGTGATGTAGGTTCCTGATTGTAGGTTCCTGTGTGATGTAGGTTCCTGTGTGATGTAGGTTCCTGTGTGGTGTAGGTTCCTGTGTGGTGTAGGTTCCTGTATGATGTAGGTTCCTGTGTGATGTAGGTTCCTGTGTGATGTAGGTTCCTGTGTGATGTAGGTTCCTGTGTGATGTAGGTTCCTGTGTGATGTAGGTTCCTGTGTGATGTAGGTTCCTGTGTGATGTAGGTTCCTGTATGATGTAGGTTCCTGTGTGATGTAGGTTCCTGTGTGATGTAGGTTCCTGTGTGGTGTAGGTTCCTGTGTGATGTAGGTTCCTGTGTGATGTAGGTTCCTGTGTGATAGGTTCCTGTGGTGTGTTCCTGTGTGATGTAGGTTCCTGTGTGATGTAGGTTCCTGTGGATGTAGGTTCCTGTGTGATGTAGGTTCCTGTGATGGTTCCTGTGTGTGTAGGTTCCTGTGTGATGTAGGTTCCTGTGTGATGTAGGTCTCTGTGTGATGTAGGTTCCTGTGTGTGTGAGGTTCCTGTGTGATGTAGGTTCCTGTGTGATGTAGGTTCCTGTGTGGTGTAGGTTCCTGTGTGATGTAGGTTCCTGTGTGGTGTAGGTTCCTGTATGATGTAGGTTCCTGTGTGATGTAGGTTCCTGTGTGATGTAGGTTCCTGTGTGATGTAGGTTCCTGTGATGTAGGTTCCGTGTAGGTTCCTGTGTGATGTAGGTTCCTGTGTGTGTAGGTTCCTGTGTGTGTAGGTTCCTGTGTGATGTAGGTTCCTGTGTGATGTAGGTTCCTGTGTGTAGGTTCTGTTGATGTAGGTTCCTGTGTGATGTAGGTTCCTGTGATGTAGGTTCTGTGTGTTAGGTTCCTGTGTGTGTGTGGTTCCTGTGTGATGTAGGTTCCTGTGTGAGTGTAGGTTCCTGTTGATGATGTGGTGGTTCCTGTGTGATGTAGGTTCCTGTGTGATGTAGGTTCCTGTGTGTGTAGGTTCCTGTGTGATGTGGTTTCCGTGTGATGTAGGTTCCTGTGTGGTGTAGGTTCCTGTGTGGCTGTAGGTTCCTGTGTGATGTAGGTTCCTGTGTGATGTAGGTTCCTGTGTGATGTAGGTTCCTGTGTGATGTAGGTTCCTGTGTGATGTAGGTTCCTGTGTGATGTAGGTTCCTGTGTGATGTAGGTTCCTGTCTGCTGTAGGTTCCTGTGTGATGTAGGTTCCTGTGTGATGTAGGTTCCTGTGTGATGTAGGTTCCTGTGTGATGTAGGTTCCTGTCTGCTGTAGGTTCCTGTGTGATGTAGGTTCCTGTGTGATGTAGGTTCCTGTGTGATGTAGGTTCCTGTGTGATGTAGGTTCCTGTCTTAGTCTTTTCCCCTTTTATTCTTGTAATCAGTGTTACGTCACGGGTAAATAGTGCTACGTCACGGGTAAACAGTTTTACGTCACATGTAAATAGTGTTACGTCACGGGTAAATAGTGTTACGTCACGGGTAAATAGTGTTAAGTCACATATAAATAGTGCTACGTCACGGGCATACAGTTTTACGTCACATGTAAATAGTGTTACGTCACGGGTAGTGTTACGTCACATGTAAATAGTGTTACGTCACGGGTAAATAGTGTTGCGTCACTGGTAAACAGCTGATACATTCAGTATGGTTTCCTCTTACAGATAATCTACAATAACAGTAGCAGTGCTAGAACTGATCCTTGAGGGACCCCGCTTGTTGCCCTTTCCATCCTGTCTTCTTTACCACTCTGCCTGTGTGTGTGTACTTACCTAATTGTGGTTGCAGGGGTCGATTCATAGCTCCTGGCCCCGCCTCTTCACTGATCGCTACTAATTCCACTCTCTCCCTGCTTCATGAGGTTTTATCATACCTCTTCTTAAAGCTGTGTATGATTCCTGCCTCCACTACACCACTCCCCAGACTGTGTGTGTGTGTGTATGTTTGAGTGTGTGTGTGTATGTTTGTGTGTTTGTATGTGTGTGTGTGTTTGTGTGTTTGTATGTGTGTGTGTGTATGTGTGTGTGTTTGAGTGTGTGTGTGTGTGTGTGTGTGTGTGTATGTTTGAGTGTGTGTGTATGTTTGTGTGTTTGTATGTGTGTGTGTTTGTGAGTTTGTATGTGTGTGTGTGTATGTGTGTGTGTTTGAGTGTGTGTGTGTGTGTGTGTGTATTGCAGGAGGGGTTGGGGTGAGTGACCTATCGGAGGGAGGGAGTTGCCAATGTAGAGAGGGAGGGGGAGGGAGTTCCCTCCCTCCCCCTTGGTTACGGGGGGTTGAAGGGGAAATTGGAGGTAGGGAAGACGAGAGTGAGGGAGGATTAGAGGGGGAGGGGGAGGGAGAGGTACAGAGGAGAATGAAGGTTGGGAGGGAGTAAGAGAGAGAGATGGAGGGAGAGAGAGAGGGGAAGAAGTGAGGATTGGAGGGATAAAGATGGAGATGGAGGCGTGGTGCTAAGAAGCTGGATGACGAGAGGGAGGAAGGAAGGAAGGGGAGATCGGAGGGAGGGAGGAATGATGGAGGGGGAAGGAAGAATGGAGGGAGGGAAGGATGGATGGAGGAGGGACGGAAGACTGGAGTTAGGGAAGGATGGAGGGAAGGATGAAGGAAGGGAGGGGTTAAAGGAAGGAAGGGAGAGAGGGAAGAAAAGAAAGGAAGAGCGGGAGGGAGGGAAGGTAGAAAAGGAAATAGGGAAGAGAGAGAGAGAGAAGTAAAGAAAGGAGGGAGGGAAAGGACGGAAGGAAGGGAGGGAATGAAGGAAGGGAGAGAAGGAAGGAAGGGAAGGAAGGAAGGAAGGGAAGAAAGGAAGGAGGATAAAAGAGAGAAGAAAGTATCAAGTCACTACTAACTGTTAATATCCTTTGATATTGTTGTTTTCTTCTCTGTTTATGTCTTGTCTGTCTTTGTTACTGTCTTTGTCAGACTGTCTTTGTTAGTCTCTTTGTTACTGTCTTTGTCAGTCTGTCTTTGTTACGGTCTTTGTCAGTCTGTCTTTGTTACTGTCTTTGTCAGTCTGTCTTTCTTACTGTCTTTGTCAGTCTGTCTTTGTTACTGTCTTTGTCAGACTGTTTTTGTTATTGTCTTTGTCAGTCTGTCTTTGTTACTGTCTTTGTCAGTCTGTCTTTGTTACTGTGTTTGTCAGTCTGTCTTTGTTACTGTCTTTGTCAGTCTGTCTTTGTTACTGTGTTTGTCAGTCTGTCTTTGTTACTGTCTTTGTCAGTCTGTCTTTGTTACTGTCTTTGTCAGTCTGTCTTTATTACTGTCTTTGTCAGTCTGTCTTTGTTACTGTCTTTGTCAGTGGCTTCGTTACTGTCTTTGTCAGTCTGTCTTTGTTATAATAATAATAATGATCGGTATCCCTCGTTATAATAATAATAATGATCGATATCCCTTGTTATAATAATAATAATGATCGGTATCCCTCGTTATAATGATAATAATGATCAGTATCCCTCGTTATAATAATAATAATGATCAGTATACCTCGTTATAATAATAATGATCGGTATCCCTT
This sequence comes from Cherax destructor, assembly GCA_009830355.1. Classification (NCBI taxonomy): domain Eukaryota; kingdom Metazoa; phylum Arthropoda; class Malacostraca; order Decapoda; family Parastacidae; genus Cherax; species Cherax destructor. The sequence goes on from WNWK01001297.1 coordinate 44,135, forward strand.
GTTATAATAATAATAATGATAGGTATCCCTCGTTATAATAATAATAATGATTAGTATCCCTCGTTATAATAATAATGATCGGTATCCCTCGTTATAATAATAATGATCGGTATCCCTCGTTATAATAATAAAGATCGGTATCCCTCGTTATAATAGTAATGAACGGTATCCCTCGTTATAATAATAATGATCGGTATCCCTCGTTATAATAATAATGATCGGTATCCCTCGTTATAATAATGATCGGTATCCCTCGTTATAATAGTAATGAACGGTATCCCTCGTTATAATAATAATGAACGGTATCCCTCGTTATAATAGTAATGAACGGTATTCCTCGTTATAATAATAATGATAGGTATCCCTCGTTATAATAATGATAGGTATCCCTCGTTATAATAATAATAATCGGTATCCCTCGTTATAATAATAATAATAATAATAATGATCGGTATCCCTCGTTATAATAATAATGATCGGTATCCCTCGTTATAATAATATTAATGATAGGTATCCCTCGTTATAATAATAATGAACGGTATCCCTCGTGATAATAATAATAATGATCGGTATCCCTCGTTATAATAATAATAGGTATCCCTCGTTATAATAATAATAGGTATCCCTCGTTATAATAATAATAATGATAGGTATCCCTCGTTATAATAATAATGATAGGTATCCCTCGTTATAATAATAATGATAGGTATCCCTCGTTATAATAATAATGATCGGTATCCCTCGTTATAATAATAATGATAGGTATCCCTCGTTATAATAGTAATGAACGGTATCCCTCGTTATAATAGTAATGAACGGTACCCTTCGTTATAATAATAATAATAATAATAATAATGTTTGGACACAAAAGTGTACACTTAACGTTTCTCCTCTTGTATATAACTCAGAATTATATACGCTTGGGGGGGAGGGGGTGTTTTTGAGTGGGATTACTCTACTGAAAAAAAATCACACCTGCTCTAAAAATAAAATGTGTGGATATGGGGGTTGTCAGCCACAGATGTGTCCTTTTTTTTGGGTTGTTAACGAATGCTTACGCTGTGTGTGATCGCCAAGTTGTGGTGACGGGGAAAAGGGGGGTCGAGGCGCCGCTCCTAGCAGCCTATGTCTCTCCTCTTATGTTGGAAGTCGTGTAAAATACCGACAGGTTGAAGATTAAGAGACATGTGCAACAGTTGGGTATCTTTATTGTTGAAACGTTTCGCCCACATAATAGGCTTCTTCAGAGGCAGCAGGTGCAGTGAAATAAAGATGATGGAATCAGTCCATCAACCTTCGATAAAAAGTATTTGAGGTGGTCAGTCCCTCAGCCTGGAGAAGAGTTCAGCACCATGGTCTGTGTGAGGGCTCTGACCCTGCTGAGGTGATGGTGTTGTGTTGGTAGTAACTGAGAACACACCTGCTGAGGTGATGGTGTAGTGTTGGTAGTAACTGAGAACACACCTGCTGAGGTGATGGTATAGTGTTGGTAGTAACTGAGAACACACCTGCTGAGGTGATGGTGTTGTGTTGGTAGTAACTGAGAACACACCTGCTGAGGTGATGGTGTTGTGTTGGTAGTAACTGAGAACACACCTGCTGAGGTGATGGTGTTGTGTTGGTAGTAACTGAGAACAAACCTGCTGAGGTGATGGTGTAGTGTTGGTAGTAAGTGAGAACACACCTGCTGAGGTGATGGTGTTGTGTTGGTAGTAACTGAGAACACACCTGCTGAGGTGATGGTGTTGTGTTGGTAGTAACTGAGAACACACCTGCTGAGGTGATGGTGTAGTGTTGGTAGTAACTGAGAACACACCTGCTGAGGTGATGGTGTAGTGTTGGTAGTAACTGAGAACACACCTGCTGAGGTGATGGTGTAGTGTTGGTAGTAACTGAGAACACACCTGCTGAGGTGATGGTGTTGTGTTGGTAGTAACTGAGAACACACCTGCTGAGGTGATGGTGTAGTGTTGGTAGTAACTGAGAACACACCTGCTGAGGTGATGGTGTGTATTGGTAGTAACTGAGAACACACCTGCTGAGGTGATGGTGTAGTGTTGGTAGTAACTGAGAACACACCTGCTGAGGTGATGGTGTGTGTTGGTAGTAACTGAGAACACACCTGCTGAGGTGATGGTGTTGTGTTGGTAGTAACTGAGAACACACCTGCTGAGGTGATGGTGTTGTGTTGGTAGTAACTGAGAACACACCTGCTGAGGTGATGGTGTAGTGTTGGTAGTAACTGAGAACACACCTGCTGAGGTGATGGTGTTGTGTTGGTAGTAACTGAGAACACACCTGCTGAGGTGATGGTGTTGTGTTGGTAGTAACTGAGAACACACCTGCTGAGGTGATGGTGTAGTGTTGGTAGTAACTGAGAACACACCTGCTGAGGTGATGGTGTTGTGTTGGTAGTAACTGAGAACACACCTGCTGAGGTGATGGTGTAGTGTAGGTAGTAGCTGAGAACACACCTGCTGAGGTGAAGGTGTTGTGTAGGTAGTAGCTGAGAACACACCTGCTGAGGTGAAGGTGTTGTGTTGGTAGTAGCTGAGAACACACCTGCTGAGGTGATGGTGTTGTGTTGGTAGTAACTGAGAACACACCTGCTGAGGTGAAGGTGTTGTGTAGGTAGTAGCTGAGAACACACCTGCTGAGGTGAAGGTGTTGTGTTGGTAGTAGCTGAGAACACACCTGCTGAGGTGATGGTGTTGTGTTGGTAGTAACTGAGAACACACCTGCTGAGGTGAAGGTGTTGTGTAGGTAGTAGCTGAGAACACACCTGCTGAGGTGAAGGTGTTGTGTTGGTAGTAGCTGAGAACACACCTGCTGAGGTGATGGTGTATGTGGTAGTAACTGAGAACACACCCTGCTGAGGTGAAGGTGTTGTGTAGGTAGTAGCTGAGAACACACCTGCTGAGGTGATGGTGTTGTGTTGGTAGTAACTGAGAACACACCTGCTGAGGTGATGGTGTAGTGTAGGTAGTAACTTAGAACACACCTGCTGAGGTGAAGGTGTTGTGTAGGTAGTAGCTGAGAACACACCTGCTGAGGTGAAGGTGTTGTGTTGGTAGTAGCTGAGAACACACCTGCTGAGGTGATGGTGTTGTGTTGGTAGTAGCTGAGAACACACCTGCTGAGGTGATGGTGTTGTGTTGGTAGTAACTGAGAACACACCTGCTGAGGTGAAGGTGTTGTGTTGGTAGTAACTGAGAACACACCTGCTGAGGTGAAGGTGTTGTGTAGGTAGTAGCTGAGAACACACCTGCTGAGGTGACCTACTTTGTGAAGTGTTTCAAGCTGAGGTTGGAACATCTTCATCTGGCTTACACCTATTAAAATGACTAGGAACCACAACATCCTCACCCATCCTTCAGAGTACAGGCACTATACTTCCCACCTCCAGAACTACAACATCCTCGCTCATCCTTCAGAGTACAGGCACTGTACTTCCCACCTACAGAACTACAACATCCTCACCCATCCTTCAGAGTACAGGCACTATACTTCCCACCTCCAGAACTACAACATCCTCACCCATCCTTCAGAGTGCAGGCACTGTACTTCCCACCTCCAGAACTACAACATCCTCACCCATCCTTCAGAGTACAGGCACTGTACTTCCCACCTCCAGAACTACAACATCCTCACCTATCCTTCAGAGTACAGGTACTATACTTCCCACCTCCAGAACTACAACATCCTCACCCATCCTTCAGAGTACAGGTACTATACTTCCCACCTCCAGAACTACAACATCCTCACCCATCCTTCAGAGTACAGGCACTGTACTTCCCACCTCCAGAACTACAACATCCTCACCCATCCTTCAGAGTGCAGGCACTGTACTTCCCACCTCCAGAACTACAACATCCTCACCCATCCTCACCCATCCTTCAGAGTACAGGTACTATACTTCCCACCTCCAGAACTACAACATCCTCACTCATCCTTCAGAGTACAGGCACTGTACTTCCCACCTCCAGAACTACAACATCCTCACCCATCCTTCAGAGTACAGGCACTGTACTTCCCACCTCCAGAACTACAACATCCTCACCTATCCTTCAGAGTACAGGTACTATACTTCCCACCTCCAGAACTACAACATCCTCACCCATCCTTCAGAGTACAGGTACTATACTTCCCACCTCCAGAACTACAACATCCTCACTCATCCTTCAGAGTACAGGCACTGTACTTCCCACCTCCAGAACTACAACATCCTCACCCATCCTTCAGAGTGCAGGCACTGTACTTCCCACCTCCAGAACTACAACATCCTCACCCATCCTTCAGAGTACAGTCACTATACTTCCCACCTCCAGAAATACAACATCCTCACCCATCCTTCAGAGTACAGGCACTGTACTTCCCACCTCCAGAACTACAACATCCTCACTCATCCTTCAGAGTACAGGCACTGTACTTCCCACCTCCAGAACTACAACATCCTCACCCATCCTTCAGAGTACAGGCACTGTACTTCCCACCTCCAGAACTACAACATCCTCACCCATCCTTCAGAGTACAGGTACTATACTTCCCACCTCCAGAACTACATCCTCACCCATCCTTCAGAGTACAGGCACTGTACTTCCCACCTCCAGAACTACAACATCCTCACCCATCCTTCAGAGTACAGGCACTGTACTTCCCACCTCCAGAACTACAACATCCTCACCCATCCTTCAGAGTACAGGCACTATACTTCCCACCTCCAGAACCACAACACCACAAGAGGCTTGGCAGACGGTGCAGAATACCTCCAATGAAAACCAGAGGAGCGATGAGTACACATAGAGAACTCAGTAAGTGTTATGGTACCACGACTCTTCAACACCCTTCCCCTGGGTGTCTTCAAGACGAAACTCGACAGATTCCTCAAAACAGTTCCTGATCAGTCGGGTTGTGGTGCATACGGTGGACTGCGGGCGGGGGGCACTAACAGCTTGATGGATCAGCAACCAGGAGGTCTGGTCTGGGAACGGGCTGCGGGGGCGGTGACCCCCGGAAGTGAAGACAGGAAGGCACTCATCCTTCAGAGTGTTGGCACTATACCTTCTACCTCTAGTACTGTGTGATATTTAGCTGTGGTTGTGGTTTCTGTGGTTGTCGTGGTTGTGGTATCTGTGGTTCTGGTTGTCGTGGTTGTGGTATCTGTGGTTGTGGTTATCGTGGTTGTGGCTTCTGTGGTTGTGGAAGTTGTGGTTGTGGTATCTGTGGTTGTAGTAGATGTGGTTGTCGTGGTTGTGGTATCTGTGGTTGTCGTGGTTGGGGTTTCTGTGGTTGTCGTGGTTGTGGTATCTGTGGTTGTGATTATCGTAGTTGTGGCTTCTGTGGTTGTGGAAGTTGTGGTTTTTGTGGTTGTTGTGGTTGTGGTATCTGTGGTTGTCGTGGTTGTGGTTTCTGTAGTTGTCGTGGTTGTGTTTCTGTAGTTGTCGTGGTTGTAGTTGTCGTAGCTGTGAGTGCTGTGGTTGTCATGGTTGTGGTTTCTGTAGTTATCATGGTTGTGGTTGTGGTTTATGTAGTTGTGGTTGTGAGTGCTGTGGTTCTGGTTTCTGTAGTTGTCATGGTTGTGGTTGTGAGTGGTGAGGTTGTGGTTGTCGTGATTGTGAGTGCTGTGGTTGTGGTTGTCGTGGCTGTGGTTGCTGTGGCTGGGAGTGTTGTGGTTGTGGTTGTCGTGGTTGTGAGTGTTGTGTTTGTCGTGGTTGTCGTGGTTGTGGTTGCCGTGGCTGTGAGTGCTGTGGTTGTCGTGGTTGTGAGTGTTGTGGTTGCCGTGGCTGTGAGTGTTGTGGTTGTCGTGGTTGTGAGTGTTGTGGTTGTCGTGGTTGTGAGTGTTGTGGTTGTCGTGGTTGTGAGTGTTGTGTTTGTCGTGGTTGTCGTGGTTGTGGTTGCCGTGGCTGTGAGTACTGTGGTTGTCGTGGTTGTGAGTGTTGTGGTTGCCGTGGCTGTGAGTGTTGTGGTTGCCGTGGTTGTGAGTGTTGTGGTTGTTGTGGTTGGGAGTGTTGTGGTTGCCGTGGCTGTGAGTGTTGTGGTTGTCGTGGTTGTGAGTGTTGTGGTTGCCGTGGCTGTGAGTGCTGTGGTTGTCGTGGTTGTGAGTGTTGTGGTTGGTGCTGTGCTGTGAGTGTGTGGTTGTGGTGCCGTGTTGCTGGAGTGTTGTGGTGTGGTGCCGTGGCTGTGAGTGCTGTGGTTGTGGTGCCGTGGCTGTGAGTGCTGTGGTTGTGGTGCGTCGTGTTGTGGAGTGCGTGGTTGTGGCTGTGTCGTGTTGCTGGTGAGTGCTGTGGTTGTGGTTGCCGTGGCTGTGAGTGTTGTGGTTGTGGTTGCCGTGGCTGTGGTTGCTGTGGTTGTGGTTACCGTGGCTGTGGTTGCTGTGGTTGTGGTTGCTGTGGTTGTGGTTGTCGTGGTTGTGAGTGCTGTGGTTGTGGTTGCCGTGGTTGTGAGTGCTGTGGTTGTGGTTGCCGTGGTTGTGAGTGCTGTGGTTGTGGTTGCCGTGGCTGTGAGTGTTGTGGTTGTGGTTGCCGTGGCTGTGGTTGCTGTGGTTGTGGTTGTCGTGGTTGTGAGTGCTGTGGTTGTGGTTGCCGTGGTTGTGAGTGTTGTGGTTGTGGTTATCGTGGTTGTGAGTGCTGTGGTTGTGGTTGCCGTGGCTGTGAGTGCTGTGGTTGTGGTTGCCGTGGTTGTGAGTGTTATGGTTGTGGTTGCCGTGGTTGTGAGTGTTGTGGTTGTGGTTGTCGTGGTTGTGAGTGCTGTGGTTGTGGTTGTCGTGGTTGTGAGTGCTGTGGTTGTGGTTGTCGTGGTTGTGAGTGCTGTGGTTGTGGTTGTCGTGGTTGTGAGTGCTGTGGTTGTGGTTGTCGTGGCTGTGAGTGCTGTGGTTGTGGTTGTCGTGGCTGTGAGTGCTGTGGTTGTGGTTGTCGTGGTTGTGAGTGCTGTGGTTGTGGTTGCCGTGGCTTGGTTGGTACCGCTGCAGCCAGGCTGATAGGACGAGGAATCTTGAAGGGAGAGTGAAGAAAATGTAAGGGAGAGTGAAGAAAATGTAAGGGAGAGTGAAGAAAATGTAAGGGAGAGTGAAGAAAATGTAAGGGAGAGTGAAGAAAATGTAAGGGAGAGTGAAGAAAATGTAAGGGAGAGTGAAGAAAATGTAAGGGAGAGTGAAGAAAATGTAAGGAGAGTAAGAAATGTAAGGAAGAAAATGTAAGGGAGAGTGAAGAAAATGTAAGGGAGAGTGAAGAAAATGTAAGGAGATGAAGAAATGTAAGAGGGAAAATGGAAGGAGAGTGAAGAAAATGGAAGGAGTGAAGAAAATGGAAGGGAGAGTGAAGAGAATGGAAGGGAGAGTGAAGAGAATGTAAGGGAGAGTGAAGAAAATGGAAGGGAGAGTGAAGAAAATGGAAGGGAGTGAAGAAAATGGAAGGGAGAGTGAAGAGAATGGAAGGGAGAGTGCAGAGAATATAAGGGAGAGTGAAGAGAATGGAAGGGAGAGTGAAGAGAATATAAGGGAGAGTGAAGTTAATATAAGGGAGAGTGAAGAGAATGGAAGGGAGAGTGAAGAGAATGGAAGGGAGTGTGAAGAGAATGAAAGGGAGAGTGAAGAGAATATAAGGGAGAGTGAAGAGAATGGAAGGGAGTGTGAAGAGAATGAAAGGGAGAGTGAAGAGAATGAAAGGGAGAGTGAAGAGAATATAAGGGAGAGTGAAGAGAATGGAAGGGAGTGTGAAGAGAATGAAAGGGAGAGTGAAGAGAATATAAGGGAGAGTGAAGAGAATGGAAGGGAGTGTGAAGAGAATGAAAGGGAGAGTGAAGAGAATGGAAGGGAGAGTGAAGAGAATGAAAGGGAAAGTGAAGATAATATAAGGGAGAGTGAAGAGGTTGGAAGGGAGAGTGAAGAGGTTGGAAGGGAGAGTGAAGAGAATGAAAGGGAGAGTGAAGAGAATGAAAGGGAGAGTGAAGAGAATATAAGGGAGAGTGAAGAGGTTGGAAGGGAGAGTGAAGAGGTTGGAAGGGAGAGTGAAGAGAATATAAGGGAGAGTGAAATTAATATAAGGGAGAGTGAAGAGAATGGAAGGGAGAGTGAAGAGAATGGAAGGGAGAGTGAAGAGAATGTAAGGGAGCGTGAAGAGAATATAAGGGAGAGTGAAGAGAATGTAAGGGAGAGCGAAGAGAATTTAAGGGATAGTGAAGAGAATGTAAGGGAGAGTGAAGATAATGGAAGGGAGAGTAAAGAGAATGGAAGGGAGAGTGAAGAGAATGGAAGGGAGAGTGAAGAGAATGGAAGGGAGAGTGAAGAGAATATAAGGGAGAGTGAAGATAATGTAAGGGAGAGCAGAAGAGAATGTAAGGAGAGTAAAGAGAATAAGGAAAGGAGGTGAAGAGAATTTAAGAGGGAGAAGTAAGAGGAGAATGTTAAGGAGGAGAGAATGAGAGGAAGAGAATGTAAGGGAGAGTAAGAGAGTAGAAGGAGAGTGAAGAGAATTTAAGGGAGAGTGAAGAGAATGTAAGGGAGAGTGAAGAGAGAAGGGAGAGTGAAGAGAATTTAAGGGAGAGTGAAGAGAATGTAAGGGAGAGTGAAGATAATGTAAGGGAGAGTGAAGAGAATATAAGGGAGAGTGAAGAGAATTTAAGGGAGAGTGAAGAGAATGTAAGGGAGAGTGAAGAGAATGTAAGGGAGAGTGAAGAGAATATAAGGGAGAGTGAAGAGAATTTAAGGGAGAGTGAAGAGAATGTTAGGGAGAGCGAAGAGAATGTAAGGGAGAGTGAAGAGAATATAAGGGAGAGTGAAGAGAATGTTAGGGAGAGCGAAGAGAATGTAAGGGAGAGTGAAGATAATGGAAGGGAGAGTAAAGAGAGAATGGAAGGGAGAGTGAAGAGAATTAAGGGAGAGCGAAGAGAATGTAGAGGAGAAGTGAAGAGGAATGTAAAGGAAGAGTGAAGAGAATATAAGGGAGAGTGAAGAGAATGTTAGGGAGAGCGAAGAGAATGTAAGGGAGAGTGAAGAGAGTAGAAGGGAGAGTGAAGTGGAAGGGAGAGTGAAGTGAGTGGAAGGGAGAGTGAAGTAAGTGGAAGGGAGAGTGAATTGAGTGTAAGGGAGAGTGAAGTGTAAGGGAGAGTGAAGTGAGTGGAAGGAAGTGTAGGGAGATGTGGTGAGGAGCATGTGAGGGAGAGGGAAGATCGAGGGGTGTAGGAGGGAGAGAGGGTTGGGAGGGTAGACGAGGTGAGGTAGAGAGGAAGAAGAGGATGATGGAGAGGGAGAGGGAGAGGGGGTGAAGGAGGCCCCATGAGGGAGTGAGGGAGATGTTGGCTCTGTGGTACAGAGGGAGGAAGAGAGGGTGGTGTGGAGGGAGGGTGGTGTAGAGGGAGGGAGGTTGGTGGAGAGGATGGTGGTGTGGAGGAGGATGGAACTAAGAAGCGAAGGTGTGGAGGGAGGGAGGGAACTAAGAAGCGAAGGAGGTGTGGAGGGAGGAGCTAAGAAGCATGGGAGGTGGAGAGGAGGGAGGAAAGGAGGGTGATGTGGAGGGAGGGAGGGAAGAAGGGATGGTGGAGTGGAGGAAGGGAGGGAAGAAGGGAGAGTGGTGTGGGGAGGGAGGAAGGAGGGTGGTGTGGAGGGAGGGAAGGGATGGTGGAGGGAGGGAAGAAGGGAGGGGGTGTGGAAGGAGGGAAGGGAGGGTGGAGGGGAGGGAAGAAGGGAGGGTGGTGTGGAGGGAGGGAAAGGAGGGTGGAGGGGAGGGAAGAAGGAAGGGTGGTGTGGAGAGAGGGAAAGAAGGTGGGATGGAGGTTGAGAGGGAGGGAAGGACGTTGGAAAGAAGGGAAGGGATGGAGAGAGAGAGATTGGGGGGTTGGTAGGAGGGAGGGGAAGATTTTGACTCGTTGGGAGGGAGAGAGGGAGGTGAGCGGAAGGGAGGGAGGCTGGAGGAAGAGGTCGGTTCAGAGGGATGGTTGGAGGGAAGATATTCTAAGAAGGGAGGAACGAAGGGAGAACTGGAGGGAGAGAGGGAGAGAGGGAGGAACGAAGGGAGAACTGGAGGGAGAGAGGGAGGAACGAATGGAGAACTGGAGGGAGAGAGGGAGGAACGAATGGAGAACTGGAGGGAGAGAGGGAGGAACGAATGGAGAACTGGAGGGAGAGAGGGAGGAACGAATGGAGAACTGGAGGGAGAGAGGGAGGAACGAATGGAGAACTGGAGGGAGAGAGGGAGGAAGGAATGGAGAACTGGAGGGAGGAACGAAGAGAGAACTGGAGGGAGGAACGAAGAGAGAACTGGAGGGAGGAACGAAGGGAGAACTGGAGGGAGGAACGAAGAGAGAACTGGAGGGAGGAACGAAGGAGAACTGGAGGGAGGAACAAAGGGAGAACTGGAGGGAGGAACGAAGGAGAACTGGAGGGAGGAACGAAGAGAGAACTGGAGGGAGGAACGAAGGGAGAACTGGAGGGAGGAACGAAGGGAGAACTGGAGGGAGGGAGGAACGAAGGGAGAACTGGAGGGAGGGAGGAACGAAGAGAACTGGAGGGAGGAGGAAGAAGGAGAACTGGAGGGAGGGAGGAACGAAGGGAGAACTGGAGGGAGGGAGGAACGAAGGGAGAACTGGAGGGAGGGAGGAACGAAGGGAGAACTGGAGGGAGGGAGGAACGAAGAGAGGAAGGAGACTGGCAGACAAGTGGAAGAGTTGCGATGGAAACAGAAGTATGAAGAGAGAGACAAAGGATGGGAGGAAGAGCTGTAAGCAGAGGAGGAAATGATAAAAGTGAGGGAGGAAGGAGAGAGAGAGAGAGAGAGGGGAGAGAGAGAGAGAGAGAATGGGTGGTTAAGCGGGCTGGGAGAGGGAGGGGGACGAGTGGATGGAAATAGAGCAAGAGGGAGGGAGGGTGAGGAGCGGAGAGAGAGAGTAAGAGAGTGGGGAGAGAGAGAGAGAGAGAGAGAGAGGAAGGGTTCTTTGAAAAGGAGTTGGGGGAGGAGGAGGATGGAAGGGGGAGAGAGAGGGGAGGGAAAATGACCCCCTGCCTGTCTAACGTCAATAACTAAGAAAAATGTGGGGAGGAGGGAGGAGGGAGGGAAAGAGAGAGAGAGAGAGAGAGAGAGAGAGAGAGAGAGAGAGAGAGAGAGAGAGAGAGAGAGAGAGAGAGATGAGAGAGACACACAGAGACAGAGGGAGAGAGAGAGACAGAGAAACAGAGACAGACAGACAGAGGGAGAAAGAGAGAGAGAAGAGAGAGAGAGAGAGAGAGAGAAGAGAGAGAGAGAGAGAGAGAGAGAGAGAGAGAGAAAGGAGAGAAAGCAGTGGGTGTGTCCCTAGGCAGCAAATTAGAACAAAGATGAGGGGAGAGATAGAGAAGAAGAAGAGGGGAAATTGAGAGGGAGAGGGTAAGAGAGAGAGAGAACAAGGGAACAGACGAGGGGAGAAGAATAAAGTAGAGAGGGAGAGGGAATGAAAAGCAAGGGGAGAAGACAGAGTGAAAGAGGGGAGAGCGATACAAAAATAAGAGCATGTGGAAGGAAGAGGAAGAGGATGAAAGAGGATGAAGAGGAGGAGGAGAAAGAAGAGAAAGATGAAAGAGGATGAAGAAGATAAGAAGAAGAAGAAGAAGAAGAGGAGGAGGAGGAGGAGGAGGAGGAAGAAGAAGACTAGAAGCTAAAGAAATATAGAAGTAAGAAAAAATATAATAACAAAGGACAGAAAGTGGAGAAGGTTGACTAACAATAGGTATTTAATACCACATTAAAATATTTAATACCACATTAAAATATTTAATACCACATTAAATTATTTAATACTACATTAAAGTATTTAATACCACATTAAAGTATTTAATACCATATTAAAATATTTAATACCACATTAAAGTATTTAATACCACATTAAAGTATCTAATACCATATTAAATTATTTACTACCACATTAAAGTATTTAATACCACATTAAAGTATTTAATACCATATTAAAGTATTTAATACCACATTAAAGTATTTAATACCACATTAAAATATTTAATACCATATTAAAGTATCTAATACCATATTAAAGTATTTAATACCCTATTAAATTATTTAATACCATATTAAATTATTTAATACCATATTAAATTATTTAATACCATATTAAATTATTTAATACCATATTAAATTATTTAATTCCACATTAAAGTATTTAATTCCACATTAAAATATTTAATACCACATTAAAGTATTTAATACCATATTAAAGTATTTAATATCATATTAAAGTATCTAATACCATATTAAAGTATTTAATACCACATTAAAGTATTTAATACCATATTAAAGTATTTAATACCATATTAAAGTATCTAATACCATATTAAAGTATTTAATACCACATTAAAGTATTTAATTCCACATTAAAGTATTTAACACCATATTAAAGTATTTAATACCATATTAAAGTATTTAACACTTAACACCATGTTAAAGTATTTAATACCACATTAAAGTATTTAACACCATATTAAAGTATTTAATTCCACATTAAAGTATTTAACACCATATTAAAACATTTAATACCACATTAAAGTATTTAATACCACATTAAAGTATTTAACACCATATTAAAGTATTTAATACCATATTAAAGTATTTAACACTTAACACCACATTAAAGTATTTAATACCACAATAAAGTATTTAACACCATATTAAAGTATTTAATACCATATTAAAGTATTTAACACTTAACACCACATTAAAGTATTTAATACCACATTAAAGTATTTAACACCATATTAAAGTATTTAATACCATATTAAAGTATTTAATACCACATTAAAGTATTTAACACCATATTAAAGTATTTAATACCATATTAAAGTATTTAACACCATGTTAAAGTTGCTAAATGCGGCAATTGATGAACCATTGAAGAAGTTCGTAACACAACAACAACTGGATCATTCAACTGAGTTGGGAAACACCAGTGTTACCAACTGGCTCGTGGCTCCAGTGGTAGCGCCCTGGGCTCACAACCGAAAGACCCAGGTTCAGAGTCGGGGGTGAGTAGAAGCGCTGGGCATGTTTCCTCACACCTGTTGCCGTGAGCAGTAAGTAGGCACCTAGGTGTTTGTTAGGCGACTGTTGTGGGTCGCATGCTGGGGGAGAGGATCAAAGGATCCGTCAATGGAAAGAAGCCAGACTGATTGGCTTTCCTGGGTTATTCTGGGTTGGTGGCCTAGCCACTCCAGCAACTACACTTAGTCTCCTGGATCAAGACAGCTGGGACAACCCTCTCTTGTAAACGTTGCTACACCTGCGCTCTCTCTCATAAATAACCTGTGATTATAAGACGACCATTACGACGATGTTTCGACCATCCTGGACTATTGTCAAGTCACAACTCAGGTGAGGAAAAGACGACCACAAGTCACTATAGAAGGGGTAAGGGGAATATGGGGGTGATAGTAGTATTAATATTGGTAGTTGTAGAGTTATCAGTAGTAGTAGTATCAGCCGTGATAATAGTACAACTTAAGTTGTAGCACTTGATAAATGATTCACTTCTGCAACATTTGGGTATTTTTTTTTCTGGAAATGTTTGACCATCCAGACTGAGGGACTGATTACCTCGAACTCTCTCTCATCTTCCAACTTTCTCTGCACTGGACTGAAGAAGCCACTGGATGGCGAAACGTTTCCAGTATAAAGATACCCAGATTTTGCAAAAGTGTCTCATTTATCATAAGGGGGTATTACCCAGAGACCCCTGGCTGTCTTCAGGAGAAATCTAGACAGATAGCTAAAGTCAGTACCCGATCAGCCGGGCTGTGGTTCGTACGTTGGATTGCGTGCTGCCAGCAGTAACAGCCTGGTTGATCATGCCCTGATCTACCTTGAGGCCTGGTCGAAGACCGGTCCGCGGGGGCGTTGACCCCCGTAACACCCTTCAGGTAGACTTAAGGTAGACTTCATGTTGTTATAAACCACTGGTGTCTTTCTTGATCTTATTGGTCTTTGTGTAGACTCATGAATCTTTCCTATCAAGGTAAACTTTGTTCTCAAACCTTTAGTGTTGCTATGGGCTCTCACCTCTACCCTTGTTCTGGTTAATCTTGTTCTCAAACCTTTAGTGTTGCTATGGGTTCTCTCCTCTACCTTTGTTCTTGTTAATCTTGTTCTCAAACCTTTAGTGTTGCTATGGGCTCTCTCCTCTACCCTTGTTCTGGTTAATCTTGTTCTCAAACCTTTAGTGTTGCTATGGGCTCTCTCCTCTACCCTTGTTCTGGTTAATCTTGTTCTCAAACCTTTAGTGTTGCTATGGGCTCTCTACCCTTGTTCTGGTTAATCTTGTTCTCAAACCTTTAGTGTTGCTATGGGCTCTCACCTCTACCCTTGTTCTGGTTAATCTTGTTCTCAAACCTTTAGTGTTGCTATGGGCTCTCTCCTCTACCCTTGTTCTTGTTAATCTTGTTCTCAAACCTTTAGTGTTGCTATGGGCTCTCTCCTCTACCCTTGTTCTGGTTAATCTTGTTCTCAAACCTTTAGTGTTGCTATGGGCTCTCTCCTCTACCCTTGTTCTGGTTAATCTTGTTCTCAAACCTTTAGTGTTGCTATGGGCTCTCTACCCTTGTTCTGGTTAATCTTGTTCTCAAACCTTTAGTGTTGCTATGGGCTCTCTCCTCTACCCTTGTTCTTGTTAATCTTGTTCTCAAACCTTTAGTGTTGCTATGGGTCTCTCCTCTACCCTTGTTCTGGTTAATCTTGTTCTCAAACCTTTAGTGTTGCTATGGGCTCTCTCCTCTACCCTTGTTCTTGTTAATCTTGTTCTCAAACCTTTAGTGTTGCTATGGGCTCTCTCCTCTACCCTTGTTCTTGTTAATCTTGTTCTCAAACCTTTAGTGTTGCTATGGGCTCTCTCCTCTACCCTTGTTCTGGTTAATCTTGTTCTCAAACCTTTAGTGTTGCTATGGGCTCTCTCCTCTACCCTTGTTCTTGTTAATCTTGTTCTCAAACCTTTAGTGTTGCTATGGGCTCTCTCCTCTACCCTTGTTCTTGTTAATCTTGTTCTCAGTTCTCAAACCTTTAGTGTTGCTATGGGCTCTCTCCTCTACCCTTGTTCTGGTTAATCTTGCAATATTTCTAAACTGTTCTACTTCCTTTTATTGGGGTACGTCCTTTCTGGCTTGACTATATAGATGATCTTTGCTTTCACTACATGACTCGAGAATTCCAACCTTTGCTTGATGCTCTTAACAATCTTGCACCATCTGTCAAGTTCAAAGCTGAATGAGAATTTAACTCATTAATTTAACTCATTGCTTCCTTCCCTTGGTGTTCGTGTCCACCGCTCGGAGACTATTTTCTCTTTTTTCCTTTTACCGCAAGCTAATGCCCACTGGTATGTACATTTACCACCTTTCTGACCATGCTGCCTCTCTCAAAGGGGGTTGTTATAATAATAGTCTTTACTTCTACAAGTATACATGGTACAACAATTACGGACTTATCATCAGTGACATACTTTATAAAAAAAGTCCCTGGTTATGCAGAGCTTTTCGGGCAACTTAGGTTAATCTTGTCCCCCCAGGATGCGACCCACACCAGTCGGATGACACCCAGGTACCTACTTTCTGCTAGGTGAACAGGGGGCAGCAAGTGTAAGGAAACACGCCCAATATTTCCACTCTTACCGGGGATCGAACCACTTACACTCAGTGTGTGAGCTGAGTGCGCTACCAACAGAGCTACATTTTTTAAACTGTGAAATTTCCTCTCTTCGCGGCTTCCCCTCGCCTAGGCTGTCCTAGTAGACTGTGCCTGCTCTCATGCTAAACTCACTTTCTCCTCTCTCATACTCCTGTTAAATCTCAGGTTCGTTGCCGTTCTTATATTTGTAATCTTCAAATTCTTAACAAGACCCTCCGTCATCTAGATATCAAATTTGTTTTTCGCCAGACTATTCCCTTTCTCTGTAATCTTGTTTATATTTCTCCTGTTACTGAGGCTTCCGGTGTCTTCTCCATCTCCTGCTCTTCCTCTCCAAGGACCCCAATGGAAATAAGTCACTGTCTGAGTTTCTTGGGTTATCCTAGGTAATGTATACATGCTGCTATGTATGATAAGTTATGATACTGTGTTTATGTATACCTGAATAAACTTACTATTCGTCCAGGGCAAACTTAAACGTAGCCACAAGGTTCCTCTTCTACCTACCTGGAGGGCATTCCGGGGGTCAAGGTCCCCGCGGCCCGGTCCACGACCAGGCCCCCTGGTGAATCAGAGCCTGATCAACCAGGGATATTTGGTGAATTGTACCAGCCACGGTATTGTGACCTTTTTATCCCCTGACCTTGCTCACAGGTAGTGTTCGCCTCTCAAGCAATAGCATACGATGTTGTAATCTGGAGCCAGGCGAGACGTATGGGGCATGTCTCCTTACAGCTGCTGCCTCTCTCTACCTAGCAACACATGTATAACTAGGAGTTAGTGGAGTGTTGTGGGTGGTACTAGGAGTTATTGGAGTGTTGTGGGTGATACTAGGAGGTAGTGGAGTGTTGTGGGTGGTACTAGGAGTTAGTGGAGTGTTGTGGGTGGTACTAGGAAGTAGTGGAGTGTTGTGGATGGCATCCTGTGGTAGAACATCAAGGGACAGAACAAAAATGAGCATTACTGCTTGGCCTTCTTCAGTTATTAACCCTCTTAGGCTTTTAATCAAAATTCTTCTTCTTCTTCTTCTCTTTCGCCTGAACAGGTTACCTCTCAGCTGTACGTTCCCATCCCTCCAGAGACTTTCCTTCAACAGTGTCTTTCTTTAAGAGTTGCATACACCTTGACCCAGATGCCGTGTACAAGTGTCGCTCTCTGCTGTACAACCACGGTTCACACTGACTACAAAAGTGTTTGTAGCTAAGTTGTGTCACTTCGTCATCCAACTTGTTGCACTTTCTCACGACTCAAAGACTGAATATTTATTCCCTAGCATCTCTGTGGCTCATCTGCCCTTGAGTATCACATTTCAAAGTCCTTATCCACCATGTCAAATCCTCTAGGTATTTTGTATGTTGTAATCACGTATCCCTTAGTTCCATATTTTCTTTCCGTTAACAACGACAACATGACGTCATGAATTCATGACGTATATGAATTCCTAGATGATTATATATTACGTCGGTAACGGCAGTTCTGAGTTTCGCTAACTTCTCATTTAGTGATGATTGGTGTGTATTTTATATGTACTTCAGGTCATGTGTGTCATGGTTCACTCACAGATACTCCTTGCAACTTATTCGTAGTTTCTGGCCTTCAAGACTGTATCCAGTCTGTGGTCTTCTCTCTACCTTCCCATTTTCAGTGACCTTGTACTGGTTTTGATTAATCTCTAGTAGCCACTTGTTTAGTTGCTTATCCAAGTCTTCCTCTAGTCTTCCTAGCTCCTCTTCTGTTTTAACTCTTCTCCATAACTTCATATTATTGGCAAACAGTAGGTAGACTAGATACGGGGGTCGTCCCACAGTTGTTAAAAACAACAGATATAGCCCCACTCTACAAAGGTGACAGCAAAGCAGAGACAAAGCACTGTAAACCAACAGTACTAACGTTCTTAAGAAGCAAGATCGCTAACCACATGGATTCACAACAGCTGCAGGGCAGTTGTGAATCCATGTGGTTAGCGATCATGGGTTTAAAGCAGGTCGTTCATACCTCTCGTAACTACTAGAACATTACGACATAGTCTTGGATGCACGGGAATACAGACAAAATGCGGATGTAGTATACACAGACTTTGAAAAAGCCTTCAAACGTTCACACGTTTGAATATATAAACTTGCAAATTTCTGTTCCCCAGGACACAGTACTTGCCCACGTCCATGTCCTCATCCTCCTACTGACACAGACGGTGACATAAGACATAGAACCGTATAATATTTTGTAGACGATACAAGAATCTGCATGAGAGTGACATCCATGGAGGACACTGCCAAGGTGATACATACAAAGTCTTCTACGAGGACAAATTTCAGTTACTTCGTAATAGAAAAGTGGAGGAAATGAACGCTAGAACGGAACATAAAACTAAATAGAACGAAAAACTAACGTGAACGTGTTAGAAGTTCCAAAGGTTATAACACTGTCATTGTCTCAACAGCGAGGAAAATGATGGGATGGATAATGAGAACCATCAAAACAAGAGATGCCAAGCCAGTGATGATCCTCTTTAAGTCACTTGTTCTCTCAGTCCTGTACACTACTGTACACTAAGAACGCATTTTAAGGCTGACCAAACTGGGAATGGTGAATACGATACATGTGTAACACCTGTATATACCCAGGATGGAGGGTATATACCCAGGATGGAGGGTGTATACCCAGGATGGAGGGATATACCCAGGATGGAGGGTATATACCCAGGATGCAGGGTATATGTTATCAATCAGCTGCTGGTGTACCAGGACGGGGCAAGTAATCGATTTGTGTACATTTTTTCGTTTATGCTGAGAAGCAGGAGGAAGAGGAGGGGAGGAGAAGGAGGTGGAGGAGGAAGAAGAACAAGGGCGGCAGCAGCAGCATAAGGAGAAAAAGAAGATGAAGGAGGGGAAGAAGAAAGAGGAGAAGGTAGAGGTAGAGGTAGAGGAGGAGGTAGAGGAAGGAAACATGTATAAGTATTGGAAGTATATGTCAGTAGTGTTATGTTAGGTATGGTAGTTATGTAAAAGTATCGTACATGTGTGTGTGTGTGTGCTCACCTAATTCACTTACCTAATTGTGGTTGGAGGGGTCGAGTGACAGCTCCTGGCCCCCCTCTTCACTGGTCGCTACTAGGTCCACTCTCTCCCTGTTCCATGAGCCTTATCCTACCTCTTCTTAAAGCAATGTATGATTCCTGCCTCCACTACATCACTTTATGTGTGTGTGTGTGTGTGTGTGTGTGTGTGTGTGTGTGTCATGGCGCTCACCCACACACTTATCGTACACCCGCCATCCATGTGCGCGCGCACCCCCTCCCCCCCTTCCCGTGTGTGTGTGTGTGTATACTCACCTACATGTACTCACCTATGTTTGGCTACAGGGGTCGGGTCATAGCTTCTGGCCCCGCCTCTTCCTGTGTATACTCACCTATATGTGGTTGCAGGGGTCGAGTCTTAGCTCCTGGGCCCGCCTCTCAACTTACCGCTTGCCACATTCAATCCTAGGCTAGTGTGATCTATCGTACCTGTTCTTAAAGCTGTGTGTGGAGTCTGCCTTCGCCACTTCTTCAAGGAGAGTATTCCACTTGCCAACCACCCTGAGGCTGAAGAAATGCTTCCTAACATCCCTGTGACTTTAAATTTTCCCCTCTTAAACAACCTGTATGCCCTATCAATTTCCCTGAGTATTTTGTATGTTGTTGCCATGTCTCCCTAAGTTCAGTTGTGTTATCCTCTCCTCCTAGCTCCTGTCCCTTATCTCAGGAACAAATATTGTTGCATAATTCTCCAGTTTCTTAACATCTTCCCCAGGTGTGGGCTCCATACTGGTGCAGCACTCAGTAACTTTATTCAGGTATACACAAATACAGTTACATACATTATCATACATAGCAGGATATGTGTAGAAAACAAACTGAGGTCCGTGGTTCGATCCCCGGGACGGCTGGAACATTAGGACGTGTTTCCTTAAGACACCTGTTGTCCATGTTCACCTAGCATTAAAATAGGTACCTGGGTGTTAGTCGACTGGTGTGGGTCGCATCCTGGGACAAAACTGACCTAATTTGTCCGAAATGCTCTGCATAACAAGCGGCTTTGTATATAGTAGTATGTCATTGATATCAGCTATGGTCTGTATACCTTGTACATGTACTTGTAGAAATATATTATTATTATTATTATTATGATTATTATGATTATCCTGTCTTAGGTCTGCCAGATTAACTTTGCTTGGTAAGTAACGTTATTTAGACACAGGTACACATCACTACAATTACCATACATAGTGTAAATTATCCTCCACGATAACCTCCCCCCCCCAAAAAAAAAAAAAGTCAGTGACTTATTTCCAGAGGTTGTGTGTGTATGTGTACTCATCTAATTGTGGTTGCAGGGGTCGATTCATAGCTCCTGGCCCCGTGTGTGTGTGTGTAGACTCGCCTAGTGTGTATGTGTGTCTGTGTGTAGGAGAGAATGTGTGTACGTCAGTAGGTGCGTGCGTCTGTGTGTTTTTCTTGTGTGTCGCCTATGTGTGGTTGCAGGGGTCGATTCGTAGCTCCAGGCTTCTGTTTGTACTCACCTAATTGTGGTTGCAAGGGTCGATTCATAGCTCCTGGCCCCGCCTCTTCACTGGTCGCTTATGTATGTGTGTTTGTGTGTACTCACCTGTTTGTGGTTGCAAAGGTCAAGTGTGTGTGTGTATGTTTGTGTGTGTGTGTGTGTGTGTGTGTGTGTGTGTGTGTGTGTGTGAGGGCGGGTGCTCGGTGGAGGGAACAGCCTACCCCCTCCTCCCCCTCCCCCTCCCGAGTGGGAGGGGAGGGGTGGAGAGGCACGGGGGGAGACAGACTTTCTCCGGGGTAGAGCAATTTGGTCCTTATGTTGTTATCGTTAAGGGCCATCACTGAGGCAGCCAGGGAGGGAAGGTGGGAGGGAGGGAGGGAGGATCGGAGGGAGAGAGGGAGGGAGAGAGTGAGGGAAGGACAGTGGAAGAGAGACAGAAGTAGAGATAGAGGTAGAGAGACAGAGGTAGAGGTAGAGAGAGAGAGACAGAGGTAGAGGTAGAGAGAGAGAGACAGAGGTAGAGGTAGAGAGAGAGATAGAGGTAGAGAGACAGAGGTAGAGGTAGAGGTAGAGAGAGAGGTAGAGGTAGAGAGAGAGGAGGGTAGGCTTGCCTCATTCCCTCTAGTCAGTCCACGTGTTGAAAACAAACAAACAAACAAACAAACGGAAACTACAAATAGCTTGATAAACACCATCGTCATCAGCTAATAAATAACTTTACCTAACTAACTGTCTAACAAACTATCTAACCAACTATCTAACCAACTATCTAACCAACTAACTATCTAATCAACTAACTATCTAACCAACTATCTAATCAACTAACTATCTAACCAACTAACTAATCAACTAACTATCTAACCAACTAACTATCTAATCAACTAACTATCTAACCAACTAACTATCTAATCAACTAACTATCTAACCAATCAACTAACTATCTAACCAATCAACTAACTATCTAACCAACTAACTATCTAACCAACTATATATCTAACCAACGAACTAACTGTCTAAACAACTAACTATCTAACCAATCAACTAACTATCTAACCAATCAACTATCTAACCAACGAACTGTCTAACCAACTAACTATCTAACCAACGAACTGTCTAACCAACTATCTAACCAATCAACTAACTATCTAACCAACTATCTAACCGAGTAACTATCTAATCACCTAACTATCTAACCAACTATCTAACCGAGTAACTAACCAACTAACTATCTAACCAACTATCTAACCGAGTAACTAACCAACTAACTATCTAACCAACTATCTAACCGAGTAACTATCTAACCAACTAACTATCTAACCAATCAACTAACTATCTAACTAACTATCTAACCAACGAACTGTCTAACCAACTAACTAAACACTGCATGTCACTGTATAACAGACCTTCATCACAAACAAACAAGAGCAAACAAACAAGCAAAAACAAAGTTCCCTTGATGCTGGTACACCGTTCTTGATCCATTGAATTGGAGCCACCCGTTCCTTGGATCAAACCTGATTACCTCCTCTTCCCCAGAAGCTGCATGATTCTTACGGGTTTAACGCTTACCTATAAAATATTAATATAAATATCCTGGGCCATTAACTATCCTGGGTTATACTAGGTTATCTTGTGTTAATACCCCTCCAGGGTTATCCTGGGTTATCTTGTGTTACTAACCCTCCAGGGTTATCCTGGGTTATCTTATGTTAATAACCCTCCTGGGTTATCCTGGGTTATCTTGTGTTAATAACCCTCCAGGATTATCCTGGGTTATCTTGTGTTAATAACCCTCCAGGGTTATCCTGGGTTATCTTGTGTTAATAACCCTCCAGGGTTATCCTGGGTTATCTTGTGTTACTAACCCTCCAGGGTTATCCTGGGTTATCTTATGTTAATAACCCTCCTGGGTTATCCTGGGTTATCTTGTGTTAATAACCCTCCAGGATTATCCTGGGTTATCTTGTGTTAATAACCCTCCAGGGTTATCCTGGGTTATCTTGTGTTAATAACCCTCCAGGATTATCCTGGGTTATCTTGTGTTAATAACCCTCCAGGGTTATCCTGGGTTATCTTGTGTTAATAACCCTCCAGGGTTATCCTAGGTTATCTTATGTTAATAACCCTCCAGGGTTATCCTAAGTTATCTTGTATTAATAACCCTCCAGGGTTATCCTGGGTTATCTTGTGTTAATAACCCTCCAGGGTTATCCTGGGTTATCTTGTGTTAATAACCCTCCAGGGTTATCCTGGGTTATCTTATGTTAATAACCCTCCAGGGTTATCCTGGGTTATCTTGTGTTAATCCTCCAGGGTTATCTTGTGTTAATCCTCCAGGGTTATCTTGTGTTAATCCTCCAGGGTTATCTTGTGTTAACCCTCCTGGGTTATCCTGTGTTAGTAACCCTCCTAGGTTATCCTGTGTTAGTAACCCTCCAGGGTTATCCTAGATTATCCTGTGTTAGTAACCCTCCAAGGTTATCCTAGGTTATTCTGTGTTAATAACCCTCCAGGGTTTTCCTGGGTTAATAACACTCCAGGATTATCCTAGGTTAACCAGGGTTAACCATCCGGGGTTATTCTGTGTTAATAACCTTCTAGGGCTATCTTGGATTAATAGCCCTCCAGGGGTTATCCTGGATTAATAACCATCCAGGGTTATTAACCCCGAGGGTTTATCCTAGGTTATTCAGGGTTACTAACTCTCCTGGGTTATCTTGTCCGGGTTATTGTACGTTATCTTATTAACCCTCAGAGTACTAACTTAACAAGAAAACTGCCCATGTTATCTCCTATCATAGCAAGGTGTTATCTGTTATCATAGCATGCGTTATCTTCTACCATAGCAACGTGTTATCTCCTACCATAGCAACGTGTTATCTCCTACCATAGCAACGTGTTATCTCCTACCATAGCAACGTGTTATCTCCTACCATAGCAACGTTGTTCAACAGATCGCTAGACACCACAGCCTTGCATGTCCTACACTATTATTATTATTATTATTATTATTATTATTATTGTTGTTGTTGTTATTATTATTATTATTATTATTATTATTATTATCATTATAATAATAATAATAATTATTATTATTATTATTATTATTATTATTATTATAATTATTATTATTATTATTTTTATTTTTTTATTTTTTATTTTTATTATTGTTATTATTTTAGTATTATTATTATTATTATCCAAAATATTTGAAAAGTTAATTCATAAGCGAATATAAATATAATCACAAGTCTACAAAATAGTATAGAAATAACCGATGCACGGGAGAGAGGAACTTACAACGACGTTTCGGTCCGTCTTGGACTATTTACAAGTCACAGTAACACGGGAAGGTGAGGGAGCCAGTATATATAGGAGAGGTGGGAGAGTGACGGCACGAAGAGAGGAAGGAAGTGGAGAAGTAGTGGTAGAGATAATGGTGGTAGTGGAAGTAGTAGTGTTAGTAGTAAGGGGCGGAGCAGTGATAGACAGAAAGGGGAGTGAAGCGAGGCAATAGTAGTAGTAGGTGAGTTATTTGTGTATTGTTCCAGTCACGGTATTGTGACTTTTCCTGGGTTCGATTCCCAGCCAGAGTAGAAGCATTGGGCGTGTTTCTTTACACCTGTTGTCTATGTTCCCCATCAGTAAAATGGGTACTTGGGTGTTAGTGAACTGGTGTGGGTCGCATCCTGGGACACCAACCTAATTTGCGGGAAATGCTCAGCATAACAAGGGGCTTTCTATATAGCAGTATGTCATTGATGTCAGCTATGGTCTGTATACCTTGTACATGTACTGGTTGTAAATAAAGATATTATTATTATTATTATATTTGGTTGCAGAGGTTAAGTCACAGCTCCTGGCCCCGCCTCTTCGCCGGTCGTTGCTAGGTCCACTCTCTCCCTGCTCCAAGAGCCTTATCCTACCTCTTCCTAAAGTTATATATCCATCCTGCCTCCACTACATCACTCTCCAGATTGTTCCACTTCCTGACAACTCTGTGACTGAAGAAATACTTCCTAACATCCCTGTGACTCATCTGAGTTTTCAGCTTCCAGTTGTGACCCCTTGTTGCTGTGTCACATCTCTGCAATTCTCTCTATACATCTTATCAATTCCTCCATAATTTTAAAAGGGGGGGGGGAGAAGTAAGCTAGTGGAAGGCCTCGGTCAGATATCTGAACAAAAGCTCCAGCTCCGGGTCTTCATTTGACTAAGACCCGCGTCAGGAAACACTTGTCCTGTTTCATGACAAACCTTACCTAACCTAACCTCTCAGTGGTGCTACGATACTAGACAGTCTGTTCTGCTCTAGAAAATGATGAATAACTAACCGGTCTCTTTATTGATCTAGGAGAAGCTGCTTAAACATGAGCACTGTGGACTCAGAGGTTAAGGTAGGTAAGTTTTGTCAGGACACAGGACACTGTGGACTCAGAGGTTAAGGTAGGTAAGGTTTGTCAGGACACAGGACACTGTGGAATCAGAGGTTAAGGTAGGTAAGGTTTGTCAGGACACAGGACACTGTGGAATCAGAGGTTAGGTTAGGTAAGGTTTGTCAGGACACAGGACACTGTGGAATCAGAGGTTAAGGTAGGTAAGGTTTGTCAGGACACAGGACACTGTGGAATCAGAGGTTAGGTTAGGTAAGGTTTGTCAGGACACAAGGACACTGTGGAATCAGAGGTTAAGGTAGGTAAGGTTTGTCAGGACACAGGACACTGTGGAATCAGAGGTTAAGGTAGGTAAGGTTTGTCAGGACACAGGACACTGTGGAATCAGAGGTTAAGGTAGGTAAGGTTTGTCAGGACACAGGACACTGTGGAATCAGAGGTTAAGGCAGGTAAGGTTTGTCAGGACACAGGACACTGTGGAATCAGAGGTTAAGGTAAGTAAGGTTTGTCAGTACACAGGACACTGTGCAATCAGAGGTTAAGGAGGTAAGGTTTGTCAGGACACAGGACACTGTGGAATCAGAGGTTAAGGCAGGTAAGGTTTGTCAGTACACAGGACACTGTGGATCAGAGTTAAGGTAAGTAGGTTTTCATACAGACACTTGCAATCAGTCATGCTCCTATAAGTCCTGCCTTACTGCCGGATGCCAGCAGTAATAGCACTACCTCATCAACACAGCCTGCCAACAGAGGGGTGCCACAGGACAATGTTCTAGGTCCTCTTATTACTGATCTTCATCAGTGTCCAACCTCATGCTTTACAAGAACTTGAACCAGTACTGTTTTTTAGGTGACACGTCTTTCGTTATATGGGATCCAGATGATGTCTCCTTCATCGACAGTTAACAAGGAACTTTTAAAGCTATCTTCCTGGATAGCAACCAGCAAAGTTACTCTGGAAAGGTAGCCACAAATGCAGTATAATGCGATCTTTTATTGACTACGTTTCGCCCACGCAGTGGGTTTTATCAAGTCTTAAACAGATCTACCTGGGTAAAGATTGCATGAGTGTGTATAGTGGAGAATCAGGTGGACAATGTCGGGTACATTGTATTTGAGACGCTCCTGTACAGGACCTGCACGGGTCTTGCACGGCACCTGCACGGCACCTGCACGGGCACCTGCACGGCACCTGCACGGGTCCTGCACGGCACCTGCACGGGTCCTGCACGGCACCTGCACGGCTCCTGCACGGGTCCTGCACGGACTGCACGGTCCGCACAGACTTAGCACCTGACTCAATGCAGGCCCAGATCTGACGGTCCTCACTCCGATGACTCACTGACTCTCCTCTCTCTCTCATCGATCTGATCTCTCTCTCTCTCTCTCTCTCTCTCTCTCTCTCTCTCTCTCTCTCTCTCTCTCTCTCTCAGCTGCTTAAAAATAATGTTATAACACACCGCCTTAATTCCATATAATTTATTCGTAGATTAATCAGTATGTTACAGTAATATACATTAAGAGTAACCTCAACATTCATGTTATAATCAACATTTAACTCTCTTTCTGCATTAAATATAACGAATATTGTACAAATATGCAACACAAAATATAAAGAAAAATCTCATACTGGCCGGAAAAGCCTTGTAATAACACAGGGTAGTTAAACCCGCTGGTGGTGGTGGTGTTTATAGTTAGTCTCAAGACTGTCAGAAGTACTCTGCTAATGATTGATGATGATGGTGACCATTGATTGATGATACTATGGTGGCCACCACCATTCAGTGTATGTATTGTGTTGTGTGTACTGTCACCTGTACGACCATCTGTCTGGTCATCTGTACGACCACCTGTCTGGCCACCTGTACGACCACCTGTCTGGTCACCTATACGACCACCTGTCTGGCCACCTGTACGACCACCTGTCTGGTCACCTATACGACCACCTGTCTGGCCACCTGTACGACCACCTGTCTGGTCACCTATACGACCACCTGTCTGGCCACCTGTACGACCATCTGTCTAGTCACCTATACGACC
Organism: Cherax destructor; assembly: GCA_009830355.1. Classification (NCBI taxonomy): domain Eukaryota; kingdom Metazoa; phylum Arthropoda; class Malacostraca; order Decapoda; family Parastacidae; genus Cherax; species Cherax destructor. Next base: position 70,754 of record WNWK01001297.1, read on the forward strand.
ACCTGTCTGGCCACCTGTACGACCACCTGTCTGGCCATCTGTACAACCACCTGTACAGTAACTTGTACAATCATCTGTATATACATTAATGGGGCGTATCTAATTTTATCTAATCTCTCTCTCTCTCTCTCTCTCTCTCTCTCTCTCTCTCTCTCTCTCTCTCTCTCTCTCTATCTCTCTCTATCTATCTCTATCTCTATCTCTCTCTCTCTCTCTCTCACCTCATTTACCAGCTACGATATGGTCACCTGGTACCTTGTTTTCATGCTGGTATCCTGGTATCTTGCTTTCATGTTGGTATCCTCGTACTCTTCCTCCACACTTACAACCTACAGGACCCGGGAGCAATCCCGGGCAGGGCAAAGCTTACCGATGCCCAGGAGGCAGTGGGCTGCATCCCGGGGCATGAGTGAAGAAGCCAGGTGGAGCTAAGCCTGGCTTTATCTTGGGTTATCCTGCCGTTCATGTTATTTGTGTTAATGTGGGTTAACTCTTAACCGTGTACGTTCCTCCAGGGCCACAATTACTGCCTTCGGGGCCATAGTTGCGGCCCTCAGGATCATAATTGCGGCCCTCAGGGCCATAATTACGGCCTTCAGAGCCATAATTACGGCCTTCAGGGCCACAATTACCGCCATCAGGGCTACAATTGCGACCTTCAGGGCTACAATTGCGACCTTCAGGGCTACAATTGCGACCTTCAGGGCTACAATTGCGACCTTCAGGGCCACAATTGCGGGAGTGTTTCTCTCACGTTCAAAACATCAACTTGTAACCTGTACACTACACATGTAGTGTACGTTTCATAACATGTACACTACATGGGTAGTGTACACGTTGTAAATCGTACACTAAACATCTGGTGTACATTTTGTAACGTGTACGTTATATGCGTATTGAGTGTCCAATAGAGGAGAAACTATCCGTGTTAAAGAAACGTGGGAGAGCGAAACTCTTCAACGGGCGTCGTTTCGACCTCACAGCAGCTTTATCGTGCCTTGATGATACCCTTTTCTTCTGGGCGAAACGTCGCCCAGATAAAGGTTAATGGGGTGGGGTTGAAGACTGTACACCCCTCGGTACATGTACACTGAGTGACATACCCCCTCAGTACATGTACACTGAGTGACATACCCCCTCAGTACATGTACACTGAGTGACATACCCCCCTCAGTACATGTACACTGAGTGACATACACCCCTCAGTACATGTACACTGAGTGACATACCGCCCTCAGTACATGTACACTAGGTGACATACACCCTCAGTACATGTACACTGAGGACATACCGCCCTCAGTACATGTACACTGAGTGACATACACTCTCAGTACATGTACACTGAGGACATACACCCTCAGTACATGTACACTGAGTGACATACCGCCTCAGTACATGTACAGTGAGTGACATACCACTCAGTACATGTACACTGAGTGACATACACCCTCAGTACATGTACACTAGTGACATACACCCTCTAGTACATGTACACTGAGTGACATACACCCTCAGTACATGTACACTGGTGACATACACTCCTCAGTACATGTACACTGAGTACATACCCCCTCAGTACATGAACACTGAGTGACATACACCCTCAGTACATGAACACTGAGTGACATACACTCCTCAGTACATGAACACTGAGTTACATACACCCTCAGTACATAAACACTGAGTTGACATACACTCCTCAGTACATGAACACTGAGTTACTTACACCCTCAGTACATGAACACTGATTTACATACACCCTCAGTACATGTACGCTGAGTGACATACACTCCTCAGTACATGTACACTGAGTGACATACACTCCTCAGTACATGTACACTGAGTGACATACACTCCTCAGTACATGTACAGTGAGTGACATATACTCCTCAGTACATGTACACTGAGTGACATACACTCCTCAGTACATGTACACTGAGTGACATACACTCCTCAGTACATGTACACTGAGTGACATACACTCCTCACTACATGTACACTGAGTGACATACCCCCCTCAGTACATGAACACTGAGTGACATACACCCCTCAGTACATGAACACTGAGTGACATACACTCCTCAGTACATGTACACTGAGTGACATACACTCCTCAGTACATGTACACTGAGTGACATATACTCCTCAGTACATGTACACTGAGTGACATACACTCCTCAGTACATGTACAGTGAGTGACATATACTCCTCAGTACATGTACACTGAGTGACATACACTCCTCAGTACATGTACACTGAGTGACATACACTCCTCAGTACATGTACACTGAGTGACATACACTCCTCACTACATGTACACTGAGTGACATACCCCCCTCAGTACATGAACACTGAGTGACATACACCCCTCAGTACATGAACACTGAGTGACATACACTCCTCAGTACATGTACACTGAGTGACATACACTCCTCAGTACATGTACACTGAGTGACATACACTCCTCAGTACATGTACACTGAGTGACATACACTCATCAGTACATGTACACTGAGTGACATACACTCCTCAGTACATGTACACTGAGTGACATACACTCCTCAGTACATGTACACTGAGTGACATACCCCTCAGTACATGACACTGAGTGACATACACCCTCAGTACATGTACACTGAGTGACATACACCCTCAGTACATGTACACTGGTGACATACCCCTCAGTACATGTACACTGAGTGACATACCCCCCTCAGTACATGAACACTGAGTGACATACCCCCCTCAGTACATGAACACTGAGTGACATACACCCCTCAGTACATGTACACTGAGTGACATACACCCCTCAGTACATGTACACTGAGTGACATACACCCCTCAGTACATGTACACTGAGTGACATACCCCCCTCAGTACATGTACACTGAGTGACATACCCCCCTCAGTACATGAACACTGAGTGACATACACTCTTCAGTACATGAACACTGAGTGACATACACCCCTCAGTACATGTACACTGAGTGACATACACCTCTCAGTACATGTACACTGAGTGACATACCGCCCTCAGTACATGTACACTGAGTGACATACACCCCTCAGTACATGTACACTGAGTGACATACACCCCTCAGTACATGTACACTGAGTGACATACACCCCTCAGTACATGAACACTGAGTGACATACACCCCTCAGTACATGTACACTGAGTGACATACCGCCCTCAGTACATGTACACTGAGTGACATACACCCCTCAGTACATGTACACTGAGTGACATACACCCCTCAGTACATGTACACTGAGTGACATACACTCTTCAGTACATGAACACTGAGTGACATACACCCCTCAGTACATGTACACTGAGTGACATACCGCCCTCAGTACATGTACAGTGAGTGACATACCCCCCTCAGTACATGTACACTGAGTGACATACACCCCTCAGTACATGTACACTGAGTGACATACACCCCTCAGTACATGTACACTGAGTGACATACACCCCTCAGTACATGTACACTGAGTGACATACACTCCTCAGTACATGTACACTGAGTGACATACCCCCCTCAGTACATGAACACTGAGTGACATACACCCCTCAGTACATGAACACTGAGTGACATACACTCCTCAGTACATGAACACTGAGTGACATACACCCCTCAGTACATAAACACTGAGTTACATACACTCCTCAGTACATGAACACTGAGTTACTTACACCCCTCAGTACATGAACACTGATTTACATACACCCCTCAGTACATGTACGCTGAGTGACATACACTCCTCAGTACATGTACACTGAGTGACATACACTCCTCAGTGCATGTACACTGAGTGACATACACTCCTCAGTACATGTACACTGAGTGACATATACTCCTCAGTACATGTACACTGAGTGACATACACTCCTCAGTACATGTACACTGAGTGACATGCACTCCTCAGTACATGTACACTGAGTGACATACACTCCTCACTACATGTACACTGAGTGACATACCCCCCTCAGTACATGAACACTGAGTGACATACACCCCTCAGTACATGAACACTGAGTGACATACACTCCTCAGTACATGTACACTGAGTGACATACACTCCTCAGTACATCCATTGAAACTGGGCAACTACCTGAGGCGTGGAAGATGGCAAATGTAGTCCCAATTTTTAAGAAAGGAGACAGACACGAGGCATTAAACTACAGACCTGTGTCACTGACGTGTATAGTATGCAAAGTCATGGAGAAGATCATCAGGAGGAGAGTGGTGGAGCACCTAGAAAGACACAAGCTTATAAACGACAACCAGCACGGTTTCAGGGAAGGAAAATCCTGTGTCACAAACCTACTGGAGTTTTATGATAAGGTAACAGAAGTAAGACACGAGAGAGAGGGGTGGATAGACTGCATTTTTTGGACTGCAAGAAGGCGTTCGACACAGTTCCTCACAAGAGGTTAATGCAAAAGCTAAAGGATCAGGCACGTAACAGGAAAAACACTGCAATGGATCAGAGAATATCTGACAGGAGGCAACAACGAGTCATGGTACGTGACGAGATGTCAAGTGGGCACCTGTGACGAGTGGAGTTCCACAAGGGTCAGTCCTAGGACCTGTACTGTTTTTGGTATATGTGAATGACATAACGGAAGGGATAGACTCAGAAGTGTCCCTGTTTGCAGATGATGTGAAGTTAATGAGAAGAATAAAATCAGTCGAGGATCAGGCAGGACTACAAAGAGACCTGGACAGGCTGCAAGCCTGGTCCAGTAACTGGCTCCTTGAATTTAACCCTGCCAAATGTAAAGTCATGAATATCGGGGAAGGGCAAAGAGACCGCAGACAGAGTATAGTCTAGGTGGCCAAAGACTGCAAGCCTCACTCAAAGAAAAAGATCTTGGGGTGAGTATAATACCGAGCACATCTCCTGAGGCACACATCAATCAGATAACTGCTGCAGCATACGGGCGGCTGGCAAACCTAAGAATAGCGTTCCAATACCTCACTAAGGAATCATTCAAGACTCTGTATACCATATACGTCAGGCCCATACTGGAGTATGCAGCACCGGTTTGGAACCCACACCTGGTCAAGCACGTCAAGAAATTAGAGAAAGTGCAAAGGTTTGCAACAAGACTAGTCCCAGAGCTAAGGGGATTGTCCTACGAAGAAAGGTTAAGGGAAATCGGCCTGACGACACTAGAGGACAGGAGGGTTAGGGAGACATGATAACGACATATAAAATACTGCGAGGAATAGATAAAGTGGACAGAGACAAGATGTTCCAGAGGGGACACAGAAACAAGGGGTCATAATTGGAAGTTGAAGACTCCTATGAGTCAAAGGGATGTTAGGAAGTATTTCTTCAGTCATAGAGTTGTCAGGAAGTGGAATAGCTTAGAAAGCGACATAGTGGAGGCAGGAACCATACATAGTTTTAAGACTAGGTTTGATAAAGCTCATGGAGCAGGGAGAGAGAGGACCTAGTAGCAATCAGTGAAGAGGCGGGGCCAGGAGCTATGACTCGACCCCTGCAACCACAAATAGGTGAGTACAAATAGGTGAGTACTCCTCAGTACATGTACACTGAGTGACATACACTCATCAGTACATGTACACTGAGTGACATACACTCCTCAGTACATGTACACTGAGTGACATACACTCCTCAGTACATGTACACTGAGTGACATACCCCCCTCAGTACATGAACACTGAGTGACATACACCCCTCAGTACATGTACACTGAGTGACATACACCCCTCAGTACATGTACACTGTGTGACATACCCCCCTCAGTACATGTACACTGAGTGACATACCCCCCTCAGTACATGAACACTGAGTGACATACCCCCCTCAGTACATGAACACTGAGTGACATACACCCCTCAGTACATGTACACTGAGTGACATACACCCCTCAGTACATGTACACTGAGTGACATACACCCCTCAGTACATGTACACTGAGTGACATACCCCCCTCAGTACATGTACACTGAGTGACATACCCCCCTCAGTACATGAACACTGAGTGACATACACTCTTCAGTACATGAACACTGAGTGACATACACCCCTCAGTACATGAACACTGAGTGACATACACCCCTCAGTACATGTACACCGAGTGACATACCGCCCTCAGTACATGTACACTGAGTGACATACACCCCTCAGTACATGTACACTGAGTGACATACACCCCTCAGTACATGTACACTGAGTGACATACACCCCTCAGTACATGTACACTGAGTGACATACACCCCTCAGTACATGAACACTGAGTGACATACACCCCTCAGTACATGAACACTGAGTGACATACACCCCTCAGTACATGTACACTGAGTGACATACACCCCTCAGTACATGTACACTGAGTGACATAGTTGTACACATCTTAATGCATCACATATATACAAGAGGGAGAAAAATGGTATATAATACTGACAAGTTTTGGGTATCATTGTTGATGATGTAGTGATCAGGATGAGGGACTGATTACCTCGAACTCCCCCTCACCTTCCACCTTCCTCTGCACTGGACTGAAGAAGCCACTTGATGGCCAAACTTTTCCAGAGTAAGGATACCCAGGTGTTGCACAAGTGTCTCACTTATCAGTTTTGTAAACATTTAATCACAGACAGCAGCGGTAGTGGCGATGTCATCAGTCCATCAACCTTGGAGAAATAGTTTGAGGTGGTCAGTCCCTCATCCTGGAGGTCAGTCCAGCACCATGGTCTGGAACCATGTGAAGCTGAACTCTTCTCCACACTGACGGACTGACCACCTCAACGTCATCTTCACATCGATACTGCTCCTGCTGACGACACATTCTCCTCTGTATTTGACTGAAGAAGCCTACCGTGTAGGCGAAACCGTTCAAGAATAAAGATATCTAACTGTTGTACATGTGTAGGATAGTGTTCACTGACTAATGTACACCTTTGATATACCTTTGATGAGTTCCCAGAGTTTGTCTACTTCCGGAGCCCGGCCATAGGTTATGCTCGTCCGGTCAACCAGGCTGTTGCTGCTGCTGGTCCGCCGACCTACATATCCATCACAGCCTGGTTGATCTGGCACCTGGTGAAGGTACTTGTGGAAGGTGAGGCTGGTCAAGGTTGTCACTTTCAAGGTACTTATAGAAGGTGAGGCTGGTCAAGGTTGTCACTTTCAAGGATTTACTAGCAGGACTTTCCACTTCCTCTGATATCTATGTGTCTTGATTGATTAGTCACTGTGTGTGTGTGTGTGTGTGTGTGTGTGTGTGTGTGTGTGTTGTTGCTCAGTGGCAGCACCTTCGCCCTTCGGGTCACAACATAAAGATCTAGGATCATTCCTGGAGCGTGTGGAGACGTACCAATAAGATGTAGAATAAGACACATGTACAACATCTGGGTATCTTTACTGTAGACGTTTCGCCTCCAGTGGCTTTATCAATACAAATTCAAGGACATAATTGGAAGTCAGTAGAACTATATACAAAAGATGAGGTAATCAGTGCCTCAGTCTTGGAGTTACTGATGAGTACCGTCAGAACCATAGTCGTGAATTGTGTACCATACATGTACAACGTAGGGACAAGTTTCCTAACACCTGACTATATCTCGACCTGTAGGTAGGTTCATAGGTAGGTAAAGAGGGAGGGAGGTAAATTGGTAGGGAGGAAGGTATGTAAGTAGGGGTTAGATAGGTAAGGAGGAAGAGAGGGACGCAGGCAAGTAAGTAGGTAGGTAGAGCGGTAGGTATGTAGGAGGTAGGTAGGTATGTAGGGAGGTAGGTAGGTATGTAGGGAGGTAGGTAGGTAGAGCGGTAGGTATGTAGGGAGGTAGGTAGGTATGTAGGGAGGTAGGGAGGTAGGTAGGTATGTAGGGAGGTAGATAGGAAGGGAGAATGTGTCACTGTACACAGACTGATGGTTGATCCTCCATCACTCCTTGCAATGACTGGCCCACGAGGGTTTAGCGCCTCACATGAAATGCACTAATTCTTACACCGGTTCACTTAACAGTAAGTAGGTACCCAGGCGTTAGTTGACGCGTGGGCTGTAGCATCCTGGGAGAGGGTGCTAGTATATCTAAGTCAAGACTAGGCCTTCAAATAAGCTGAGATAGGAGAACTGTAAGCTGAGGTAGTATACCAACTGTAGGTCTATAAGCTGAGGTAGTATACCAACTGTAGGACTGTATATACCATTATATTTTATATATTCATGAAAAGTATAAGTCAAACCGTTATCGAGTATATACACCAAGAGATCCCTCGGTGTATATACGTCTAGAGGTGTGTATCTCTCTGTATATTCTCCCGGAGGAGTGTATCTCAGTGTATATACACCAAGACATGTCTCTCAGTGTATATACTGTACACCAAGACATGTATCTCAGTGTATATACAACTAGAATAAATTTAAATCTTATATTAGGGATAAAAATATTTTTGACTGGTAGTGTACAGGTGACATGCAGTCTTAATGACCCTCGTGTAGTGACTGGTGGTGTACAGGTGACATGCAGTCTTAATGACCCTCGTGTAGTGACTGGTGGTGTACAGGTGACATGCAGTCTTAATGACCCTCGTGTAGTGACTGGTAGTGTACAGGTGACATACAGTCTTAATGACCCTCGTGTAGTGACTGGTAGTGTACAGGTGACATGCAGACTTAATGACCCTCGTGTAGTGACTGGTAGTGTACAGGTGACATGCAGTCTTAATGACCCTCGTGTAGTGACTGGTAGTGTACAGGTGACATGCAGTCTTAATGACCCTCGTGTAGTGACTGGTGATGTACAGGTGACATGCAGTCTTAATGACCCTCGTGTAGTGACTGGTAGTGTACAGGTGACATGCAGTCTTAATGACCTCGTGTAGTGACTGGTAGTGTACAGGTGACATGCAGTCTTAATGACCCTCGTGTAGTGACTGGTAGTGTACAGGTGACATGCAGTCTTAATGACCCTCGTGTAGTGACTGGTAGTGTACAGGTGACATGCAGTCTTAATGACCCTGGTGTAGTGACTGGTGGTGTACAGGTGACATGCAGTCTTAATGACCCTCGTGTAGTGACTGGTAGTGTACAGGTGACATGCAGTCTTAATGACCCTCGTGTAGTGACTGGTGGTGTACAGGTGACATGCAGTCTTAATGACCCTCGTGTAGTGACTGGTAGTGTACAGGTGACATGCAGTCTTAATGACCCTCGTGTAGTGACTGGTAGTGTACAGGTGACATGCAGTCTTAATGACCCTCGTGTAGTGACTGGTAGTGTACAGGTAACATGCAGTCTTAATGACCCTCGTGTAGTGACTGGTGGTGTACAGGTAACATGCAGTCTTAATGACCCTCGTGTAGTGACTGGTGGTGTACAGGTGACATGCAGTCTTAATGACCCTCGTGTAGTGACTGGTGGTGTACAGGTGACATGCAGTTTTAATGACCCTCGTGTAGTGACTGGTAGTGTACAGGTGACATGCAGTCTTAATGACCCTCGTGTAGTGACTGGTAGTGTACAGGTAACATGCAGTCTTAATGACCCTCGTGTAGTGACTGGTGGTGTACAGGTGACATGCAGTCTTAATGACCCTCGTGTAGTGACTGGTAGTGTACAGGTAACATGCAGTCTTAATGACCCTCGTGTAGTGACTGGTGGTGTACAGGTAACATGCAGTCTTAATGACCCTCGTGTAGTGACTGGTGGTGTACAGGTGACATGCAGTCTTAATGACCCTCGTGTAGTGACTGGTAGTGTACAGGTGACATGCAGTCTTAATGACCCTCGTGTAGTGACTGGTAGTGTACAGGTGACATGCAGTCTTAATGACCCTCGTGTAGTGACTGGTGGTGTACAGGTGACATGCAGTCTTAATGACCCCTCGTGTAGTGACTGGTGGTGTACAGGTGACATGCAGTCTTAATGACCCTCGTTAGTGACTGGTGTGTACAGGTGACATGCAGTCTTAATGACCCTCGTGTAGTGTGGTAGTGTACAGGACATGCAGTCTTAATGACCCTCGTGTAGTGACTGGTGGTGTACAGGTGACATAGTCTTAATGACCTTTGGGGTGTGTAGGTGACTTGTGACGTGTAAGTGACATGCAGTCTTAATGACCCTCGGTAGTGACTGGTGGTGTACAGGTGAATGCAGTCTTAATGCCCGTGTAGTGACTGGTGTCAGGTGACATGCAGTCTTAATGACCCTCGTGAGTGACTGGTAGGTACAGGGACATGCAGTCTTAATGACCCTCGTGTAGTGACTGGAGTGTACAGGTGACATGCAGTCTTAATGACCTCGTGTAGTGACTGGTAAGGTGATAGTCTTATGACCTGTAGACTGGTGTGACAGGACTGGTTATGACCTCGTGATGACTGGTGTGTACAGGTACATAGCTTAATGACCCTCGTTAGTGTGAGGTGTACAGGTGACATATTATACCCTCGTGAGTGACTGGTGACAGCATGCGTTTAATTAGTGACGTGTACAGGTACATAGTTTAAACTTGTGTGACTGGGTGACAGGTAATGTCATGACCTCGTATGACTGGTGCAGATGCGTCTTAATGACCTCGTGTGACTGTGTGTACAGTACATAGTTTAATACCAGTGATGTGTGCAGGGACATGGTCTTAATGACCGTAGGACTGGTGTACAGGGACACAGTAATGACCTCTTAGTGACTGGTGTGCGGGCATGCGCTTAGACCTGTGACTGTGCAGATGCAGTCTTAATGACCTCGTGGCTGGTGCAGGTACATAGTTATGACCGTGTGCGTGTAGTGACTGGTGTGTACAGGTAACATGCAGTCTTAATGACCTCGTGTAGTGACTGGTGGTGTACAGGTGACATGCAGTCTTAATGACCCTCGTGTAGTGACTGGTGTGTACAGGTGACATGCAGTCTTAATGACCCTCGTGTAGTGACTGGTGGTGTACAGGTGACATGAGTCTATGACCCTCGTGTAGTGACTGGTAGTGTACAGGTGACATGCAGTCTTAATGACCCTCGTGTAGTGACTGGTAGTGTACAGGTGACATAGTCTTAATGACCTCGTGTAGTGACTGGTGTGTACAGGTGACATGCAGCTTAATGACCCTCTGTAGTGACTGGTGGTGTACAGGTACATGCAGTCTTAATGACCCTCGTGTAGTGACTGGTGGTGTACAGGTAACATGCAGTCTTAATGACCTCGTGTAGTGACTGGTGTGTACAGGTGACATGCAGTCTTAATGACCTCGTGTAGTGACTGGTAGTGTACAGGTGACATGCAGTTTAATGACCCTCGTGTAGTGACTGGTGTGTACAGGTGACATGCAGTCTTAATGACCTCTGTAGTGACTGGTGTGTACAGGTGACATGCAGTCTTAATGACCTCGTGTAGTGACTGGTGGTACAGGTGACATGCAGTCTTATGACCTCGGTAGTGACTGGTGGTGTACAGGTACCCCCCCCCCCCCCCCCCCCCCCCCCCCCCCCCCCCGTGTAGTGACTGGTGTACAGGTGACATGCAGTCTTAATGACCCTCGTGTAGTGACTGGTGGTGTACAGGTGACATGCAGTCTTAATGACCCTCGTGTAGTGACTGGTAGTGTACAGGTGACATGCAGTCTTAATGACCCTCGTGTAGTGACTGGTGGTGTACAGGTGACATGCAGTCTTAATGACCCTCGTGTAGTGACTGGTGGTGTACAGGTGACATGCAGTCTTAATGACCCCTCGTGTAGTGATAGATTCTTCAACAAAGTTATCGGTCTCTACAAGAGGATCACGAAGCATCGAGTGTCGCAACATCAGATGCTTTATCTCACCTGTGAGAGGATGTGAATCCATTGCTACCCTCCAGGTAGACTTGAGGTAGGTAGAACTTCGAAGTGAACATTCCGGGAGGTTCCGATTCTCCAGTAGAGATTTTTCTATGTTGTAGTTCGAAATGAACCCCACCAAAGTAGTGAAATAAAGCCACTGGAGGTTCTACGAAGTCGAAGAAGAAACTGAACCTCACGAAACAAGTGAAATAGAGCCACTGGAGGTTCTACGAAGTCGAAGAAGAAACTGAACCTCACAAAACTAGTGAAATAAAGCCACTGGAGGTTCTACGAAGTCGAAGAAGAAACTGAACCTCACAAAACAAGTGAAATAGAGCCACTGGAGGTTCTACGAAGTCGAAGAAGGAACCTCACCTCACAAAACAAGTGAAATAGAGCCACTGGAGGTTCTACGAAGTCGAAGAAGAAACTGAACCTCACAAAACTAGTGAAATAAAGCCACTGGAGGTTCTACGAAGTCGAAGAAGAAACTGAACCTCACAAAACAAGTGAAATAGAGCCACTGGAGGTTCTACGAAGTCGAAGAAGGAACCTCACCTCACAAAACAAGTGAAATAGAGCCACTGGAGGTTCTACGAAGTCGAAGAAGGAACCTCACCTCTCGAAACAAGTGAAATAGAGCCACTGGAGGTTCTACGAAGTCGAAGAAAGAACCAAACCTCACAAAACAAGTGAAATAAAGCCAATTATAGGCTGATAATGGGAAAACAGAACCTCTCTTGTGCCCTCGATATGACATTTTTTTTAAGCTCTTGAAAAACATCGATTTACGTAGAAGAAACTAAAGAAAGAGTAAGGGCGTATCCCACATTGTTGGTAAAGGCCAGATTCCCTGGTCATATTAACGGTACAGTAACTGCTGTATTAGTGGCACTGTAATCAGTGGAGGTGCGAGGTGATGGGTGGTGGGTGGGTTGGTGGGTGGTGCATTGGGCGCACCATACCCAGGCTGGGGTGGGTCGGTGGGTTTCATAAGGTGGGCAAGGTGCGTTTTGTGAGTGCAAACGGTCCGTTTAAGTGACCTCTGTTGTTGGGGGCTCCTGGCATCGTGCGGGAGGGTGCGTTGGTCGGGTAAACGGGACGCTAACCTCCCTCCCTCCCTCCCTTTAACTCTCCCTTGCTTTCTCCCTTGCTTGCTCTCTCCCTCTCTTCCCTCCCTCCATCACTCACCTCGCTGCTTGTCTCCCTCACTCTTCCTCCCTTCATTCACCACTTCCTCCCTCCCTCCCTCTCTATTAGTTTGTCCATCCCTCACACCCTCCTTCACCCGCTCCCTCAGTCACCCTCACTGCCCCTCCATCCCTCCCTCTCTCCCTTTGTTCCCTCCCTCACCCGTTCACTCACTCTCTATCTTTGCTCCCTTCCTCCCTCCCTTCTTCCCTGCCTCCCTCCTTGCCTCCCTCCCTAGCAGTCACCTTCTCTCCCTGCCTCCCTCCCTGCCACCTTCTCTCCCTGCCTCCCTCCCTGCCACCTTCTCTCCCTGCCTTCTGCTCTACATACCTCAGCCTTTTCCTTCGCTCCACTGTAGCCTTTTAAGAACATTTTTCAGAGCCTTTTAAGGGACTTTTAAGGGACTTAGGGGAGGGAGGGGGTTGGTAGACACATTGAAGTGAGTTGCCGGGGGGGTGCGTTGTGACGTCACACAACGCAGCTAAATACAAGTGGTGTGCGCCGGACCCCGTGCTTGTTCCCCCCTCCCCCACCCCACCCCCTCACACACACACACACGAACATATATAAACTGGGCCAGGAGCTGAGTCTCGACCCCCTCAACTACAAATAGGTGAGTACACGCATGAAAGGCCTACTAAGAATAGGCCTCATTTACTTAATATGTCTGTTATCTTATTTTCATTAATAAGATTCCTTAACATATCACATAGGTTATAATATTACCTGTCTTTATATTCGCCAGTAAGTTAACAATGGGACACATAGAAGCACATTGTATGTACACCGATATTAGGCTTTATATGTGTCTGTCTAACTGCCAGAAATACATGTAGCCAAGCCTAGGCCTGGCTAGCACAGCATTACTTACTTTGTTTACATTGATAAATTAGATACATATGCAACACTTGGGTATCTTTATTGAGGAAACGTTTCGCCACACAGTGGCTTCATCAGTCCAATACAAAGGAGAATCGTGAAGAACAGGAGGAGTTTGAGGTAATCAGTCCCTCAATCTTTTCAAGATTGATGGACTGACAACATCGACTCATGGCTGAGGGACTGACCACCTCAAACTCCTCCTGTTCTTCACGATTCTTCTTTGTATGGACTGATGAAGCCACTGTGTGGCGAAACGTTTCCTCAATAAAGATACCCAAGTGTTGCATATGTGTCTAATTTATCAACTCGTCGGTTCTCTGAACCATTCATCTACAGTTTGTTTACATTGCAAGTTGCTTGGTAGGTGTGTCTCCTACTGAGGGATAGATTTACTGGGCTTCTTAGTGCATCACTATCATATTCAGATTTATACACAGCCCCCACATAGGAGAGCGAAACTTATCACGACGTTTCGGTCCGATTTTGGAGCATTTACAAGTCACAGTGTGGCTTGTAAATGCTCCAGGTTGGATCTTAACATCATCATAAGCTTCTGTCCTATGTGCGGGTTATTTGTGTATTGTTGCAGTCACGGTAGCAGCTCTAATAGTGAAATGAAAATTATGTAATCAGTCCATCAACCTTGAGGAAAGATTGAGGGGGTCAGTCCCTCAGCCTCGAGAAGAGTTCAGCTTCGTCATCATTATGCGAATTAAGAGACGCCTGAGTTTCCCTGTGTCCTAATATTATGTTTATTTTTCCACTATAATCTACCTTGTCCATAATTACTATCGCATTTGCTTTATCCGTTTCGTAATGTGAAGTCCAGGGCAGTTGTGTTGCAGAGGTCACAGCAAAGCTCACACCTCTGCAACACAATTGTCATCAAAGATTTGTTAAGTTATACCATGAATTAAGGTAAGATCCTGGACTTCACCTTACGAAAGCAGACAACAAATGCGATAGTAATTATGGACAAGGTAGATTATAGTGGAAAAATAACATATTTATTAGAAAATAAAGGAACTGACGTTCCCCTTAATCATGAATCTGTAATGATCAAGAAGTCTACTTTATGGGACAAATGGTTTTGAAACCCGACAAGTTGGATATTAAGAGACTTAAGTAACATTTGGGAATCTTAATTGAGGAAACATTTCGCCACACAGTGGCTTCATCAGTCCAATACAAAGCAGAAAGTTGTAAGAAGAGGAGTCAAACTCCTCTTCTTCTTACAACTGTTCATCCAGGAGTCAGTCAAGATGAACAGTCTAGTTCAACTGAACTATTAAGACTCTGCATTAAAATAACTGAAACTAACTGACCAGGCTATAAAATGCTTTGGTAGGGAAGATAATAGTGTCGAAGGCAGTAAACTCTTGACCACAACCTAGCAGAAGTTAAGACATACATTGTCACTGGTTATAACTAGCGGAAGACTATTAACAATGAGGATGTCTGCAACGAATTTAACTTTATCAACAAGACCATCAACTGGGGTCAAATAAATCGTCATTTTACTAAAATTGGCTGAAAAGAAAATGTGATTATTATGGATACTAGTTGGAATTTCAAGGCATTGTATTATAGTAGGTTCGCCGGTCTTGTCCCGGTCCGGGTCTTTTCCAGATGGTGACCCGGCGTTGCCCCTCTCGGGTGGGGGTAATTTCAAGGCACATGCCATTGTGAAGGAAGATGAGAAGGTAGAGGTTGGCAAGGCAGAGGTGCGCCTCTACAGGCAGAGGTGCGCCCTCTACAGGCAGAGGTGCGCCCTCTACAGGCAGAGGTGCGCCCTCTACAGGCAGAGGTGCGCCCTCTACAGGCAGAGGTGCGCCCTCTACAGGCAGAGGTGCGCCCTCTACAAGCGAAGAGGAGGGATCTCACGGATTCTCAAAGGTTCAAAACTCTCTGAGGAATGAACAGAAGCTCTGGTCAGAACAAATTCAAACTTTAAGCTGAAACTGAATGGATCATGTTGAGTCGAGGAGCGACAGAGGCAGCAAAGAGCCACAAGTGAAACTGCAAGAAATGCAAAATACTTTTTCTCATACGCGAAATCCACAGCTCTGACACAACATCTAGTATCGGGCTTTTAATTAGAGGTCATGGAACATACATTGACAACATAAAAATTAGTGAAATACTTCATCTATAATACGACTCTGTGTTCAGTGAGCCATTAGTACCGACAAGTTGAACAATTTAGACACATGTGCAACATCTGGGTATCTTTATAGTAGGGGTTTCGCCATCCAGTGGCTTTATCACTACAAATCCTAGGACATAACTTGAAGACAGTAGAACTATACAAAAGATGAGGTAATCAGTGCCTCAGCCTTGGAGTTGGTCTCTTTTGTTCTACAGTCTTCAAATTATGTCTTAGAATCTGTATTGATAAAGCCACTGGAGGGCGAATCGTCTACAGTAAAGATACCCAGATGTTGCACATGTGTCTAAATTTTTCAGTCTAAAGATTGATGACCAAGATGAGGTTTTTTGTGAATGAGATTCAAAATGCTGCCAACATCAACACAATTTCTAGAATAACCTTAATCTCACTTGACTTCAAAGAAGCCATTTATAGTATGCCCTTGTACACCTTACAGATTCTATGGAGGAGCCTAGACACAGCCATCATCCCACCAGGGGCCAGGAGCTGTGAATCGACTTCTGCAAACATAAACAGGTAAGTACAGTCATTAAAAAGCCACCGATATATCCCCATTCCAAAACAGTGGCACTAAAGCACTAGTAACTCCCGAGTACCGTCACTAGTAACCCCCGAGTACCGTCACTAGTAACCCCCGAGTACCGTCATACAAGCTAAGACGTTGTGTAATTTTAAAAATAGGTTTGATAAATACATTAGTGGGTGTGGGTGGGTGTGAGTTGGACCTGACTACCTCGTGCTATCATAATGACACGATTGCAAACTAACCATACCACAGGTGGGGTTAGAACCCACGGTCTGGAGTTTTGAGACTCTGATCGCGGGTTCTAACCCCACCCGTGGTATGGTTAGCTTGCGCTACTAGGTCAGATGCCGTGCTCCTCCCTTAAGTGAATGGGACTGACCTAACTAGGTTAAGGCATTGGCTTAAGCCGGTGGGACCTGCCTCGCATGGGCTAGTAGGCTTCCTGCAGTGTTCCTTCTTTCTTATGTTCTTATGTAAAAAATTATAGACTAATAGCACTGACATCCCACCTTATCATTGGTCTGAATTAAACTGCAGACCAGTGTCACCTACATGTATTGTAAGGTTGTGGAAATTACCAGGAGACACAGTGGATCACCTGGAAAGAAATGGGTTCGTAAAACAGCAGCCAGATTGTTGGAGAAGTTGGAGAAGGGTGGCTGGTCTTCATAATGTTGGACCGCAAAACGTACCATACAGTACCCTATAAGAGACTAGATAAAAGCTAGATGAGCAGGAAAGGAAATCTCTGAACGAGGTTCAATGAATATTAAAGAGGAAGGAAAGAAAACGTTATTGAGGTATCTCTGTTTGTAGATGACTTGAAACTAACGATGAGAAGACAGACAGAAGCAGATGAGGCAAGACAACTGACACATCAGGACAAGCTGCATAAATGGCTACGAAAATTAAATCACAGCAGACGGAAGGCTGTCAACCCTGGAAGCCAGAGATGACCAGATAAAGTATAGTCTCGAAGAGGAGGACAAAGGCTGTAATACACAGATAACCTGCACATAGGAAAGAGAAAGGTTACATCCTAGTTGGATGAATCTTATTGAAGCTAGCTGGCCCAGTGGCTTACGCGACGGTCTAGAGTTCTGAGACTCTCGACGCGGTTCGAACCCCACCCGTGGTATGTGGTTTGTTTGCAATCGTGTCATTACGATTTCGTGAGTCGAGTTACGACGACGTTTCGGTCCGACTTCGGACCGACTTGGTCCAAGTCGGACCAATAATAGTCCTCCTCAAGTCACTTGTTCTCACTTAGTCAGGAATATTGAAGTATACTAACAGCTCCTTGTAAGGCTGGTAAAATTGTACAGCTGAACAATGTACAGTACAGAGAACCATCACAGTGTGGATTAATTCAGTCAAGCACGTATTCAAATCCCTTGAACTGTACTCCTTACAATGTAGGCGAGAAAGATGTATTATAATTTACACCTGCCGTGGACTGCGAGATAATACTTATATATATATATATATATATATATATATATATATATATATATATATATATATATATATATATATATATATATATATATATATATATATATATGTTTGTTCTTTTCTCTGAGGATGAGGGTCCCCAGTACAGTTCCAGAGGTGGTACCTCCCTACATATATATATATATATATATATATATATATATATATATATATATATATAATATATTCGTGCCGATTAGGTAAAACTTGCGATTTTGGCTTAAATAGCAACGCTCACCTTGCCATATAAGACAAGTGAAAATTTGTGTACGCAATAATTTCGCCAAAATCATTCTGAACATAACGAAAAAAATATATTTCATTGTGTTTGTTTATTATTAAATTAATGTTAACGTATCTAAAATATATTTAGTTACTTTAGGCTAAATTAAATTGCGCTTGTTGTACTAAGGTTAGGTAGGTTTTCAAAGTTTCTCTTTGTACAAAATTATAAATTCTTACATTAATATAAATGAAAAAAACATATCTTTAAACGTATAAGAGAAAATTTTAGAAAGGACTTAATTTTAGATGAGTTCTTGCTAATTGACCAGTTTTACCTAATCGGCACGACATATATATATATAAGTATTATCTCGCAGTCCACGGCAGGTGTAAATTATAATACATCTTTCTCGCCTACATTCTGGTTATTAAACTTGTTTGTACAATAGACGAATTAACAAAAAGAAAGATTAATATTAATTATCCATCTGGTGTAAGTCTTTCATATGGTAGTGGCTGGATAAACAGTGATGGCTCCCTCCAGCAGTGCTATTACCCTCGTTCACGCCGCCACAACTACGCTGAATTTTCAGCTAAAGCTGAAATTTTCATTAGGATTGTCCGTAGCTGAGGTAAATTACGACAAGGGGGGGAGGGGGGAGTTATATCAAAGCTAAAAATAACGCCATGGTAATTAAGTGTCCTCATGAAGGCCAATTAGTGCTCATTATAATTACCCAGGCTATGTAATTATTAACACTGTCATTAACATAACGACTAAATGAGGAACAGTCCTTTGTCCGAGTTATGTGATGGTACTTAACATAACTACTGCGGTGTTACTGTACATAACTGATGCAGAGTTATTTAACATAACTACTGCGGTGTTACTATACATAACTGATGAAGTGTTACTATACATAACTACTGCGATGTTACTGTACATAACTGATGCAGAGTTACTTAACATAACTACTGCGATGTTACTGTACATAACTGATGCAGAGTTACTTAACATAACTACTGCGATGTTACTGTACATAACTACTGCGGTGTTACTATACATAACTGATGAAGTGTTACTATACATAGCTACTGCGATGTTACTGTACATAACTGATGCAGAGTTACTTAACATAACTACTGCGATGTTACTGTACATAACTGATGCAGTGTTACTATACATAACTACTGCGATGTTACTGTACATAACTGATGCAGAGTTACTTAACATAACTGATGCAGAGTTACTTAACCTAACTACTGCGGTGTTACTGTACATAACTGATGCAGAGTTACTTAACATAACTGATGCAGTGTTACTGTACATAACTGATGCAGAGTTACTTAACATAACTACTGCGATGTTACTGTACATAACTGATGCGATGTTACTGTACATAACTGATGCAGAGTTACTGTACATAACTGATGCAGAGTTACTTAACATAACTGATGCGATGTTACTGTACATAACTGATGCAGAGTTACTGTACATAACTGATGCAGAGTTACTGTACATAACTGATGCAGAGTTACTGTACATAACTGATGCAGAGTTACTGTACATAACTGATGCAGAGTTACTGTACATAACTGATGCAGAGTTACTGTACATAACTGATGCGATGTTACTGTACATAACTGATGCGATGTTACTGTACATAACTGATGCGATGTTACTGTACATAACTGATGCAGAGTTACTGTACATAACTGATGCAGAGTTACTGTACATAACTGATGCAGAGTTACTTAACATAACTACTGCGGTGTTACTATACATAACTGATGCAGAGTTACTGTACATAACTCCCGCGGTATTACTATAACTACTGCAATATTACTGAACATAACTGCTGCAATATTAGTACAACAGGTGGTAAGCCTCGAGGCTTACCACCTGTTATAGTAATATTGCAGGTCAGGTGGTAACATTGCAGGTCAGGTGGTAATATTGCAGGTCAGGTGGTAATATTGCAGGTCAGGTGGTAATATTGCAGGTCAGGTGGTAACATTGCAGGTCAGGTGGTAATATTGCAGGTCAGGTGGTAATATTGCAGGTCAGGTGGTAATATTGCAGGTCAGGTGGTAATATTGCAGGTCAGATGGTAACATTGCAGGTCAGGTGGTAATATTGCAGGTCAGGTGGTAATATTGCAGGTCAGATGGTAATATTGCAGGTCAGGTGGTAATATTGCAGGTCAGGTGGTAATATTGCAGGTCAGATGGTAATATTACAGGTCAGGTGGTAATATTGCAGGTCAGGTGGTAATATTGCAGGTCAGATGGTAATATTGCAGTTTAGATGGTAATATTGCAGGTCAGGTGGTAATATTGCAGCTCAGGTGATGAGCCTCGAGGTTCTCCACCTGACTACTGCCACAATAAACTCTCTTAGTTATCACTGTATTAGGACTGACGAAGTCGCTCGTGGCGAAACGTTTAATAAATGTCCTGCACTGTACGCAAGTGTCTTTTTTCCTCACGTTAGTTTTTTCGTTTACTGAGTTGTTAGTTTCATGTGCGAATCTTTATTACGTCTACGTTCCGCCAGCCAGTGGCTTCTTCAGTCCATACAAAGAATAACAGTGGAGGAGGAGGAGGACTTTAAGGTAATCAGTCCCTCAGACAGGCTGAGGGACTGATTCTAATTATGTCCTTGAATTTGTATTGATAAAGCCACTGGTTGGCGAAACGTCAACAATAAAGATACCCAGATGTTGCACATGTGTCTTATTACTCATCTTGTTGGTATTAATAGTGTGAGAGATTGGTAATGTGTATCGTTAGTGAGAGAGAGAGACGTATACCAGAAGACAGCAAGTGTCACCTGACCTGTTTTCCGATCTTCTTAGTTTCCTCGCTCAGTTGTGGCTTGACAATGCTCCAGGAGGGACGGAAACCTTGTCTAAACTTTCCCCTCCTAAGTTTGGGTTATTTGTTTTTAATTGTTCCAATCACGGTGTTGTGGGGCTTTGGTCTTCGTGAGAGATGTCCTTGTTGTGAGGGAATGTTGGTGTGAGGGAATGTTGGTGTGAGGGAATGTTGGTGTGAGGGAATGTTGGTGTGAGGGAATGTTGGTGTGAAGGAATATTGGTCTGAAGGAATGCTGGTGTGAAAGAATATTGGTCTGAAGGAATACTGGTGTG
The DNA here is from genome assembly GCA_009830355.1 of Cherax destructor. NCBI lineage: Eukaryota > Metazoa > Arthropoda > Malacostraca > Decapoda > Parastacidae > Cherax > Cherax destructor. The sequence continues at coordinate 92,189 of WNWK01001297.1, forward strand.
AAGGAATATTGGTCTAAAGGAATGCTGGTGTGAAGGAATATTGGTCTGAAGGAATGCTGGTGTGAAAGAATATTGGTCTGAAGGAATACTGGTGTGAAGGAATATTGGTCTAAAGGAATGCTGGTGTGAAGGAATATTAGCCTGAGGGAATGCAGTATTTCCTGCCAGGGTGAGTAGTATTCTTGAAAGGTGTGAGAAAAATACTATTATTTGGTCAAGTGCACTAGGTATCTATATTAGGAAGGCCAGCTATGACACTGGCTATCTTGCACACCTCCTGCACGATAACACAGACACACACACGCACACACACACACACACACACACACACACACACACACACACACACAGAGGAGGAGAGAAGATGGGGAACTCACAAGTAATGATGAAGAGGTATGTGAGGAGCTCAACTTGAGGTTTAAGGAAGTATTCACAATGGAGGAAGGAAGGCAGCTGGGTAGACAGGACATGGTTCGTCACCAACAAGGGATGTACCAAGTGCTAGAGGGCATACACACAACTGAGGAGGAAGTGAAGCAGTTACTCAGTGACCTCGATACCTCAAAGGCGATGGGTCCGGACAATATCTCCCCGTGGGTTCTTCGGGAAGGAGCTGAGGTACTGAGTGTGCCACTTACCACAATATTCAACACATCCCTTGAAACTGGGCAGCTACCTGAGGTATGGAGGAAGGCCAACGTAGTCCCCATTTTTAAAAAAGGAGACAGAAAAGAGGCACTAAACTATAGACCGGTGTCACTTACATGTATAGTGTGCAAAGTCCTGGAGAAAATCATCAGGAAAAGAATGGTGGAACACCTTGAGCGGAACAGGATAATAAACACCAGACAGCATGGATTCCGGGAAGGCAAATCCTGTGTAACAAACCTCTAGAGTTCTATGATAAAGTAACAGAGGTAAGGCAGGAGAGAGAAGGGTGGGTTGATTGCATTTTCCTGACTGCAGGAAGGCCTTCGACACAGTTCCTCACATGAGATTAGTAAAGAAGTTGGAAGAACATGCAGGTATAACAGGAAGGGCACTGGAATGGATCAGGGAATACCTCAAAGGGAGGCAACAACGGGTCATGGTGCGTGGTGAGGTATCACAGTGGGCGCCTGTGACGAGCGGTGTACCGCAGGGGTCAGTCCTAGGACCAGTGTTATTCCTGGTATATGTAAATGACATGACGGACGGGATAGACTCAGAAGTGTCTCTATTCGCGGATGATGTGAAAATAATGAGGAGAATCACATCGGAAGAGGACCAGGCAGGGCTGCAAACAGACCTGGACAAGCTCGACATCTGGTCTAGCAGTTGGCTTCTCGAATTCAATCCCTCCAAATGCAAAGTCATGAGGATCGGAGAAGGGCAAAGAAGACCGCTGACAGAGTACAAGCTAGGCGGACAAAGGCTACAAACCTCGGTAAAGGAGAAAGACCTTGGAGTGAGTATAACGCCTAGCACGTCTCCGGAGGCACACATCAACCAGATAACTGCGGCAGCATATGGGCGTCTGGCAAACCTTAGATTAGCGTTCCGTTACCTTAACAAGGAATCGTTCAAGACACTGTATACCGTGTACGTCAGGCCCATACTAGAATATGCAGCACCAGTCTGGAACCCACACCTGGTCAAGCACGTAAGGAAACTAGAGAAAGTGCAAGGTTTGCGACAAGGTTAGTTCCACAACTCAGGGTCTGTCTTATGAAGAAAGGTTGAGGGAAATAGGACTAACAACACTGGAGGAAAGAAGGGTCAGAGGAGACATGATAACGACATACAAAATACTGCGGGAATTGACAAGGTAGATAGTGACAGGTTGTTTCAGAGAGGGAACACAGAAACAAGGGGACACAACTGGAAGCTGAAGACTCAGATGAGTCAAAGGGATGTCAGGAAACATTTCTTCAGCCACAGAGTAGTCAGGAAGTGGAATGGACTAGAGAAAGATATAGTGGAGGCAGGAACCATACATAGTTTTAAGACAAGGTATGATAAAGCTCATGGAGCAGGGAGAGCAGAGACCCAGTAGCAGACAGCGAAGAGGCGGGGCCAGGAGCTGAGTATCGACCCCTGCAACCACAATTAGGTGAGTACAATTAGGTGAGTACACACACACACACACACACACACACACACGCACACGCACACACACACACACACACACACGCACACGCACACACACACACACACACACACACACACACACACTGTAAGAAGGCGTTTGACACAATTCCACACAAGAGATTAGTGCAAAAGCTGGAGGACCAGGCAGGGATAACAGGGAAGGCACTCCAATGGATCAGGGAATACCTGTCAGGAAGACAGCAGCGAGTCATGGTACGTGGCGAGGTGTCAGAGTGGGCGCTTGTGACGAGTGGGGTTCCACAGGGGTCAGTCCTAGGACCGGTGCTGTTTCTGGTATTTGTGAACGACATGACGGAAGGAATAGACTCCGAAGTGTCTCTGTTTGCAGATGATGTGAAGTTGATGAGAAAAATTCAATCGGACGAGGACCAGGCAGAACTACAAAGGGATCTGGACAGGCTGCAAGCCTGGTCCAGCAATTGGATCCTGGAGTTCAACCCCACCAAGTGCAAAGTCTTGAAGATTGGGGAAGGGCAAAGAAGACCACAGTCGGAGTACAGTCTAGGGGGCCAGAGACTACAAACCTCAATCAAGAAAAAAGATCTTGGGGTGAGTATAACACCAGGCACATCTCCTGAGGCGCACATCAACCAAATAACTGCTGCAGCATATGGGCGCCTAGCAAACCTAAGAACAGCATTTCGACATCTTAATAAGGAATCGTTCAGGACCCTGTACACTGTGTACGTTAGGCCCATACTGGAGTATGCAGCACCAGTTTGGAACCCACACCTAGCCAAGCACGTAAAGAAACTAGAGAAAGTGCAAAGGTTTGCAACACGACTAGTCCCGGAGCTAAGGGGTAGGTCCTACGAGGAGAGGTTAAGAGAAATCGACCTGACGACACTGGAGGACAAGAGAGATAGGGGGGACATGATAACGACATATAAGATACTGAGAGGAATTGACAAGATGAACAGAGACAGAATGTTCCAGAGATGGGACACAGTAACAAGGGTACACAGTTGGAAGTTGAAGACTCAGATGAATCACAGGGATGTTAGGAAGTATTTCTTCAGTCACAGAGTTGTCAGGAAGTGGAATAGTTTGGGAAGCGATGTAGTGGAGGCAGGTTCCATACATAGCTTTAAGAAGAGGTATGATAAAGCTCATGGCGCAGGGAGAGTGACCCAGTAGCGGCCAGTGAAGAGGCGGGGCCAGGAGCTATGAATAGACCCCTGCAACCACAACTAGGTGAGTACACACTGCTACGAATCTGATTTTGAATTTGCATGTTTTTTTTATGTGCTATTAATTGTCATATTGGACGCACGTCTAATATTGCCTGTTGATTGTTGTACTCACCTGTTTGTGGTTGCAAGGGTCGAGTCACAGCTCATGGCCCCGCCTCTTCGCTGGTGACTAGGTTCACGCTCCCTGCTTCAAGAGCTTTATCGTGTGTGTGTGTGTGCTCTGTTTATAATTAATCATTGTATACATATGTGTACTTTCTCACTCTTTGTACACATACCTTACTGTCTCACTGTACACATACAGTACTTTTTCACTGTACACATACAGTACTTTTTCACTGTACACATACATTACTTTCTCACTGTACACATACAGTACTTTCTCACTGTACACATACAGTACTTTCTCACTGTACACATACAGTACTGTCTCACTGTACACATACAGTACTTTCTCACTGTACACATACAGTACTGTCTCACTGTACACATACAGTACTGTCTCACTGTACACATACAGTACTGTCTCACTGTACACATACAGTACTGTCTCACTGTACACATACAGTACTGTCTCACTGTACACATACAGTACTGTCTCACTGTACACATACAGTACTGTCTCACTCTTTGTACAAATACATTTTCCTTGTAAACTCTCACTTTGTGTACGTACAGGGTTTTGTGTGTACCTTTTCACCCTGTGTGTGTAAGCTCCATCTGTACACTTTCACCCTGTGTGTGTAAGCTCCCTCTGTACACTTTCACCATGTGTGTGTAAGCTCCCTCTGTACATTTTCACCCTGTGTGTGTAAGCTCCCTCTGTACACTTTCACCATGTGTGTGTAAGCTCCCTCTGTACATTTTCACCCTGTGTGTGTAAGCTCCCTCTGTACACTTTCACCATGTGTGTGTAAGCTCCCTCTACATTTTCACCCTGTGTGTGTAAGCTCCCTCTGTACACTTTCACCATGTGTGTGTAAGCTCCCTCTGTACATTTTCACCATGTGTTCACAGAATTTCTGTGTACACTTCAACACCCGCACACAATTTTTAAGTGTACGTGTTCACCGCGTGTGTGTGTAAGTGTGAATCTGAAATTGGTACACAATACCGATAGGTCGATAAGACACATGTACGACAGTTAGGTATCTTTACTCCGAAACGTTTGGCCTACACTGTAGGCTTCTTCAGTCGTGTACTGAAGAGTCAACAGAGGCAGCAGAGATGTAAAGACGATGTAATCAGTCCCTCAGTCTACAGACTGAGGGACTGACCACCTCAACACTACGTCTTCAAGACTGATGGACTGATTACATCGTCTTTACATCTCAGCTGCTTCTGTTGACTCTTCTGTACAGGACTGAAGAAGCCTACTGTGTAGACGAAACGTTTCGGAGTAAAGATACCTAACTGTTGCACGTATATATGTATGTTCTGAGTAAAAGAGTTGGCTATAATAATGTCAGAAGACCTGTCTTTTAAAGAACACAATAAAGCAAACGCTGCAGTTGTCAAGAAAATGACAGAGTGGATAAGAAGAACTTTCAAAACAAGTGTAATAATGTCAGTGGTAATACTATTCAAAACACCTGTGCTCTCTGGCTTAATGTTGACAGCTCCGTTCAGAGCAGAGGGAGCAGAGCTGGAAATGATACAGAGAGTATTTATCACCCACATGGAACAATAAAGCATTCAAACTACTGGGAATGCCTCAAGGAACTTGAAATGTACTCTCTCATAAGAAAGCGATAGAGATACACCACACTATACACATGGTAGATGTTGGAGGGTCTGGTTCTGAATTTTCACACTACCATAACAATGTCTTCTAGTGAGAGATATGGAAGGAAGTGTAAGATAAACCCAACCCAGTGAAAAGAAGGGGAGTCCGTGGGCACAATACAAGAACATTGTATCAACATCCGTGGGTCCAGACTCCCCAACCTGGTACAATCAGATATGAGAAATATTGGTGGAATCCGTGTACAAGTCTCCAAGAGGAATCTAGGTCACTACCTCCAGATCAACCAGGCTGTGATGAAATATTCGGATAGAGGACCATCAACAGCAACAGCCTGGTTGATCAGGCACTCAGCAGGGAGGCCAGGGCCTAGCCTCGGGAGTAGGAAAACTCCCGAAACAGGTCACAGGTAAAGCAAAGTTATGTATACATGTTCACCCCCGTGTACACTTTCACACCAGGCACATGACATCATGTACACTTTCACAACATGTACAGCCACAAAATGTACACTCACAGCATGCACATTCACACCATGTACACTCACACCATGTACATTCACCATGTACACTCACACCTTTGAGTGATCATATCTGTACAATTTCCCGAAATTTAGGTTTTTGCCTGAACAGTTCTTGTGTCAGTTTGACAGACACACAGATGATGACCAAAACAAATACAAAGTATGTGGTCAGCCCTGTGGTCACTATCTTCAACACTATGTGCTTAATTGTCCACTTATTGAGCAATATATATATAGAGAGAGACAGTATAATATCCTATGTGACATGTCAAGATATCTTATTAATGACAATAAAATACCAGATGCATTAAGCAAATTTCCTAAATTTGCTTAATATATCTGGTATATCCAGGTATTGTTCCAGTCTACAGAGTACAAGTTCCTTGAGGACAGGCAGGGGTTGTCATCACTGGCTTGTCATCTCTCTGTTATCAAGGTGCTTGTTATCACGCTAATTTCTTCGCACCTGTGATAACAACACTCTTGTGATCCTTGAACGTAACATCTTCTTATTTTGTTATGCGTCTGTTCCTCACGTTCATTTCTCCTTCAGTTCTTAGAAGTTGTTGAACCGCGTCTTGTACTCTGTTATCATTGTTATTGTTTAACTCTTCTTATTACGTGAGGTAATGAGGAGTCAAAGAGGCAGTTATATGCGTATGCCATACCCATCATGATGATGTGGGTATCTCATACCATCATCATGATGTGGGTATCTCATACCCATCATGATGTGGGTATCTCATACCATCATCATGATGTGGGTATCTCATACCCATCATCATGATGTGGGTATCTCATACCATCATGATGATGTGGGTATCTCATACCCATCATCATGATGTGGGTATCTCATACCATTACATATCCATTGGTGTAAGAGTTGAAATTTGTCCTCGTTGACCATCATATTGTTATCTGAGGCTCACTGTAAGACCTGGTTTATTGTCCTCGTTGAACATCATATTGTTATCTGAGGCTCACTGTAAGACCTGGTTTATTGTCCTCGTTGAACATCATATTGTTATCTGAGGCTCACTGTAAGACCTGGTTTATTGTCCTCGTTGAACATCATATTGTTATCTGAGGCTCACTGTAAGACCTGGTTTATTGTCCTCGTTGAACATCATATTGTTATCTGAGGCTCACTGTAAGACCTGGTTTATTGTCCTCGTTGAACATCATATTGTTATCTGAGGCTCACTGTAAGACCTGGTTTATTGTCCTCGTTGAACATCATATTGTTATCTGAGGCTCACTGTAAGACCTGGTTTATTGTCCTCGTTGAACATCATATTGTTATCTGAGGCTCACTGTAAGACCTGGTTTATTGTCCTCGTTGAACATCATATTGTTATCTGAGGCTCACTGTAAGACCTGGTTTATTGTCCTCGTTGAACATCATATTGTTATCTGAGGCTCACTGTAAGACCTGGTTTATTGTCCTCGTTGAACATCATATTGTTATCTGAGGCTCACTGTAAGACCTGGTTTATTGTCCTCGTTGAACATCATATTGTTATCTGAGGCTCACTGTAAGACCTGGTTTATTGTCCTCGTTGAACATCATATTGTTATCTGAGGCTCACTGTAAGACCTGGTTTATTGTCCTCGTTGAACATCATATTGTTATCTGAGGCTCACTGTAAGACCTGGTATAATTTTGTCAACTTGAAAGTTTATTGTGTTCTCGTTGGAAGCAATTCTCATGTACAATCTACATGGTGTTCCACTTGTAGGAGGCCCTGAGTTGGTGCTCCCGTAGTTGCAACCGTCTTGTTTGTATATTATGTCTGTAGTAAGCGATAACTCGGGGCCTCCTACGAGTGTGACGCCTTGTAGTATCGTCTGTAAGACACGATACTTGGGTGTGATCTGAGAATGAATGTGGTTGAGTACTGTGTTGAATAACATAGCTGAGTACTGTGTCTTGAATAACATAGCTGAGTACTGTGTCTTGAATAACATAGCTGAGTACTGTGTCTTGAATAACATAGCTGAGTACTGTGTCTGGTAGAACAGAGTTTAGTACTGTGTCGTGAATAACACAACTTGTCAGTACTGTGTCGTGAATAACACAACTTGTCAGTACTGTGTCTAGAGGAAGAGAACTTCTGAGTACTGTGTCTGGAGGAAGAGAACTTCTGAGTACTGTGTCTGGAGGAAAACTTCTGAGTACTGTGTCTGGAGGAAAACTTCTG